>CM076581.1:145154240-145688772 GCA_034641835.2 Pinus albicaulis
ACTACAAGGAAAAGGCCCTCTAGCAGAGGTTATAAAGGAGGTTTTTAATGTTATAAAATTGGCCAAAATTGTCAGAAAAACATATGCTACCACATCCTTTTTTGGTAACGGAGGTTTTCGCGGAACTTTTAATAGAAATTCAACACAACTAAAAAAAATGGGTAGCCGGAGGTTATTATGGATGTTTTTTCATCGGTGCTCTTATCAGGTTTTAAAGCACTGGTGCGTATCGGTAGACAGCGCACTGGGGCAGTCGAAGGAAAATGCACCAGGCTGTTAATGAAAACAACAACACTGGGCCTGGTGTTGGTGATACAACGCACGGGGCTGTTCTAATTGGTCTTGGGATTTGAGCGGTGCCCATAGGTCATATAAGCGCACCGGTGCGTGTATCTTTATGAGGCACCGGTGCTCCGTATCACAGAAAGGAACCGAGATTTATAATTGGTATTGGTATTCGTGCGGTGCACATGGCATCTACAAATGCACCGGTGCTTATAGATACATAAACGCCCCAGTGCGCATTATCACACAAACACACCGATATTTATAACTGGAATCGGTATTAGTGCAGTGCCCATAGAATCATAAACGCACCGGTGCGTATAGACACATAAACGCACTGGTTTTCATTTTATTTTTTTTAGAAACATCCACCTCTGACAGTCCAATTATTCTGATTGTTTTAAATTCATTATTCATCAAAAGTCGACACATCTTATAACAATATTCATATTAATTACATTTTTATTAATGCATTTGAATGTGTTGTTTGGATTAATTTGTTATATCATATCAAAATTATTGTGGTTTTTTTAAATTCATTATTCATCAAAAGTTGACACATATATATAATCTTATAACAATATTCATATGAATTAAATTTTTATTAGTGCATTTGAGAACGACAATGGAGAACACAATAGCGACAATGGAGAATGCAATAGAATAAATTAAAACACATTTTATGATTATATATATATATATATATATATATATATATAAAAGACAATCTTTATCATACAAAATGGGACAATTATTTGTATCCCTTTGTCTTTCAATTGGGACACTATGTCCATTACATTAAACAAAATGTCTGATTTCACAGACATATTTCAAAAAATAAAACACCTTGCTTTGATATCCAAATTACATAGTGATCATCATTCTTTGCTTGAACTGCTGTCACTGCTAGAGCTACTTCCATGACTTGGGTTATTTTCAGGAATGTTGTGTTCACGACGTTGATTGTTTTCTTCTTCTTCACTTTCCATCTACAAACATAAAAATAAACTGAAATGAGTGTATATACATTGGTGAGAATAATGAAAATTCCAATATTAAATAATATACATCAATGTAAATTGAAAATAAAAATGACGTACCATAGCAATAATTGACTCATAAACTATACACATTCTTTCAAAACCATGTACCATGCCATCTTTCAAAATTTCATCTGTTGGCACAGTTCCATACTTTGTTTCCTGCAAGTTTTATACCCCATAACAAATCATATATTTAATATAAAAGATGTTTTTGTTCTATTAATTATAGACAGAGCTAATTAAAACAAGATCGATAGATGCTTACAAATTCCACAATTAAATTCTGATATGCCAACATATACTCACAACCCATATTTAACCCAATTTCAATCAATTCGTCTAATGGTTCTTCTTTGTATGTTAGCACCTGTTTGAAGACATTCAATGATGATTTTTGTAAAACAACTTAAAAATACAAAAATGAAATCTAGTTAAGTTTTTATAAGGAAGTAACAATTACTCACAAACTTAGAGATCAACCATTGTCTTCCTTGTCGTCATGTTTTATGTGCTAAATGGGTTCCATTTTCTTTTCTTTTCTGCAAGAAAATTATTGAAAATTAATATTTAATGCTAAATTATTTATTTATTGTACCTAATGATCGAAAAATTCAATGATTACATATTACATTTGAAGCACGTTGTTGTATTCGTTCCACTAGATCCCTCAAAATTTTGTAAAAGTTTTTTCCCCTTTCATTAACTTCCAGCACCACTCTAGATGAGCCAAGGAGAATTTCATTTTCATTTGCATGTTCTATTTTTTTTCTTTTTTTAGAATAACATTCATTTTCTGAGTTGTTGGTCCTGTAGAACATTAAACATATGTGAATTAGGAGACTGTTTGACACATGTTATCTAATAATTTTAAGTATATTATTAATGATAATTAAAAAAAGAAACTCATATTGGATCGACAGTATTGTTTCATTTACCTGATTTATCTTTTTCCAATTTTTCCATTAAACTTTTACACTCTTCTGGTCGTAGATCAGAAATAATCATATCAAGCTTCGTCATTTTGTGGCTCTGCATTATACACAATAAACAATACATATTAGTTAAAGTTACATATAGTTCAAAAATAATATTTTTTATAAATAATTTACAAAGAACTTGTCTTTTTTGCTATTCTTGATGTGTTAAAAGTATTTTTGTTACTTGATATCTTGTCAGTGATTTCTTTATCAATCTGAAACCTATAGCATATCATTCATTAATATATTTATAAATAAATTCTCAACTTTTCAGGTAGAAAATAAATCTCGAAACACCGGTGTGTCTTTCATGAAATTCGCACCGCTGATGGTGCGTGGATATATTAACAATGCACCGAAAAATAGTATAATACACCGTATGGTGCGTTCAGTATTATAATCGCACCGCAAAAAAAGTGTAATACACCTAACGGTGCATGGGGTATTATAAACGCCCCACAAAAACGGTGTAATACACCGTACGATGCTTTCCTAGTTAAAGAGAGCATTGATGCCCTATTTTAGATTTGGTGTACGAATTTAAAAAAATGTTTTCAATTTTTTACGACACAGAACTTGCGCGATGCTCTGTAATAATACAGAGCACCGATGCGTGGCGCATGCAGGGCGCACCGATAAAGAAAAATCCATTTTTTCAAAAATTCACGCAATGGCCGAATGGATTGGGATCTGACTATGCAAGTCGTCCCGTGGGTTGGACGTCAATCTAAAATGAAAAACTCTAATTCTGAAATCACAGAAACAAGGAGAAGAAAGGGAAAAAACAAAAAAATGAAGGGTTCAGGGTAAAAATGGATAAAACTATAGGAAAAAATAAAAACTGCAGAAAAAAAGTAAAAAAAAAAAGAATTAAATTTAATCACGAAATGGTTTGAAATTCTATGATAAAGGGCTTGAATCACCAGAGTTTTGGTTTCTAATTGTCTGAATACTTCTGTTCGAATGTATTTCGCCATCCACAGTGCCCTCGTGCTCTCTTGCTCCAGGTCTATCTCCTGCAAAAATCTGATTGAAATTTTTAGCAAAAATAGTGAAATAATGAAAAGTGTTTAGTATTTAAAGAATTATTTTATCAAATTAGATTTTTGAAAATATTTTTCCGCCCATTTTTCAAATTGCTGTTTTTTTTTTTTTTTTAAACTTATACAAAATAGAGTTATGTTTTTTTTATTTGCGTTTATTCGTTTCTGGTGCGTGGAAATGTGACGCATCGGTGCGTTGTATTAATACGACGCACCGAGGCCTGTTAGGATGATAAGAGCACCGAAATTTTTAAAGTTTTTTTTTTTTTTGTATGTAAGATTATAATAAAATAATGATAATTATAAAATACATGAATTTATTTTCATTATTTTATAAACTTTATATATGTAAGATCATAATAAAATAATGATAGTTATAAAGTACATGAATTTATTTTCATTATTTTCTAAACTTTATTTTACAAAAATTCGTATTATTCTAGATTTGTTATTTTACAATTATTTGCAAATTTACAAATTTAAATATTTTAATAAAATCATTTCACATTAATACAATTAAAATTTTCACATTAATAGAATTAAAATTTTACATACAATTACATTAATTAAAATTACAATTAGAATTAGAATTAAAATTACAATTACAATTTTACATTAATTTCACATACATGAATTACGATTACAATTACATTTACAATTTTACATATAATTACATTTACAATTACAATTAAAATTTTACAAATATTTTACAAACAATTCAATTAAAATTACAATTACAAATACAATTACATTTACAATTTTACATAGAATTACATTTACAATTTTTTTTTCAGAAGAAAAAAAACCACTGTCTATTAATGAAGGAAATAGCAGTACATATTCTTAAACATAGATATATGGAGGCGAGAAAAGAAGTCCAAAAGGATTTCCTTCCCCCAGCAATATCACAAAATGACATTATGAACCTATACATGATTAGGTTCCATGATTTAGAAATCTGATAGCCTCATTACATTTACAATTACAATTACAATTTTACAAATATTTTACATACAATTCAATTAAAATTACAATTACAAATACAATTACAATTTGTGAAATTTACATGCAATTAGAATTACAATTACAATTTTACAATTTTTCATATATACAATTACAATCATTTCAGAATAAATTAAATATTACAATTACAATTAAAATTTTACATTAATAAATATCTTACATACAATTACACTTAAAATTACAATTAGTACAAATACAAATACAATTTTACATAGAATTAAAATTTAAATTACAATTACATTCACGACATAATATTTAATAAATATCATGGTCATTTAATAATATTAAATTAATTAATAAACATCATCACGATCATGATAACCATCGTACAAACATAATATTCGACTAATAAACACATTCAATTAACATCAAATTAACATTATATATTAACATCATCACAACACAAACATCAAATATACATCTCAATATAATGTCAAATAACTCATGCGCCACATCATGATGATCATCAACATGAAAATTAAGTAGAACTGCAACATGAACATAAAATACATGAACCATATATATATATATATATATATATAATGTTAAAAATATACAACTGTGATATAAATGTCATGGATCAGGCGCTGGTGGTAGTATAACAACATCAATAACACTAGTACAAGTGGATGCGGCCTGCTCAGTAAAGCTGGGTGTAGCCTTGACATTCGATGGTCGACTAGCTTGCTCATTATCATGATGATCACTAGTATTGATGGATGCATCCGCTGGTGGTAGTACAACATGATCAATATGAGGCGCAGTAGTAGTGGAGTCTTGCTCAGTCAATAGTACTGCAGCCTCGGTGGTCGATGGTCCAGCTTGCTCATGATGATTGTGACTAGTACTCATGATGGATGTTGCAGGCTGCTGACTAGACGTGGCTAATGGTCCAACCTCATCTCCATGATGACTAGTGTCAGATGCTGCCAGTGGAGCCTCATGCTGATCATCAGGCGCGCCGCGAGGTGAACGATCACGAGATGCATCTGAGTCGCTGCTGGCGGACTTTCCATCACGTGCCGCAACTCAACTATGCCTATAGCTACGCACAATCCTCCTCAATCGCGTAACAATTGTCGTAGCTCCTACGACATGCCGCATCAGGTCGTACATGTCATATGGCATGCCTCTCCACATCCGTAACAGTCTATCATAGCCTTGTATCTCTCTGTAATGAGCGGGCCTGATGCCCGCATCTGAAATCATTCCACAGAGTTGGCTGCCCAACTCCATCCGGTATCTGGTCTCAGGTCGACCACGCCTAGAAAAAGGTGGTACCGGTGCACCATGAGGCGCAGGATCAGCACGTCTCTCTGCTATGCCACCGGCCTCATCCTCTGGCACATCAGCCATCTCCTGATCGTAATCATCAGGATCGACACCTGGATCATGTGGTGGATCTGGCATCTCTTTTCCATCAAAAGAGCCAAGGTCTACAAAATATATACAAGTACACAACAATAATTAGACAATTTCATTACACAATTTAATAAATACAAGTTAAAGAACATGTTAGAATAAATATAAATAAAACAGTAATATTACCTCTATCATCTGGCGGCTCATCAGGAGTGAAGAGGATATTGGGACACCCTCGCTAATCTAGTCCAGCATAAGGACATGGGACCATAATGAAGGGATGCAACCCGCCAACACTGGCTAGTAAGTCCAGTGAATCATGTGATATCCTCGCTGGAAACATAGTGTCTCCCCTCTTGTGCATCATCTGCCCCCACATGCGCATCCGAGCCTCGAATATCGACCTACGAGGCTATCGAACAAAACTAGGTCTCATCTCTGGAAACCTCTCAAAAAATAAACAAAAGAGCTTTGAAACAAAATGGAAGTTGACCCTCCCTTGTGCATGAGCACGACATCTATCTAAGGATGTACAAAACTGTCGCAAAAAAATGGCAGACCACCTGACAAGTCGTGGTTGTTGTACTAAAGAATCAACGTAATATAAAAGCAAGAAACTAATGCGTTGCCCATCACTGGTGTTGTGCGAAATGATCAAAGCGATAATAGAGAGGCACTGCACGTCCTGTCTACCAAAAGCACCTATACGTAACTGACCTCCGAATTGCACACGAAGCTACGAAGGGGCAGGTACATGTGCTCCGATGTATCTCACGGGAGTAAATGAGTGCACCGCCTTTTTTATTTTTTATTTTTAGTTTAAAATTTTTCGAGGTGCCTTCCGGCACCACCCCTAAACTTGATCTGGATTCAAGTGCAGCACGATGGCAGAATGCTGCTTGTAAATTTTACGGTATACTTAGTTATCCCAGAATATTACGACTAACTCGAGTGCAGCATAACAATTTTTTTTTTCTTTTTTTAATGGTTATTTTTAAGTTTATTTCAATTTCTAATCCGCTAAAAGGATTAATTATAGAAAAACTAGAAAAATACCTGTATATTTTGTCGTCGAGGAGGCATATTGGCTGTAAAATTTGGAAAATAAAATTTTCCCACTGTTTTTCAAAATGCAAGCTGGAGATTAGTGGCCAATGTAGAGCAGCAGTGCGTGAAATGGGTGCAATGAGAGCACCGATGTCAGGGCGCCTCAGAAATAAGGAAATAGCACCGGGGCTTGAGAGCTTTGGAGCATTGAGGAAAGTGAATAATGAAGTATTTTGGCCATAATTTTTTTTTTTAATTAACCTTGTTTCGGTGCGCGGGGTTTTATAAGTGCACCAGTGCGGTTAAATAAAACCGCACTGGGCGGTATCAATTTTGGTGTGTTGTTTATAACGTGTCGGGGCATTTCCCTAACCGCGCACTGGGATGTTTCAATTTCGGTGCGAAAATTTGATGATGCACCGGGGCGGCGTAATGGTAAAGCACCAATGCATGATAGTCACAAAGCATCGGTTTTTTGGCCTTAATTTTTTTTTAATATAATGTTATTCCAGTGCATGTGGTTTTTGGCACACCGTTGCTCTTAGAGAAGAACGCACCAGCTCGTTTCTGTTTTGGCACAGTGTTTTATGATGCATCGGCGCGGAAGAGTATTGATGCCCCGGTGCATTACATTAATTGGACGTCGCGTCGGTGTGTGTACTTCACGCACGCTGTTCGATGTGCCAATGTTCAGTGCGCACCGATGTGTTCTATTGTATTGTGCGCACCGGTAATTGATAGCTCAGGAGCACTGGAAAACTGAAAAATCCAGGTTTTTTGTCGTAAATATTTTTTTAATTTAACCCTTTACAGGTGCGCGTTATTTATAGGTGCACCGATACTGTTTGCTACAAACGCACCGGTCGATTTGTGTTTTGGCACATTTTTTATGATGCACCAGTGTGGTTTCTGTCTACCGCACCAGGTGGTTTCAGTGTTAGCATTGTGTTTTATAATGCACCGGCGCGGACGAGTTGTGAGGCACCGGTGCTCTATTATATTATGACGCACCTTCAGGGTTGAGAGACCTGAGACAAGGACACTGATGTGAAGTGAGATGTAACGTGGGTGGGCCATGCCAAAATGTGGGGAATGGTGTGCTAACTTTGACAACACAAATTGGTCAAAAAACAGAGTTACTGGGTGTATGTACAAGCTCTCGAAAGTTTGGGAAGCAATGATATATAAGGGGTCAACCCCACTAAGGCATATCATTTGTACTTGTGTTGAAGTGGTAGTGAGATGATGAGGAGTGCATGAGCAATTGATAGTTTTTTGAGCATGTTCTAGAGGTTAGATTCTGACACTGCGAAATTCAGGGGAGTGATCATGACCTAACCTTGTCAATGTATTACATTAGTAAAGGTTGTACAAACACTAGGGGGGCTATGACTTCTTTTTTGAGCGGTCTCGCACAATCATGTGGGTAAGTTGATGGTAGAATGCAATTCTGCGTGAGTGTTAGTGGACAAGCCACATGAATATCCATGTGGTTGAGTGGTGACTAGTCAAGCATACATCCACATGATTGGATTGTAGATAGTCATGTGGTCATTGGCATGACTATTTTGTGGATAGCCGCATGGTCATCCACGTTACTAAATTGAGAACAATCACATGGATCCACCACTAGGTGGTTTTTTTAGATCCCAACATGAAATTTATGGATGTGTAAGATAATCAATATGTTGGTCCATTAGCGAGAGCATTATTATAGCAACATCTAAGAGGTTTTGGCGAGTATCCTCTTGCATGACATGATTTGATATAGTGGGGGCTATGGAATTTTTTTGAGTGTACATTGATTCGCTCTGAGGATGAGCTACTAGACCTATTTGTGTGTTTATAAATACCACACCAAGGGAAGTTTGAGATTCATGGCCAGATGGTGGAGCTAATCATGGAGGCTAAAATATATTTCTTGATAGGATTACAACCTCATTGGAAGGAGGTTTCGATGTGACCCACCTAGATTCAATTGATGTTCTAGGACAATGCATACATATATTGCACATGTATTGATGTAGTGAGGGGTAGGGCCATTTACATCAACAACATATGGGATGTTGGGATTTGGGCTTCCGAAAGCTTGATTGTGTAGATGTGTAGGAGGATGAATTGGCACAAGTTTATTGGAGCCTAAATGGGGGTTATTAAAGAGATAATGCAAGGCTTCCTTTTTGTATGGACACACCTAATGAGGGCTAGCTTAGTGGACCAATTTTACTGCTATCTACATAGAGATATGATGGAGTTTACATTGATTCCCTTGTTTACAACTTTTTCTTCAAACATGTGGCACTTTTGAAGCCCCATATTCAAGTGGATGTGACCCCCCTACATGGTTGAGGATGAAGAAGTGGGGAGGTTTGATAATTTGGGAGGGAGGAGGTGCAATTAGTAGGTTCTAGACATCAGTTTCTTACAACTAGTGTTGGATGATGCCAAGATCATCCTAGTGTTCTCTTATGTCAGTATGACCCTAACATGGTACTACCCCTAGGAGAGGCCTAGGAATAGATGGGTATGTATGTTGTTTAGTTACATTTATTTTATTTTTTATGATTAGATTATATTGAATAACAATTAAAGGGTACCTTATATGTCCTTGTAGATGTGGATGCATGATGGAGGGAGGTCCCTATTGCATGAGAGGCTACATAGGGGACAATGCACATACATCACCCACATGTGATTCGTCTAGTGATACCAACTCCTACTAAGTGAGGGGAGGTGGAGAGGCTAATTTTGTGGGTTCGACATGATGATGAGGCTATGTCATCTCAAGCATCAACAATTGTGGTGAATGAGATAGTGTAGGATTGGGAGATCACTTGGATTTAAGAGAAGGTAGCAAAGCTGTGAATAAAATATGCAGAACTATGATCGTGGATGGTAATTGTTCTCAGAGGGGTCCCTAAGGAGGGTTGGGATTATTTAGGGGAGGATGTGGTGGAGGGCTACATTCTCTTGGAGAGAGAGTGGCGAATGACATTGACATGAGTTGTAATGGTGGCAAAAACAAATATAGTAGCACTAATGGATAGAGGTGCAGGGGGAGCAACCCCAAAGAGAGGCATATATGGAAAGACAATGCCTTTGGATATAGGGTTTGTCAAAATTTTCCACCATAGCGATGATGATGTATATGTATATGCGACAAGGAGTTGTAGAGTTTTGTATTTGGGAAGGATGGGTGGGACCCATGTATATATTTTTTGATGGAGCCATTGTGATAGATACTAATGATTTACTCTCATGGTTCCCATGTGTTGGATATGACGATGTTTATGGTTTTGATGATTTTTGTGTTTATTCATGTTTTTGCATATAATTGATAGACCAAATGCTTAATATGTATTGGTAGAATTATGATGAATGACATGCTAGTTTAATAAATGCTAATCTAGGATATAATTTGTGATGTTTTCCACAAAGTGATTATGCTATCTATGAATATGTGTGAATGTAATAGATTCAAATTTCCTAAATAATACCCAAAATTGGAAGTATTTTTGAAATAGGCACAAATCACATACATGGTAGACATTGTTTAAATGCGAGATGACAAACTGGGAATCAAGGAAGACATAAAGGTGATAGATGTGAAGGTTGGTGACATTATCTAAAAAAACAATGACCACAATGTATTCTACTTTGTTATTTGTAATTGACCCAATATAGATGCCACTTAAGTGAAGTAGAGTTTGAGAGGGTGAATAAACAACTCAAGTGATATATATGAGATTCTGTGTCCATTGAATAACACCTTTAGTGAAACTGATGTGACATGTTGGTGAATGATTCATTTGAACAACATATGGGTGGTTGTATTAGGAAAAATGGTCCAATATCCAAGTAAGAAAAAATAGAAAAACAAAAAAAACGTACAAGAAAGAAAATAAAGTCATAAGGCTAACTATTAGGGGTAAAACTTATTAAGGTATAGGGCCCATTGACAATGACCTTAAGGAAACTACCATTAAAATGGGCTATGATGTATGCTCCTCATGTGAACCAATGTTTGAAAATGAATTTCCCTTTCCACAAAGTTTCAAATGTCATAGGAACCAAGGATTCCTTTGAAACATCATACGCTAGCACAAGGTCACCCTTGTTGAAGGAATGCACGTTAATATTGCGTTCAAAAGTGGCTTTCAATTTTTCTTAATGGCATCATTGTTTTAGATAGGAGCATCAATCCTTGTCAAATGTTTCTAGTGTAATGAGGCATTGCTCTAATGGAGTGGTGTTGGGTAGAGGCTCTATGACGGTGCATAATGTAGATATATTACACTCAATGGATAGCATAACCTCCACCTAGTGAACAAGATGGAAGGGGTCAAACCAATGGTGGTTGTCATTGATGTACAATAATCATAAAGGGAAGATAAAAGCATCTGGTGCCAATTGGTTTTGTGGTTATTCACCATGTACTGTAACATTGTTTAAGGACTTTGTTGACAAATTCCACCTATCCATTTGATTAGTGGTAGTATGGTGATGCAAAAATCATGGATGAAGCTAATGAGAGATGAGAGTTCTAGGAAGGTCTCATTTTTGAAGTGCTTGCTATGGTTTGAAACAAGCTCATTGGGAAGACCGAAAGAGTGATAACATGATTAAAGAAGAACTGTGTGGTGGTGTCAGCTATGTTAATGAAGGTGGGCATGGCTTCGACCCACTTTGTAAAGTAGTCGATGGTGACTACAATATACTTATGGCCATTGTTGGAGGGGGAATGCATGTCATAAACTCGATGTTCCACATACAAAATGGTTCAACTGTGATGGCGGGGTGTAAGGGATCGAATGGAACTTAGATTTTATGGGTGAAGAATTGGCATTTGGTGCGTCACTTAATAGCTTGAAGCAATCACAAAAATGTTTAGGCCAAAAATATCCAACATGCACACTTTTTGGGTTATGGACATCCTTGAAAGACCCCCCCACATGCTCCATTGTGAAAATCGTTGAGGACACATCAAATTTCCTCTAAAGTGAGGTGTTGATGCAAGATAGTGTATACTCCCTGGCAATAGAGAACGTCTCTAATGAGGATGTATTGGGGGGCTTGGTGGTGGATGTGTCGACAATAATCTAATGATAAACCAAGAACAAAATTTTGGGTGCGTAAATAGTCAAGGATGTTGCCTTAAAAAGGGTGATTGGAGGAGATGATGAATACACATTCATCTAAGAAACTGTTGTCAAATAGATAGTGCTTGGTGTCAGGTGGCAAGTTAGTGATGAACTCGGTGAGGATGAGAGCCTTGTTACTCTTGGGAGAGGTAAACTTAAGATCAAACTCTTGAAGAGTGACATTCCATTGTGTAAATTTTCCATTCACGAGTTTATGGCTAAGCAAGTAGCACATGTGTTTGGAACTTGCAATAACCTTTGTGTTGTAGAATATGATATAATGACACAATTCTTGGACTTCATGTACCAAAGGAGGACAAGAATTTATACTAATTGTAGTTAAGGGGTGGTCTCAACAAATTTTTTCTCACATACTAAATGACATGTTCATGATCATCGTCCCCTTCGTAAACTAACACCCCAACAATTTCAATGTTTGATGCTGATTAATACAAAATGTAATCCTTTGTGAAATAATAAGGACTAATGAGAAAGTCCTTTAACAAGGCGCACTTTAAAGTGTTGAAGGATTGTTGAGCTTCATTGTCCCATAGAAATGGGATGTCTTGACATAAAATATGTAAAAATCCATGAGTGTAAGTGGCGCAATCTAGGACAAAGCATTGTAAGAAGTTGGTCTTGCCTTTCGAGACTATAACTTGAATAAATTTTTTTGATGATTTTTTTTTTTTTTTTTTTGGGTGAATGACTTGCACTTTAATGGAATCCACCATGATCCCTTTCTTAGAGACAATGAACCCAAGTATTCATCCAACAAAAATGGAAGAGACACATTTGAGAGGATTTAATCAATATTATATTGACGACATCATTAAAAGATAGTGTGAAGATCCTTGAGATGTTGACAATAGCCACATATGTGTAAATCTTATCTGTGAAATAGATTTCCATGTATTCTTGTTATTGTGTAATTCTGGTGGAGAAAGCAACTTAGTATAAGTCATGCAATCTATCGGAGACCATTGACAGACAGAGATCAACCAGTACTTCAAAGTTCCAAAGTGAAGATCCCAAAATAGGTTGGGCCTCGCTATAAATTTGTTTTAATTAGAAACCCAGACATTAGACACCTGAAACATCAACTGATAGTAAATGGGTTTGTTACATAACATTTCTGTTAGTGTCGAGAATTTGAAAAATTGGGTCGTGCATTGAAACTACCTGATATCTCAATATCCAGGAACAAACTTCGACTTACGAAAATATTTCTGTTTACCAGGATGTGAAATTGTCCAACTACCAAGGGAAACTCATGTTGGGCATTTTGTAATGTGTTCTGCTGGCATTGTTAAGTTCCAAAATTTTGATATGCCGAAAAGCCGACAAAAGAATCACTCGAAGGATGAAATTTGATATTGCCAGAGTCAATGTCAATAAGCTGTGAGTTATGTGTTGGATATTTCTCCGTCAGATGCCAATCTTATAAAGGATTATTAGTATCGAGGTGTGAGTGATGCCGAGGTACGTAGGGGCTTGTTTTGAAATGGTTGTCTTGCTTGTTATGTTGGTCATTGCTTTGTTTATTCTTAGATCATCCTATTACGTCCATTGCTCAGATGGTCGGAGTAGTCGGTGACTGTTCCATATCTCCTCTTGTATCGCATCATCTCCCGTCTGACTCATATCATTCCCATAATGGTATCATAGAGATATGGAACGTCGTATGGAACAATCTGACCTCTCTTTTTACTATTTCCAGACCGTGCAAAAGCTATAGCTTCAGATTTCGTAAACATTGGTGGACAATGCCAGGTTGCTGGTGTTGTTGCTGCTGTCTCCAATAATCGGATCCCTAAGCTCTGGTTTTTCCGGTTGAAAGCTCTAATTTGCTGAAGTCTCCATCACCGGAAAATTTGAATTTTGAACCGTTTTTTCTATAGCTCATAAATGCCTTATCTTTCCTACCTAAATCTATATCCTATGCAGGACGAATCTTGCCTTATCTATCAGTTTAATATGCTCATTTAAGGAAGCCTATGACCACCCAGATTTGAACAGTCCTCGGTTTCCTTAAATATCTTTATTCTGGCAGAAAGCATTTATATCCGATCCATTGGGATGATTAAAGAATGGGTTTTGGAGGCGGGATTTTTTCCCTCTTTGCTGCCTTTTCATGTTTCGAGGCAATTATACTGACATTCCTTTTATCAAAGCATCATTCTCCTGACAAAATATGCTGATCTGATCCTCCGAACTCTGACGACAACAAACCTATTACTCTTCCGGGACTTCTTTTTCCCATCTGGCTAAACGTTTGGGCATTTTCTGAAGTTCAAATAATCTTTTCTGCACGCGTCATGGATTACATAGGTTACTATTCTCTATTATTTTCTTTGATTGCCTGTTATTGACGGCTGGATCTACCGGTGACCTCATGAAAGTGCCAGCTATTATCGTACAATACGAGCTCCCGCCACCTTTCTTGCATGTGTGATTACTTGCATATTGAATCATATGGCACGAATAATTGGCGCTTCTGAACACAACCATCTGTCTCAAAGGTCTTCTATGCGTTCTCAGAGGGATGAGACTGATGAGAACATCATCAAACAAGGTCTACATGGGACTGTTCTGGGGGAGCAAGCGCGGTTAGGGGGTCTCTTACAGAAGAGGGGTGGGCGAAGAAGGAAGCGCAAAACCTGTTTCAAACACACTATGGATATCAAGGAGGTTAACTTGGATTTCGACGATCTCTGCAAAAGGGTGACAAGTTTACAGAAGAGGGAGCTGATTGGCCGTTGGTTATTTCCAGAGAATTGTGAATTTGACACGGCCTCATGGATCAAGAAACATTGGAAGTCTTTACTGGGATATACTCCTGTTGTTTCTGTCCTTATCAATGGCTGGTTCAGTGTACATCTCATGGAGGCTAAGGATGTTCATAAAATTACCAGTCGCACTTGGGTTCGGGGCCGTAGTTTCTTACAGCTTATTCCATGGTATGTGGGGTTCAATCCGGTTCTGGAAGCCCCCAGAAATCGCATCATATGGATGAAATTGCCGGGACTTCCATTGGAATTTTGGACTATGAAGGCGCTTCAGGCAATTGGTGACTCAGTGGGCGTCACGAAGTATATTGACCCAAGTATTATTGGATCATGCGATAAACGCATTGCATGGATATTGGTCGAAGTAGAGTATACAGGTGGTTTGCCGGGTGACATCGACTTGGTATGGGGGAACAGAAAGCATCGACAACGCATCGATTTCTGGGGAATCCCCTTTCGATGCCTCATTTGCCATCGTACGGGCCATCTCAGGGAGAACTGTCCCTATCGTTTTCGTATGCAGAGGGCGGATGCTGCTTCTATTGCCAGACGGGCTGACAAAAACAAAATCCCCGGTCCTGCGAGAAATCAAGATGGCTGTTCAGGTAATCCCTGTCCACAGTTATCTGAAGAAGATGATTTTTTTTCTGCTCAAGATAATCCGGAAGTATTGCAATTCAATGAGCGTATCCTCCCCCCAGAATCAAACCTATCTCCTGTTGCTGAAGCCACGATGCCGGAAAAATCTCCTCTTCAGGGTGACAATATTTCACCATCCCCTATTCCAATAGATACTATCCACTATAAAGATGATTCTGGCCCTGTAGCTCAGACTTTTTCTTATGTCGATGACTTTATCAGAGGATTCAGTTCTGATCCCCAGCGCCCTCCAGTAAGCGATCCTCCACTATACCCATCCTCGCATTATCAGGTTGGGGAGTCATCAAACCCACCTCCATCTTCTCCCTATCAACCCCACACCGCCCTCGACATGCCCCCCGAATCTTCTGAAACTATTAACATCCAAGACTCCCCCAAAAATACCTTTGACTCTGATATAGAAGCCATACTAGCCGATCCTAATATTGATATCGCTGCTCTTACGGTCTTTGACAGACCGCCCTCCACTGTTAACAGAAGTCCTTCGGATAGAGTATTGCCAAAAGGTACGAGTAGATTGGCTAAAGGCAAATTTAAAGCCATTTCTCTTTTCTCTGACAAAGATGATAATCTCACTGAGGTCCCAATTTCGATTTGTGAGGGCCCTCTGGGTGATTCTCGGGCGCTTAGAGCAAGCAACCCGGAACCGGAATCCCGATGAATCATATTATTTCTATGAATATACGGGGGATGGGTGGTGCCCCCAAGTCTCACTGCCTAAGAGAGATTCTGCTTTCGGGAGATCCTATCATTTTTCTTGCACAGGAGACCCTTTGCTCCAGGGAAAAGGCCATTAATATTTTCCTTAGCATTAAACCAGGTTGGAGGGCTGCTGCAGTGGACGCAGTTGGGCACTCGGGCGGCCTCATTGCTGTATGGAATCCTGGGATGGCTTCCTTCGTGGCCTACAGGTTTATTGGCGGCATTTTATTGGCAGGGAACATTAGGGGTTATAAGGAGACAGTCTTCATTATTAATCTATATGCCCCCTATCGCAACAGGCGCTCCTTCTGGCAGGTTATGGCGGCCTCGGGCATATTGGCTCTTCATAATTTGATTTTGATGGGTGATTTTAACGCTACTTTGCGTTCTGATGAAGTATGGGGTTTAAATGGAAGGCCTGACCCTCTTGCTCCTTTTCTATGTGATCTATTCTATAGTTTTAATTTGACCGACATTTCTCCTTGTCCACTGTCTCCTACGTGGACAAATAAACGAGCAAATGAACAGTTTATTGCAAAAAGATTGGACAGGGCCATGGTCCATATCAACATTGTGGATCGATGGTGTCAACTTCGCTCGGAGGTTATCACTTCCACCGTCTCTGACCATTTGCCTATTTGTCTCTCGTGGAAGTCCAGTGCTGAGGTGTGTGGCCGACCTTTTAAATTTAACAGAGTCTGGCTTGAAGATATGGACTATACAAACTTGGTACATAGGGTATGGTCTCAGAACATTGATGAATCAGGCCTCTCCGGATGGGATCGGTTCTTCTACAAGCTTCAGAGTGTCAAGAAAGCTACAAAGGCCTGGGAGATTCAGAAGAAAAAGCGCCTTAAAAAGGAACTGTCTGAAATTGATGCCAAAATGACAGATTTATTCTCATCTTTTGTTGTATACCCTCCCGATGTTGGATCCCTTCGACATCTGCATTGTCTCGGCCTGAGAAAACGTGAGATCCTTCGTATCGAAGAGATTTCTTGGCGCTTAAAAAGCAGAATGCTTTGGTTGAAGGATGGAGATCTCAATACCCGTTATTTTCACAAAGTGGCTAATGCTCGCCGCAATTAAAACTCAATTTGGCGCATTAGGAAAGAAAATGGTGACTTTGCTTTCTCAATTGCTGATATACAAGAAGAGGCATTCTCATATTTTTCCAATTTCTTCTCAGCTGATACTACTACGGATGACGCGAATCAAGCCTGGGTTCTCGACCAATTTCCTAGTTTTTTTTCTGTTGACGACATTGCAGCGCTGGATTGTGTCATCACAAGGGAAGAAGCCTATAAGGTTCTGAAATCCTTCAAACACGATAAGTGTCCGGGGCCGGACGGATGGCCCTCCGAGTTCTTTGTGCATTTTTTTGATATTATGGGAAATGAGATTGTAGAAATCTTAGAAAAATTCAGATGCAATGGATTTTTTCCAGCAAATCTTAATTCTACATTTATTGCATTAATCCCTAAAGTCTCGGACCCGCAATCATTTGCTGATTTTCGACCCATTTCTTTGTGCAATTTATTGTACAAGCTCACCTCCAAAATTATAGCTGATCGAATCAAGAGTGTTCTTTCATCCAATATCTCTAGAGAACAATATGGTTTCTTAAGCGGCAGATCCATCCATGATGCGATAGCTATCGCCCAGGAGGTCGCACATTCATTACATTCTGACAGGATTGAAGCTTTAATCATGAAAGTCGATTTATATAAAGCTTATGATTCCGTGGACTGGGGTTTTATTCGATTATTGCTTCTCAAGATTGGGGTCCCTATTCGGGTCATGCGATGGATTTTATCTTGCATCTCGAATGTCAGATATTCTATTATTATAAATGGCTATCCATCACGCTTCTTCAAGGCTGGAAGGGGGCTTAGGCAGGGGTGCGCCCTATCTCCTTTGATTTTTATTCTGGTAATGGATGGGTTCAGTAGGCTGATGCATTTCGCGGAGCGGCGAGGGTTTATAAAAGGTTTCTCTTTTTCAAACACAGTCTCAACCTCACACTCCATTTTCGTGGATGATCTCTTGCTCTTTGGATACCTGAGACGGAATCATTGGTTCTACTTACACATTATGTTCCGACGCTTCAAAAGCGCCACAGGACTCAGCATCAATTGTGGCAAATCTTTTCTGCTGTATGATTATGGTGACGTGCAGGAGATTAATTTTATTGCAGAGTTCATGGGGATATCAACACGCCATTTATCAGAAGGTTTTAGGTACCTGGGTTTCTTTATAAAACCATGTGGTTATAAAAACCGTGATTGGTTATGGATCATTGACAGGTTTCGGGACAGAATACAACGATGGAGTCACCGATGGCTTACGATGGGTGGCAGGTATATTCTTATTCAATCTGTGCTTTCTCAACTGATTGTCTACTGGGCACATCTTCTTTTTATTCCTGCAGGTATTGTCACGAGGATAAATGGTATTATTTCAAATTTTCTATGGGGCGGGGCCAATCTGGATAAGAAATTCCATCTCTGCAGGCTGAAGGATATATGCAAACCAAAGGGTCTTGATGGGTGGGGGATTCTTGATCCCAGAGTTTTTAACTGTGCGCTCTTAGTTAAATCTTTCTGGCGCGCTATTTCTTGTCAGGGTATGTGGAATGATATTGTAAGAGTAAAATATCTGCCGGAGAACACTCTTCAAATGATCATATGCAACTCTTTGCCTTTTCCTCGTTTTATTTCATGTATTTGGCGAAGTTTCAGAAAGATCATTCCCTTTGTTGTCCATAGGCTGGTCTGGAGTTTTAGGGATGGCAGTAATATCCCTATTGGATCGTCTTCCATCCTTCATATGCCTCCTGAATGCGGTCCATCCTTGCAACTTATACACGCTCTCGCCCACAGGGGTTACCACTTTTTTTCACAGATTATTAGAAGCTGGTACCATTCGGCTCCCATTATTAAGACGGCGGATCAAATCGGTCTGATGGGCGCTATGTCAGAAGAATGGAATATATATCGGGATGCTATTCGCAGCGCGGGTTTCAGCTATAGTCCTGGGGGTGACCAAATTGTGTGGGGTGGTCCGATTAAAATGGGTTGTCCCATTGTGAAAGGCATATACCAATCTATCATTGCTTCGGGCCACAATTTACAGATTTCTAGTTTGTTCGGAATTTTTTGGAAAAGAAAAATTCCAAACAAAATCATCATTTTTGGATGGTTGTCTTGGAAAAACCGCATACTCACGTGGGACAATTTGAGGAGGCGGGGACTTCATGGTCCTGGGTGGTGTGTTTTTTGTTCGATGGCAGAAGAATCGGCAACTCATATCTTTTTTTCCTGTCCCTTCAGCTTGCCACCCTCATTCTATGGATTTCATGTCTACGGCTATCACATGGGACAAATTGGGTGGATCATTTCGTTCTCTGCCATTTTTCTTCATCTGGGAGATATGGCTGGCTAGAAATAGACGGATTTTTGAGCAAGTCCCCATCCAGATTCACCATATCTTTTCAGCCATCATCTCATGGGTGGATGTCTCCACAAGTGATTCACAGGAGATCATCGACGGCTCCCGTCGTATAAGGCCTCACGATATCTCCATTCCTGCTATTTACTTTGACGGTGCTGCTGTTAATGATCTCACCGGTTGTGGGGCGTGGATAAAGATCTTTGAGTATGAACGTTTTATCATCCACTGGAATGGGGGTCCAGGTACCAACAACAAGGCCGAGATTATGGCATTGTGGGGTGGTCTTCTCATTGCAATCGACCTTCAGATTCAGGTTGCTGGTGTATATGGAGATTCTAAACTGGTGATCGGCTGGGTAGCTAATGAGGCTCATATGGATTCTCCGTTGCTGAAAGGGTGGTTTGATAGAACTAAAGCGTTATGGTGTCGTTTAAATCGTCCACCTATTCACCATATCTACCGTGAGAACAATACCAGAGCCGACCGCCTTTCCAAAAGGGGTCTTCAGGAGGCTTTTGGTTCTTTGAAGGTTGCTCACATCCGAAATGGTCAACTGATGGATTTCCGAGAGATCCCCCTTCCTTAAGATTATATCTATACTCCTTTTTTTCTGTTTGCGGTTGGTTTTGGACATTTTGGTTCTACTGGTATCGGCATTAGCACTCCTCAACTACGTTCCTTTCCATTTGTGCTCATACCAGTTTCATCTCGCATTATTTTATCTCTACAACAGGCGAGCGTGCCCCTACAGATCCGAAAGTTTTCTACAACTGCTCCCGTGCTATTTTTTGATCCTGGACATCCTTTGTTGACGATTTTAATCTTCATCCCTTCTACATCCACAACAGTCAACAGTGGCATGCAAACGGGCTATGTATCAAGCGAGCGTGGGTATTCAGGCGAGCGTGTTACCACTTTTCATACAGGGGAGCGTGATATATTCAGGCGAGCGTGATTCCTTTTTTTGACAGCCTTTTGAAGCAGTTTCGGTATCTTAATCAAATTCCTAATCACTTTCTGAGAAGGGCTGATCTCATCTTATCCTAATCTCTAATATGCTATCACAGTAGCATTTCCCTTTTTAACATATTATCATTATATTGCCTACTCCAGTTATATTTCCTTTCTTGATTTGTATCAGGCAGATGGAATGTTTCCGATCCATTTTGATTTTCATGGTTCCCACATGTCTGTATATGCATCCGGGTCGGATCTTGACCCGTTTCATGAGGCTGCCCACTCATCTGATTCTGCTTAATTTCAGCAGTTTTTTAAGGGGCAATTGATGTCTGCTTTCTCGCTGTATCTACACAGCTGAGATTATATGATCATATGAACATGTACTGTATATATATCATCAATATATTCAGCGTTTTTTTCTTTCTGAAAAAAAAGAAATAAAAATGAAAATATGTGGATTATTAATAGTCACAGATGTCCTTAATCAAGGTAAAAAGGATCGATGGGATTTTTTTAACATTTTCCATAAAATTAAATTTGACGCTTTTTTTGACATTTTATATAACATTAAATAATTAGAGTATGTCACACGGAAGAACTAGTATTGGACAGGACCTCTTTAGAAACCAAACCGCCGCAGAGTTTCGAAACGGAGGGCTGAGTCGTTGACAAATGAGCTGGCATCGTGCACGATCCCTTCGCCTTAATCTAAAGCGTGGACTGCACTTTTCCCTTCAATTTTGACCATTCCTCTGCTTAGCCGTATCAATACAGGTAAATTTTGGACTTCCGCTAGTTAAAATGTAGCATTAAAAAGTGGTCCGTTAGATTACTTTTTAATTGAAAGAAAGAAAGAAAGAAAGAACTTTTAATATCCACGAGGCTAAAAATATCCTATGGGATAGATTGCTTCTCTATCTGACTCTTGTATTCGGCCCTTTTCCTGTGAAGTGAGTCAAGATTCAGGAGCAAAGGGCCGGAAGGATGTTCTGCTCAATTTCAATTTCAATTTCCCGAACCAACGATTTCCTAATCTGTGTGGTTTTTTAATCGTGAAACTTATTTCAATTTTAATTATGATAAAATAAAAATGCTTAGACAATGACGTTCTGACAAAAACTAAACCAGAGTATTTTTCTTACTGAATATAAACCAGAGTATTTTTCTTACTTAAAAAAAAAATGCCAACAAATTTAATTTAATTTCAAGAAGGTTGATCCACCGATCAAATTTAATAAAATCCTCTACATCATTTGAAAGAGAGAGAGGGAGTGAACACATACCTGGAGCTGGAGTTGAGATTGTTGTGGCCCTTTTCTGGAGAAGAGCTCCATGAACAAAACTCTGCTTTTTCCTGGGGAAGAGCTTCTTGGACAAAACTATGAACATTTTCTGGGGAAGAGCTCCTTGGACATAACTATGAACAGTTACAGAAGAACAAATAATTTTGTTTAATAAAAAAATTATAACACAACGGAAAGTCTCATGAGAGATTGCTTTTCATATAAAAGCACAACAACAGAGTTTACAGAAATGTACCTGAGGCCCTAAACCAAAAATTTCTGAAGAGCAATTTCAATACAGGACGGTGTGAACGATTATGATATTGTTTATGAGTCGTTCTCACCTGCAAATAAGAAAAGAAATAGACATTAGATTTCTTCAGTCAAATAAGAAATAGACATTAGATTTCTTCACTCATTGTTGTTCTGAGGCTAGTAATTAATGGGAAAAACATATCGGGGGCTAACTAGAATCACACAAATTTACAGAGAGCAGGAGAGCCAGATTATTGAGACCTGAAGAATGCTGAAGAGAGAGCCCAATTTGGACATTTCCCTAAAAAGAGAGAGCTAAAGAATGGTTGATCTTGTTAATTTAGATCCGCTGGTGGAAGAACCAATTATCATGAATAATCTACAAGGGAAGATGCAGATGATAGGGTTGTAGGACAAGCGGCTAAGGCGAAGGCCTAACCAAAATGCATCCCCTGCAAAAGATAGCATAGAAAGAAGCAGAGGAAGCATGACCCAGTCGCCGATCCAAACCCATTATTTCCATGTGCAGATTGAGTTCCCGGAAGAAAAAAAAAGGAGAGGAGCCTGAAGGGTTCAAATCTAGTTTTAAATCAAATTGTAATTCATTTAAAAAAGAAAAGAGTTCAAAGATCTCGGAGCATGAAGAGTTAGGATTTAGTGTTAAATAATATTCCTTAACCAACGATTTCCAAATCTATGTGGTTTTTTAATTATGAAACTTATTCTTTTAATTTTAATTATGATCCAATAAAGTGTCTGGAAAACGGTGATCAGAAATGCTGATATATTAAATTAATCCCTGAAAAATTAATTTAATTCCAGGAGGGTTGATCTACCATTCAAATTTCATAACATGGGTTCCATCATTTGGGAGAGAGGGAACCAGCGCATACTGGAGCTGGAGTTTACAGTGGCTGTGGCTTTTTTTTTCCTGAGAAAGAGCTTCATGGACAAAATTCTGAATAATAACAAAAGAACAAAGAATTTTGTTTAATAAAAGAATGATAATACAATGTAAGTTTCCAGTGTAGTATCAGAGATTGCTTTTCATAAAAACATACAACAACAGCAGAGTTGAGAAGAAATGTACCTGAAACCCTTAACCAAAAATTTCTGAAAAGCAATTTGAATACAGAAAGTGTGAACAATTACCCAAATCCTATTTCTTTCAGTCCTGCTGCCTCTTTCTCCTCTGTCACATACACCCACATGACTCTGTCACATACACCCACATGACTTAGACACATGACCAGACCAGACATAGACACATTCTAGATTCAGACTCAGACTCACACTCCCAATCCCCACAGACAGACAGAGCAGGCGATGGACAGAGGAAGAAGATAATGACAAATTTGGGAGGTTGGATGTATATATACCTACTTCTTTTGAACGGATAAAAATTTTGTAATGCATGACTATCCATCTATTGAAGTATCCGTTACAGAGACAAGTTAAATTATTTTTTTGAACCATTAATCAAAAGCTAGATACAGCAGAGCGCTTTTTTGAATCGCAGCGGTTCCAAACGGTGGTTACGTCAGCACTATGGAAAAAACATTGGATCTTAGCTTTTTTGGGATTACGGTTCACCATTGGATCTTGCTTTTTTGGCATTACGGTTCACCACCTCAATAGTAAAAAGCATTTTCATCGTGTTTGTGTTTTCTTCAATGGGGTGTAGTATTTTTTTTTTTTTTTCACTTTTTACCTTTTTCTTTCTTTTATTTAACTCTTTTAAAATTTCGAATCTTCTGGAGTGTAGATTCAATTTATTTAACTTTTTTAAATTTCAAATCTAGCATTTTCATCACGCCTCTTTGTGTTTTTTTGAATTCCGTGTAGTATTATTATTTTTTTTTACCTTTTACATTTTTATTTTATTTATTTAACTTTTTTTAAAATTTCGAATCTTCTAGAGTATAGATTCAATTTTTTTAGCTTTTTTAAATTTCAAATTCTCTAGAGCGTAGATTTTAAATTTCAAATCCTTTAGAGCGTAGATTCAATTCATCAAATAAGTAAAAAATTTCTCGTTTTTAACATTAATTTTTTATATACTTATTGTTTTCTTTAATGTAAGATGATATAAGATAACAAAGATTGTAATTGCCGGTGAATCCTTGAACTTTACAAAGGATACTTTTGTGTAGATAGATAATTGAGGTTATAAGAATTAAGACTCACATGTATGTATATCAACTCTAACTTGTCATGTGATTTTTGTAGATTAGCTTCTTACAAATTTTCTCAAATGTCCAATTGTCATAATTGTGAAAATTCTAGGTCATCTCTTATTGAGTAATATATAATTTTTGTTGTTATATATATATATATATATATATATATATATATATATATATAGATAGATAGATAGAGAGAGAGAGAGAAGTTAGGTGCCGTGCATTATGTCAAATGAGGATTACATAGACTAAATTTGTTTTATTACAGTAACATAAGTTCAGTTCAGAGCCTTGAGTTTCCTAAGACCTCGTCTAACTAACACATCTTGTAAATAGAAATTGATACAAACATGCTGGTTGTGCTAGACCTTGACATACATCAACATCAGAAGAGTACACAATGTTGCAAGCAAAAAAACCAATGAGTCACAACAACTATTGGGCATAATCTCCAGGCATCCATGCTCGTCGGTCACTACTCTCATCCTCCAATCTAATAGAATTCTCCTACTGAGCCCATCTATACCTCCCTATACAACCTGCAATATTCAAATGATGTTGAACCTTATGCAGGCTTTGTGCCATGATCAATGAAGTGACATGAGCACGTGTAATGTGCCAACTATAGTGGGAGCCATGACTCCCTTTCATGCAAGCTGGCATTATGTCAAGGCGAGGGGGAAGGCATGGCAGAATGCCCACTCTTGGGCACCCTTCTTAGGGGATATTTAAATGATATACGTTGTTTCCAATTCTAAAGGTTATTTTCTTCCAACCTACCCATAAGCATTCTCCCATTTACGAAGATGGTCATAAATGTCTAGGTATGCATCCTCTTGCTGTAAAGTATTGGTTTTCTATTGAGGTATTGTATGATTAGCATTTATGTGTCTTCTAAAATTAGGTCTTAAATTTGAATACTCACTGTTTTCTCACAATGCATTTTGGCATAAAGTTAAAATACTTAGTTGTTTATGTCTATCTATTAATGTTCTTTGAAACCTATTTAGTCATGTCCCCTTTCTCATAATCAAAATCCAAATTAGCTCTTAATCTTTACATTCTTCTTCTTCAACATGTATATTGCAACATACACACCAAGTTACACATTTCATTATGGGAAATGTGCTCATCAACACCACATTGTTGCTAACTATGAGCCTCACCTCGCGGTTCAAAATGTTGAGAATAATAGTGGTTTAGCTCACATTTTCTTACTTTTAATATATTTTCCCAGGTATAATAAAATGGACAATGCATATCGAAATCATCATCATATACTTCAACAAAAAAATATGAATCCAAGTTATCATCAATGTACCATTAAATCCACTCATTCATTATTATCATGCATTTGAAATTCTTCTTCAATAAAAATGCATCCTAATTGTATTTAATATTTGCTCTTGTTGTTCTATTTGTTACCATGTAGAAAGTAATTTAAAACATTCTATTTTTTTTTGGTAAGATGAGTAGTACCTTTCATTTTCATTCATTTTTCAAAAAGGGAAAATTACAATAGATATGGCAGGGAAACCAGGTTTCTTGGTCAGCAAAAGGCATTATATGCCATCCAAAACCAAAATATATTTAGTCTACCATATGCAGCTCTATAAGCCAATCTGTCTAATTCCTTAAAGAAGTTTGACTTGCTAAGGCTAATGCCTTCTATGTTCTTCATCAAAATATACATAAACATAACAGTAAATTGATAGGACGAGTAACAAGTTAGTCCTCCGAGGACTCGATGGGCGCTAGGTATCTAGCACTAGACTCGGGCATCTCAGATTGTTGCGGCCTCTTAAGGAGTTGTTTGATTCTTCCCAGACGAGAATTCTGCTGCTGAACTTGGAACTACACTAGCTGGAAATCTTCTTGAATTTCCTCTAATGACAGATCTACCTGCATAAAATTAGTGGTGTGCATGATGGATTTTGCCACCAAATGTTTTATCCTCTGATACAGATGAAGGGTTTTCTAGTACTATGAAACTCTGCCTCTAGTGTTGCCCAGGTCGGGCACGATAAGTTCTCCTTCCAGAACTGCATCTTCTTCTTATGCTTGGTGAGTGAGGGGCTCCTCCCACTTCGCTATTAATTTCCTAACCTGACACAAAATCTCTTGAGCGTATGCCTGAGCGGTATCCTTAATATGTTTGGCTTGAGGTCTATGGCCCGACCTCCTCGGCACTTGGGAGGAGGGCTCTCCTTTCTATTTTTGAGCACCTCGCTTCCAGGTTTGCCTCCTGCATTCTGCCTCTGATTCCTCCTTTACACTCTTTGCATGCACCATCAACACCCTCTTCCTTGTAGCGGTTCGTTAAGCGATGAAGCAATGTTCCTATGTGCCCCCAATTGGGCTCTTGAAATCTTGTCTAGACCCTTTGTCTGCGACAGTAATGAGAACCATACAAAAATACATCATATTATCAATATGATTCCTCAAAAGCGGCCAAGGAAAAGGGAGAAACTTTGAAATCATGTTCTTCTAGTGTTGTGATACTATTCTATAGAAAACAAATGACTTAGCTCAATTCGCATCCATTTCAATGGCTTTGGAGAAGATACAATATCACTAATTACAAACTTTGGCCTCTTTAGTGTCACCACTCCTGAATAATAGAAGGATCATGGAATAGTCATGATAATTCTCATGTCCTCTGGCATTTCAAGATTTATCTTATGATATTTAGTTCAAATTGTGTGGTTGTAGATGTCATATTATGCACATGAACTTATAAAAATCTAATTGTAATTAACCATGGAGCAACACTACGAGCTACTCGAAAATAAACAATATTTCATTTGACTTTGTGATAGTATGTGTTTGTTTGCAAAACCATTACATCTTCATTTTGATGTATATGGCATAATGTATTTCCCTAAGTGGTTCAACTGAGAATTACTTGAAATGGTTACTTCTGTGAATCATCTAGGTGGCACCTACTATGGAAAATTCTTTGAATTGATCATGAATGTTGTATTAGTCATGCATCCTTTACTCCCCCCCCCACACAAATACAAAAAGTTTACTCATTTTGTTACCACTTGATTTTATCCAATCATACCTATGACATATAAGATGTCAATGTAGGTAATTCAACACTAGGTTGTGCAAATTTCAAGTTTATAATTTTTGGAACCAATTTTTGTTGATTTCCATCAAGTTCTCTTAGATGACACTTTTAGTTATGTAGCTTGATTCTTAGCACACTCATAGCTTTGATAATTTATGGAGAATGTTGCACACCCATATTTTTATCTTAACAAGAAAAAATTACGTTTACATCCAAGAAATTACATGTTACAAAGGTAAATAACTTATCGATTTACCTAAATCATTAAGAACATACCATTCAAGAGTGGTATTAAGCCAAAATAATATCATTACACGAGATCTACAACAATCGATCCTCTCATATAACTACTCTTTTTTGGAGATAAATTTATTTCAATGACATATAATATCTTCTCAAAAGGACATGCATAATCATATAAGGTATGATAGCCTTGTCCTTAACTCTATCACCACACAACATTCTAGCGGTTGTCAACATCATGCTAAAACAAATTCTACTTGTTAAATTGACTACCTTTAATATATGATAAGAAGTCATCACTCTATCAACAGATACCATTGTAGTCACTATGATGAATTGAAAATTTTATGCCACAAAATAAAAGTCTTTTCATTAAGTAGTTTCTTTTGTTCCAGGGCCAATACAACACCCAAATTTCTATGATGAGCTTTAAATAGGGACAATGAGGCTTTGGAATATTGACTTGGACCATTGACCCAAGGATGGCTCTTTAAAACATTATTTTGTTTTCATATAATAGGCTAGAAAGGTCAGGGACTATAGGTGATCCATGTATATTTTATTGCATGCCTTTGTAAGAAGGAAAAACACAACATAACTCTTTCCTTTGATATTATTAACTGTGCACCACATGTTGATATCATGCTACAACTATTGCAATGATTGTGTTAGATAAATCAAGTTAAATTTCACCCTAGATGAGCATCCCAGGTTGGAATAAAATGACATACCTCGAAAAGATAGAAAAACATGGAAACCCTCTTTATTTTCATAAGTTTTCAACTACACATCACACTTTTCCATTATAATACACTTGCTAAAATTATTGTGTTGGTTGATAAATAATCCAATTAAATTCCACCTTTATTATCATCCTAGGTTGGCCTACCTCCAAAAGATAGAAAAACATAAAAATCCTCTTTCTTTAATCTTTTCAACTACACACCACACTTTCTCATTATGCTATTCTTATTACAATTATTGTGTTGGTTGATAAACAATTCAATTAAATTCCACATTGTATTAGCATCCTAAGTTGGAAATAATATATTTTGTTCAAGTTACCTACACCCCATGATAAGATAAAATGTAACAGTTGTTAGAGTTCCAAACGCTTTATAGTCATTCTAGTCTAAACTTGAAAATAGGGAGAAAGAGAACGGAACCAAGCAAAAATCATTAATTTAATATTTAAAATAGAATAACACAAAAACATAAAATCAAATATCAACATCCAAAAAACAAAATGATTAAATAAATCCTTTACATACTTATAAATCAATGCCACAATATAGTTGCAAAGGAATCCTTGTGTTGCAAGAATATAACTAAATGCCTCGAGTATCTATCTAGAACCTTGAGATTGAGAAAATATAGATAATTTCTTAAACAATATGAATTTTACCCTAAATATTTTACTCTGTGATGTCAAATTAATTCATCTAATCCAAGGATCTACAATTAAGATCGCATTCACTAAAGTAAGCATATGATAATGTAGACATAGATAGGATAAAAATGTATTCAAGATTTATAGTTTGTTGGTTTAAATTTGGGCTTCTATTAGAAATATATTGGACAAATTATTTTATTGTGAAGCCTAAGAGGCACTACATAAAACATGTGATAAATTGGGTGGTAGAGTAAAAAAGGGAGCCAAATACTAGAGAATTTAATACTAAATAAGGAAGTGGAGGGAATATTTTAGTTTAATTCTTTGGGAAAACTCTAAAAGCTTAGAAAAAAAAAAGATCACTAAAAAAATCATGGAGGAATAAATATCCCATGATAGGGATTGATTGAGATTGGAGGTGTGTATAGGTATCACAAAATATTCCATGGAAATATATTTCTAATTGTTGCAGTCCTTCTAAAATATCAGTTTCATTTCATTTTTTCTTACAATCTTTTGAAGGCTCTCCACTTGAATGAGATTGGAAATATGATCTTAGAAAGCAAATGTTGTTGCCAATCATTTGCACGATTATGAATACAAACACACTTGAAAGCTCCAAAATAGTACAATATATTTATTTTTCTTGAAATTATCTTTATGGCCCCATTCCAATTACACAGATGAAAAAAAATTAAAATATTTTTGTTTTATACAACATTTATTTGGTTGGATAGGTTCTAATTGAAATTGGTGATCTAAATCATATTAGGTATTTATGTCCATACAAAAATAGTTCAAATGTTTACACTCCAATATAGTATTTACAAGAGAAAACTCAAGTTTAGGAGCCTTGAGATCATAATGAAGAATATGTAGTACATGTGGTGGGATAGGAAGCTTCATTTTTGCATTCTAAGGCCCCTTTGGTATCCACTACTTTGAGGGCATTGGAAAAATAATTCTCCAATATTTAGGTGTGGTGTTGTTGGAAAAATAATGGGGTTTGATTTGCTGCTAGGAAAACAATGATTATTGACCAAAAAAACCATTGGAGGCTAATAATTACCGGCTGATGACATAGAAGTTCAATATGGATATTTTATTACTCCAAGTTGAGCTATCACCAAACATGTTTCTAGTAACATATTCCTTCTTTGAGGATTCAAGGACTACAATAATTTATATGCCTATTGTGTTAGATTGGTAGACCCCCTTTGATTACTTAAATATACTTCAATTCCTTAACGATAATATGCTCCCTTGGTGTATAAAAAATATACATTTAATCTATAAATACATTGTTCTAAAACTAATAGGCTAGTGGTACCAGCTATTTTATGAAAATATTTTCCCCTCGACGAGCCTTTTGTTCAAGGTAAATAATCTACATCAAGTTATATAAATGGAATTTCATTGTCTTGTTGTACTTCCCCAATTAAGCTATTGTAATATGTTAGTGACTCAACATGAAACTAAGAAGAGGAAACCATCTTACTATTATATATTGTGTGAGAAAATATGATAATTCAAGAGAATATATGGTTTATTTCCATGATCTCTCAACCTTCACTAAAATTATTTTTTTGTAGTATATGTGGCAATTTTGTCAACCTAAAACTCTTTTGAGACTCAACTAGTCTCTCCACTACATTTTAGGATTTCTCCCCCACTATGGGTGCCTAACATTGATGAATGTAATATGGCATTTAGGGCCACAGGAAACCATCAAACATCTGGCCATGTTTCCAATCTTCTAACAGGCTTGTATTCCCCTAGATATAATGCCCTCACTAGTAAAATCTTGGTCATCATACTTCACAATTAACCCACCTTACGTGATAATAATGGTTCGTCATTTTACTTACAATTGTTTCTTTATATGCAGGATGAGGGTGGTGTCATGGCGAGATAAGACCCTCCCTTGAGTCTATTTCCATCCCCTGCCACCTCCATTAGAGGTCGTTCGTCCAGGGCTAATTGAGTCTCAAAAGAGTTAGAGTTTAACAGAGTCCAGGGAATATATAATGTAGGGATCCTAGAGTCCACGACATAGTTTCTAGGTTGTATGCAATTTTGTTTCCATATCGACATATATGGGGCAACAAGGGAGCTTGAATACAACAAAGCAAGGATGCTACTTTGGATGGGTGAGCTTAGATGCACCAACTGCTAGAAATTTTTGAGAGAGATGTTCCACATTGTATTTTCTTAAAAATCGATATGATGATAAAATATTCTACTTTGATGAGGAGCTGATGATAGCCATTGATTAATGCTATGCAAAGGCCATGTTCTAAGCCCCATAGTACAAATTCGTTATTAGTGATGAAACCCAACTTACCTGCAAATATATGGATAATTTGACCACAACATTTCCTAGAGAAACCTCCATAGCTAGCTAGTCTAGGGTTTCTTGTGAAGGCGCCATCAAAATTGAGCTTAATGAAACCTTGTGGTGGGGGAAACTAGGAGGAGGGATTGTCAAGGAAAGGAAGAATATAAGTGTTGTGTGGAAGGGAGGGATAAAAGCTTAGTCGCGAGTGTATTATTATGATTTTTTCTTCTGGAGACCATTCCCAATATTGTGTAGTCCATTGTGAGGAGGAAATTTTCGATTTGAGTTGAGAAAGAATGAGGTTCCAAATAATGTCAAGGGAGGCATATGAATTTTTAAAATTCTAGAGTTTTTTTCCAAACGTTCCAAGTGAGAAATCTAAGGATGAGAATGCATGCTCTATTTAGAACAATACTTTTAAGAGGACATTCTTCCCAATTATCCAAGGAGGCATTGATAAACTAAGAGGGTTGTCTTGGGCATTGGAAGAATATGGCTATCAGGTCCAAGAGTTTAGAAGAGAAAGTGAAAGTAAGAAATAGGTGTGTAAGATCCTCGACCCAGTTCATGCATAGTGGGCATATTGATAGGCCCATGAAACCTCATCTCTAAATTTTATCCCATGTTATAGCTTTTTTCTTCAGTAGAAACCATAGGAAAGGTGTTATTTTCATGCAATGCCTCGTTTTTCAAAGGTTCTTCCAAGTAATATTACAAAATAAATTTGTTATTTAATATTTATTTATGTTAGTTTATGTTGGCACATATAGTTCATTAAAGTTGTTTTTTTAATATTTATCTATGTTTAGTACATTGGTGTTCATTAAAATCAATTTTTAATATTTATTTATCTAGGTTTATGGTTGCTACATATTGTTCATTTAAGTTGTTCTTTAATATCTATTTATCTAAGTTTATAATTAGTCATTAAAATTGTTTATTAATATTTATTTACATAGGTTTATGGTTGGTATATATTGTTCATTAAAGTTGTTTACATGTTTATTATAATGTTTATTAAATAAAAAGCTTCTCTTTAATTCGAGACATTAAACATCTCTACTAACAGGGTCACCCACGGAAATGTGGAAGCTGATTTGCCCCAAAAACCGTGCATTGTGGATATTGGGTTTTTAACATATCAACATGCCAAAATAATTTTATTAGATTGATTTATGAGATGAAAGTAATTTTTTTAATATGATATTAAAATTATTGAAAATAATAATTTTATTAATTTAGTTCAAATGAGAGAGAAAATGATTTTTTTTAATATGTTGATTTGAAAATAAAATATATTAACATTGTTTTTTTTTTTTAAGTTGGTTAAAAACTTATTGTATTATTATTTCTAATTATTTTATGAAGTTTATTAAAAGTTATATTAGTAATATATTTTTTAAAATAAATTAGAATAATATAATGGTAATAGAAAAAAAAGTGAAATCATAAAATATATAAAAGAAAAAAAAAGGTGAAAAAATAATAAAAAATAAAAGTGGAAAATGAAAAAAATAAGATGGATAAAATTAGATATATAAATATATATAATTAATTAATATAATAAATAAATACATACTTCACACTTTAACCTAAAAAAACAACCTAATTTAAAAAACATTAATTCATAAAAGTATGTATATATATATATATATATATATATATAAACAAATACTACTATAATCTATAATAATTTAATATAAATGTATACTACTATAATAATAATAGTAACAATAATGTAGTTATAATAAAATAATAAAATACAAAAAATAAACATACACTAATAAAATATAAAACTATTAAATATACATTCCAAATTTATATAATATGATAATAGAGAAACATTATTGGAGTCACACATACACAATTTCAATCTACATCAATACACACAAGATATAAGTAAATCAATCCATCCATGAAAATAAATGAGCACACCATACAAATGCAAGTCAAAATACAAACATAAAGTAAACATCTCATTGTAGAAACCACCAACATGCATATACAAAGAATTTCAATTACTCCAAGAAACCTACAGAATTTGGAAAAAAAAAACAATTAGCATAATACATTTTCAACTTAGAATACAAGCATTATGAAAACCACCTACATACATACACATGTAAATTTCATATCAACATACAAATTCAATTCATCAAAACATTGCCAAAAAAATTCATATAAAAATTTTCAAAGCAATCATAATACAATTTCAACTTAGAATACAAGCATTATGAAAACCACCTACATACATACACACGCAAATTTCAGATCAACATACAAATTCAATCTATCAAAACATTGTCAAAACAATCTACATACAAATTTTCAAAGCAAACATAAAGTAAGCATCATTTCAAATACTCAACACAACATACAATTTGAAATAAAAAATTGAAATTACCAAACATCATACAATTTCTACCTAGAATACAAGCATTACATAAAATTCAGCTACACACACATACACATGGAAACTCAATTAAATAAATTAGGCACATCATACAAATTTCAGATCAACATACAAATTCAATTTATCAAAACATTGTCAAAACAATTTACATACAGTTTTTCAAAGCACACATACAAACATAAAGTAAACATCATTTCAAATTCTCAACACAACATACAATTTGAAAACAAAACTGAAATTACCAAACATAATACATTTTCTACCTAGAATACAAGCATTATATAAAAGCCACCTACAAGCACATACACATGCAAATTCAATTAAATAAATTAGGCACATCATACAATTTTAGATCAACATACAAATTTAATCTATCAAACCATTGCCAAAACAATTTACATACAAATTTTCAAAGCACACATACAAACATAAATTAAACATCATTTCAAATACTCAACACAACATACAATTTGAAAAAAATAAAATTGAAATTACCAAACATAATACAATTTCTACTTAGAATACAAGCATTATATAAAAACCACCTACACACATACACATGAAAATTCAATTAAATAAATAAGCAACCTCATATAATTTCAGATCAACGTACAAATTCAATCTATCAAACCATTGCCAAAACAACTTACATACAAATTTTCAAAGGACACAAACAAAAATAAAGTAAACATCATTTCAAATACTCAAAACAACATACAAATTGAAATAAATAATTGAAATTACCAAACATAATACAATTACTACCTAGAATACAAGCATTATATAAAAGCAGCCTACACACACATACACATGCAAATTCAGTTAAATAAATAAGGCACATCATACAATTTCATATCAACATTGTCAAAACAACTTACATACAAACACTCTATCAAACCATTGCCAAAACAATCTATCAAACCATTGCCAAAACATTCAAACCATTCATTCAATCTATCAAACCATTGCCAAAACATTCAAACCAAATCATTCAATCTATCAAACCATTGCGACAACAACTTACATACAAATTTTCAAAGCACACATACAAACATAAAGTAAACATCATTTCAAATGCTCAACACAACATACAATTTGAAAAAAAAAATTTGAAATTAAAATTTCTACTTAGAATACAAGCATTATATAAAAGCCACCTACACACACATACACATGCAAATTCAATTGAATAAATTAGGCACATCATACAATTTTAGATCAATATACAAACTCAATTTATGAAACAAACTAACATTGCCAAAATAGCTTAGGTACAAATTTTCAAAGCACACAAACAAGTATGAAGCAAACATCATTTCAAAACATTTCAACTACCCACCACAACAATGCAATTCCAAATAAAACAAACATAAATACAATTTCAACTTAGAATATAAATGTTATGAAAATCACCTACACATATGCAAATTCAATTAAATCAACATCATACAATTTAGGATCAACATACAAATTTAATCTACCAAACAACTTAATATAATATAATATAAAGAATAAAAAGGGAAAAAATATAATATAATAAAGAAAAAGAAGAAGAAGGAAACTGAAGGAAAAAAAAAACAAAATAAAAATTTATTTAAAAAAAAAAAATTACAAGAGAAAGAGAAAAGAGATTTTATGAAATTATTTAGTGTTTTTATTTTATATGTGCAATCATATAATTTGCATGTATATAAAAAATCCCTAACTTTTTTTAATGAACTGAAATATAAAATAAATAATTTAAATATAATTATATTTAACTGTGTATACCTGAAATGTATTTTGATATGTATAAGTTCAATAAAATAATAAAATAAAAACATGGAAACAATAAATGCTGCACTACTCTAAGGAGAATGGGGCCCCATACTCCCTAAAGTATTTGAGAGAAGTTTTACCTCTCCCAGAAAAATAAATAAATAAAATTTATTAATACTTGTATGTACATAAAACTCACATTATTACAGGAAAAAAAAAATTAAAAAAAAAATTATTTAACTACATTCATATTTCTTTTTGAATAAACATATAATCAGGAATCATCTCTGGTCGTCAATCTGGAAATAAACACGCAAAATCCAAAAATATTCAATTTGTAAGAATAGTAATATATAATATTTTAAAAATATTGAGATTTTTTACATCTAATTTGTAATGAAGTAGATTTTAAAATTGTTATATATATATATATATATATATATATATATATATATATATATTCAAAATAAAATCTTATTCAAACACAATTCAATAAATACGTTGATACAAACCGATATTATAAGTACAAACTAGCTGTTGTAGGGGTATATATTAAATAAATATGCAAAGCAAGCATTCTGATGCACAACGAAGTGCCGTTGGACGTGAGAATGCCAGTCATCATGAGAGGAATGCTCACAGGTGGGAGCCTATGAAAATCCCTCTCCAGGCAGGCCAGGGACTATAGGTTTATTGGGGCTTATTATAGATATATTATTAGCCAGCGATTCACTTAAAATTTTTTGAATAATTTCAATTTTAATTATGATAAAATAAATAGAATCATAAAAGCTTTTGGACAGTGGCATTCAGAAATGTGGGTATCCCCTGCATCGAAAAAAGGCAGAGAAAGCACGAACCAAACCCATTCTCTTGTGCAGATTGTGTACCCGATTTGGAAGCAATGTGACTCAAAATTGGGATTAAAAAATAAAATTATATATATAATCACTTAAAACCCATAATAAGGAAAAAGTGAATCAAGAGCCGGGAGTTTTTTACTTAAAACACATAATAAGAGCCGGGAAAAAAGAAGAAGAGCCTAAACGGTTCCAACTGAAATCCATTAAGAAAGGAAAAGAGTTTAAAGAGTCAAGATTCAGGAGCAAAGGGCCGGAAGGATGTTCTGCTCAATTTCAATTTCAATTTCCCGAACCAACGATTTCCTAATCTGTGTGGTTTTTTAATCGTTAAACTTATTTCAATTTTAATTATGATAAAATAAAAATGCTTGGACAACGGCGTTCCGACAAAATTTCTGGTACTGAGTATAAACCAGAGTATTTTTCTTACTGAAAAAAAAGCCGACAAATTTAATTTAATTTCGAGAGGGTTGATAAAATTTAAAAAAATTCTCTACATCATTTGAAAGAGAGAGGGAGTGAACACATACCTGGAGCTGGAGTTGAGACTGTTGTGACCTTTTTCTGAGGAAGAGCTCCATGAACAAAACTCTGTTTTTTTCTGGAGAAGAGCTCCATGAACAGAATTCTGCTTTTTCCTCGAGAAGAGCTTCCTGGACAAAACTATGAACATTTTCTGGGGAAGAGCTCCTTGGACAGAACTATGAACAGTTACAGAAGAACAAATAATTTTGTTTAATAAAAAAATTATAACACAACAGAAAGTCTCATGAGAGATTGCTTTTCATATAAAAGAACAACAACAGAGTTTACAGAAATGTACCTGAGGCCGGTGTGAACGATTATGATGGACGGTGTGAACGATTATGATATTGTTTATGAGTCGTTCTCGTCTGCAATTAAGAAAAAAAATAGACATTAGATTTCTTCAGTCAGATAAGAAATAGACATGAGATTTCTTCACTCATTGTTGTTCTGAGGCTAGTAATTAATGGGAAAAACATCTCGGGGGCGAGTCAGGCTTTGAACATCCTAATTTCCCTGAGTGCCTTAGTTTGCAAACTAGAATCACACAAATTTACAAAGAGCAGGAGAGCCAGATTATTGAGACCTGAAGAATGCTGAAGAGAGAGCCCAATTTGGACATTTCCCTAAAAAGAGAGAGCTAAAGAATGGTTGATCTTGTTAATTTAGATCCGCTGGTGGATGAACCAATTATCCGGAGCTAGTGAATAATCTACAAGGGAAGATGCAGATGATAGGGTTGTAGGAGAAGCGGCTAAGGCGAAGGCCCAACCAAAATGCATCCCCTGCAAAAGATAGCATAGAAAGAAGCATAGGAAGCATGACCCAGTCGTCGATCCAAACCCATTATTTCCATATGCAGATTGAGTTCCCGGAAGAAAAAAAAGGAGAGGAGCCTGAAGGGTTCAAATCTAGTTTTAAATCAAATTGTAATTCATTTAAAAAAGAAAAGAGTTCAAAGATCTGGGAGCCTGAAGGGTTAGGATTTAGTGTTATTTTCTTTGCAGGGAGGATGTTCGGGTCAATTTCAGCTTAAATAATATTCCTTAACCAACGATTTCCAAATCTATGTGGTTTTTTAATTATGAAACTTATTCTTTTAATTTTAATTATGATCCAATAAAGTGTCTGGAAAACGGTGATCACAAACGCTGATATATTAAATTAATCCCTGAAAAATTAATTTAATTCCAGGAGGGTTGATCTACCATTCAAATTTCATAACATCGGTTCCATCCTTCGGGAGAGAGGAAACCAGCGCATACCTGGAGCTGGAGCTGGAGTTTAGAGTGGCTGTGGCTTCTTTTTCCTGAGAAAGAGATTCATGGACAGAATTCTGAATAATAACAAAAGAACAAAGAATTTCGTTTAATAAAAGAATGATAATACAATGTAAATTTCCAGTGTAGTATCAGAGATTGCTTTTCATAAAAACATACAACAACAGCAGAGTTGAGAAGAAATGTACCTGAAACCCTTAACCAAAAATTTCTGAAAAGCAATTTGAATACAGAAAGTCCTATTTCTTTCAGTCCTATTACCCAAATCCTATTTCTTTCAGTCCTGCTGCCTCTTTCTACATACTCGACTCAGACTCAGCTTCAGACTCCCAATCCCCACAGACAGATAGAGCAGGCGATGGACAGATGGACAGAGGAGGAAGATAATGACAAATTTGGGAGGCTGGACGTATATATACCTACTTCTTTTCAACGGATAAAATTTTTGTAATGCATCACTATCCATCTATTGAAGCATCCGTTACAGAGACAAGTTAAATGATTTTTTTGAACCATTAATCAAAAGCTAGATACAGCAGAGCGCTTTTTTGAATCGCAGCGGTTCCTCACCTCAAACGGTGGTTACGTCAGCACTATGGAAAAAACATTGGATCTTAGCTTTTTTGGGATTACGGTTCACCGTTGGATCTTGCTTTTTTGGCATTACGGTTCACCACCTCAATAGTAAAAAGTATTTTCATCATGTTTGTGTTTTCTTGAATGGGGGTGTAGTTTTATTTTTTTGTTTTTTTCACTTTTTATCGTTTTCTTTCTTTTATTTAACTCTTTTTAAATTTCAAATCATCTTGAGTGTAGATTCAATTTATTTAACTTTTTTAGATTTCAAATCTAGCATTTTCATCACGTCTCTTTGTCTTTTTTTTGAATTCCGTGTAGTATTATTTTCTTTTTTACTTTTTACATTTTTATTTTATTTATTTAACTCTTTTTAAAATTTCAAATCTACTAGAGTATAGATTCAATTTTTTTTAACTTTTTTAAATTTCAAATTCTCTAGAGTGTAGATTTTAAATTTCAAATCTTTTAGAGCGTAGATTCAATTCAGCAAATAAGTAAAATTTTACTCATTTTTAAAATTAATTTTTTATATACTTATTGTTTTCTTTAATGTAAGATGATATAAGATAACAAAGATTGTAATGAGGGGTGAATCCTTGAACTTTACAAAGGATAATTTTGTGTAGATAGATAATTGAGGTTATAAGAGTTAAGACTCACATGTATGTATATCAACTCTAACTTCTCATGTGATTTTTGTAGATTAGCTTAGAATTTTCTCAAATGCACAATTGTCATAATTGTGAAAATTCTAGGTCATCTCTTATTGAGTAATATATAATTTTTGTTGTTATATATATATATATATATAGAGAGAGAGAGAGAGAGAGAGAGAAGTTAGGTGCCGTCTATTATGTCAAATGAGGATTACATAGACTAAATTTGTTTTATTACAGTAACATAAGTTCAGTTCAGAGCCTTGAGATTGCTAAGACCTCGTCTAACTAACACATCTTGTAAATAGAAATTGATACAAACATGCTGGTTGTGCTAGACCTTGACATACATCAACATGAGAATACTACTCAATGTTGCAAGAAAAAAAACCAATGAGTCACAACAACTATTGGGCATAATCTCCAAGCATCCATGCTCGCCGGTCACTACTCTCATCCTCCAATCTGATAGAATTCTCCTACTGAGCCCATCTATACCTCCCTATGCAACCTGCAAAATTCAAATGATGTTGAACCTTATGCAGGCTTTGTGCCATGATCAATGAAGTGACATGAGCACATGTAATGTGCCAACTATAGTGGGAGCCATGACTCCCTTTCATGCAAGCTGGCATCATGTCAAGGCAAGGGGGAAGGCATGGCGGAATGCCCACTCTTGGGCACCCTTCTTAGGGGATATTTAAATGATATACGTTGTTTCCAATTCTAAAGGTTATTTTCTTCCAACCTACCCATAAGCATTCTCCCATTTACAAAGATGGTCATAAATGTCTAGGTATGCATCCTCTTGCTCTAAAGTGCTGGTTTTCTATTGAGGTATTGTATGATTAGCATTTATGTGTCTTCTAAAATTAGGTCTTAAATTTGAATACTCATTGTTTTCTCACAATGCATTTTGGCATAAAGTTAAAATACTTAGTTGTTTATGTCTATCTATTAATGTTCTTTGAAACCTACTTAGTCATGTCCCCTTTCTCATAATCAAAATCCAAATTAGCTCTTAATCTTTACATTCTTCTTCTTCAACATGTATATTGCAACATACACACCAAGTTACACATTTCATTATGGGAAATGTGCTCATCAACACCACATTGCTCCTAACTATGAGCCTCACCTCGCGGTTCAAAATGTTGAGAATAATAGTGGTTTAGCTCACATTTTCTCACTTTTAATATATTTTCCTAGGTATAATAAAATGGACAATGCATATCGAAATCATCATCATATACTTCAACAAAAAAATATGAATCTAAGTTATCATCAATGTACCATTAAATCCACTCATCCATTATTATCATGCATTTGAAATTCTACTTCAATAAAAATGCATGCTAATTGTATTTAATATTTGCTCTTGTTGTTCTATTTGTTACCATGTAGAAAGTAATTTAAAACATTCTATTTTTCTTTTAGTAAGATGAGTAAGACTACTTTTCATTTTCATTCATTTTCTCAAAAAGGGAAAATTACAATAGATATGTGTGAAAAACGAAATTGTTGGTCATCGAAAGGCATTATATACGCATCCAAAACCAAAATATATTTGATACTACCATATGCAGGCTCTATAAGCCAATACGTCTAATTCCTTTAAAAAGAAGTTTGACTCGCTAAGGCTAATGCCTTCTATGTTCTTCATCAAAATATACATAAACATAACGAGTGAAATTGATAGAGACGAGTAACAAGTTAGTCCTCCGAGGACTCGATGGGCGCTAGGTATCTAGCACTAGACTCGGGCATCTTAGATTGTTGCGCCTCTTAAGGAGTTGTTCGATTCTTCCCGAGGACGAGAATTTTCCGCTCGCCGAACTTGGAACTACACTATTTGGAAATCTTCTTGAATTTCCCTGTCAATGACATATCTACACCTCGCATATTGGTAATTAGTGGTGCATGATGGATTTTTTGCCACCAAATGTTTTATCCTCTCGATACGTATGAAGGGTTTTCTAGTACTATGAAACTTTGCCTCTAGTGTTGCCCGTAAGGTCGGGCATCGATAAGTTCTCCTTCCGCTGCATCGCTATCTTCTTCTTCTCGCTTGGTGAGTGAGGGGCTCCTCCCACTTCGCTATTAATTTCCTAACCTGACACAAAATCTCTTCGAGCGTATACCTCAGGCGGTATCCTTAATATGTTTGGCTTGAGGTGCTGTGGCCCGACCTCCCTCGCACTTGGGAGGAGGGCTCTCCTTTCTATTTTTTGAGCACCTCGCGTCCCAGGTTTGCCTCCTCGCATTCCTCGCCTACGATTCCTCCTCTACACTCTTTGCATGCACCCATCAACACCACTCTTCCTTGTAGCGGTTCGTTAAGCGATGAAGCAATGTTCCTATGTGCCCCCAATTGGGCTCTTGAAATCTCGTCTAGACCACTGTGTACTGCGCGACGATGCTATGAGAACCATACAAAAATACATCATATTATCAATATGATTCCCTAAAAAGTTGCCAAGGAAAAGGGAGAAACTTTGAAATCAGGCTCTAGTGTTGTGATACTATTCTATAGAAAAACAAATGACTTAGCTCAATTCGTGATCCATTTCAATGGCTTTGGAGAAGATACAATATCACTAATTACAAACTTTGGCCTTCTTTAGTGTCACCACTCCCCGAATAAGGATCATGGAATAGTCATGACAATTCTCATGTCCTCCTCGGCATTTCAAGATTTATCTTATGATATTTAGTTCAAATTGTGTGGTTGTAGATGTCATATTATGCACATGTGGAACTTATAAAAATCTAATTGTAGGTAACCATGGAACAACACTACGAGCTACTCGAAAATAAACAATATTTCATTTGACTTTGTGATAGTATGTATTTGTTTGCAAAAACCATTACATCATTTTGATGCTACATAATGTATTTCCCTAAGTGGTTCAACCGAGAATTACTTGAAATGGTTACTTCAGAATCCACTAGGTACTCAGCTGTGAAAATTCTTTGAATTGAACATGAATGTTGTATTAGTCATGCACCCTTTACCCCCACAAATACAAAAAGTTTACTCATTTTGTTACCACTTGGAATATTGCTTGACCTTGTTTAAAATTATCGCATCTAGGTTTTCAACACTTAAAAATTGTGATTTTTATCCAATCATACTCTATGACCTATAAGATGTCAATGTAGGTAATTCAACACTAGGTTGTGCAAATTTCAAGTTTATAATTTTTGGAACCATTTTTTGTTGATTTCCATCAAGTTCTCTTAGATGACACTTTTAGTTATGTAGCTTGATTCTTAGCACACTCGTAGCTTTGATAATTTATGGAGAATGTTGCACACCCATATTTTTATCTTAACAAGAAAAAATTACGTTTACATCCAAGAAATTACATGTTACAAAGGTAAATAACTTATCGACACTAAATCATTAAGAACATACCATTCAAGAGTGGTATTAAGCCAAAATAATATCATTACACGAGATCTACAACAATCGATCCTCTCATGTAACTACTCTTTTTTGGAGATAAATTTATTTCAATGACATATAATATCTTCTCAAAAGGACATGCATAATCATATAAGGTATGATAGCCTTGTCCTTAACTCTATCACCACACAACATTCTAGCGGTTGTCAACATCATGCTAAACAAAATTCTACTTGTTAAATTGACTACCTTAATATATGATAAGAAGTCATCACTCTATCAATGACACCATTGTAGTCACTATGATGAATTGAAAATTTTATGCCACAAAATAAAAGTCTTTTCATTAAGTAGTTTCTTTTGTTCCGTGGCCAATACAACACCCAAATTTTATGATGAGCTTTAAATAGGGACAATGAGGATTTGGAATATCGACTTGGACCATTGACCCAAGGATGGCTCTTTAAAACATTATTTTGTTTTCAGTTAGTAATAGGCTAGAAAGGTCAGGGAATATAGGTGATCCATGTATATTTTATTGCATGCCTTTGTAAGAAGGAAAAAACACAACATAACTCTTTCCTTTGATATTATTAACTCGTGCACCACATGTTGATATCATGCTACAACTATTGCAATGATTGTGTTAGAAAAATCAAGTTAAATTTCACCCTAGATGAGCATCCTGTGTTGGAATAAATGACATACCTCGAAAAGATAGAAAAACATGGAAACCTCTTTATTTTCATAAGTTTTCAACTACACATCACACTTTTCCATTATACTACACTTGCTAAAATTATTGTGTTGTCTGATAAATAATCCAATTAAATTCCACCTTTATTATCATCCTAGGTTGGCCTACCTCCAAAAGATAGAAAAACATAAAAATCCTCTTTCTTTAATCTTTTCAACTACACACCACACTTTCTCATTATGCTATTCTTATTACAATTATTGTGTTGGTTTATAAACAATTCAATTAAATTCCACATTGTATTAGCATCCTAAGTTGGAAATAATATATTTTGCTCAAGTTACCTACACCCCATGATAAGATAAATGTAACAGTTGTTAGAGTTCCAAACGCTTTATAGTCATTCTAGTCTAAACTTGAAAATAGGGAGAAAGAGAACGAACCAAGCACAAATCATTAATTTAATATTTAAAATAGAATAACACAAAAACATAAAATCAAATATCAACATCCAAAAAACAAAATGATTAAATAAACTTTACATACTTATAAATCAATGCCACAATATAGTTGCAAAGGAATCCTTGTGTTCCAAGAATATAACTAAATGCCTCGAGTATCTATCTAGAACCTTGAGATTGAGAAAATATAGATAATTTCTTAAAAATATGAATTTTACCCTAAATATTTCACTCCGTGATGTCAAATTAATTCATCTAATCCAAGGATCTACAATTCAGATCGCATTCACTAAAGTAAGCATATGATAATGTAGACATAGATAGGATAAAAAATGTATTCAAGATTTATAGTTTGTTGGTTTAAATTTGGGCTTCTATTAGAAATATATTGGACAAATTATTTTATTGTGAAGCCTAAGAGGCACTACATAAAACATCTGATAAATTGGGTGGTAGAGTAAAAAAGGGAGCCAAATACTAGAGAATTTAATACTAAATAAGGAAGTGGAGGGAATATTTTAGTTTAATTCTTTGGTAACTTTAAAAACTTAGAGAAAAAAAAGATCACTAAAAAAATCATGGAGGAATAAATATCCCATGATAGGGATTGATTGGGATTGGAGGTGTGTATAGGTATCACAAAATATTCCATGAAATATATTTCTAATTCTTGCAGTCCTTCTAAAATATCGCCTTCATTTCATTTTTTCTTACAATCTTTTGAAGGCTCTCCAATTAAATGAGATTGGAAATATGATCTTAGAAAGAAAATAAGTTGTTGCTAACTGCATGATTATGAATACAAACACACTTGAAAGCTCCAAAATACAATATATTTATTTTTCTTGAAATTATTCTTTTATGTCTGCATTCCAATTACAATGCATGAAAAAAATTAAAATCTTTTTGTTTTATACAACATTTATTTGGTTGGATAGTGGTTCTAATTGAAATTGGTGACTCAAATCATATTAGGTATTTATGTCTACACAAAAATAGTTCAAATGTTTACACTCCAATATAGTATTTACAATAGAAAACTCAAGTTTAGGAGCCTTGAGATCATAATAAAGAACATTTAGTACATGTGGTGGGATAGAAGCTTCTATTTTGCATTCTATACCCTTTGTATCCACTACTTTGAGGGCATTGGAAAATACCTCCAATATTTAGGTGTAGTGTTGTCGGAAAAATAATGGGGTTTATTTTATTGCTAGAAAACAATGATTATTGACCAAAAAACCTCATTGGAGGCTACATTTACCGGTTGATGACATAGAAGTTCAACATGGATATTTTATTACCTAAGTCGAGCTATCACCAAACATGTTTCTAGTAACATATTCCTTCTTTGAGGATTCATGACTAGAATAATTTATATGCCTATTGTGTTAGATTGGTAGACCCCTTGATTACTTAAATATACTTCAATTCCTTAACGATAATATGCTCCCTGTGTATAAAAAATATACATTTAATCTATAAATACATTGTTCTAAAACTAATAGGCTATTGGTACCACATTTATTTTATGAAAAATATTTTCCCTCGACGAGCCTTTGTTCAAGGTAAATAATCTACATCAAGTTATATAAATGGAATTTCATTGTCTTGTTGTACTTCCCCAATTAAGCTATTGTAATATGTTAGTGACTCGAACACAAACTAAGAAGAGGAAACCATCTTACTATTATATCAGAGAAAAATATGATATTCAAGAGAATATATGGCTGGTTTCATGATCTTCAACCTTCATTAAAATTATTTTTGTAGTATATGTATAATTTTGTCAACCTAAAAACTCTTTGAGACTCAACTAGTCCTCCACTACATTTCAGGATTTCTCCCCCACTATGGGTGCCTAACATCATGAATGTAATATGGCATTTAGGGCCACAGAAACCATCAAAGATCTGCCATGTTTCCACCTTTCTAACACGCTTGTATTCCCCTAGATATAATGCCCTCACTAGTAAATCTTGGTCATCATACTTCACAATTAACCCACCTGCTGTGTGATAATGAATGGTTCGTCATTTTACTTACAATTGTTTCCTTATATGCGTAATGAGGGTGGTGTCATGAAGGAAGAGTAGTGACCCTCCCTTGAGTCTATTTCATCCCCACCTCCATTAGAATGCCTGTCCAGGCTAATTGAGTCTCAAAAGAGTTAGAGTTTAACAGTCCAGGGAATATATAATGTAGGGATCCTAGAGTCCACGGTGATAGTGTCTAGGTTGTATGAAATTTTGTTTCCGCATCGACATATATGGGGCAACAAGGGAGCTTGAATACAACAAAGCAAGATGCTACTTGGATGGGTGAGCTTAGATGCACCAACTGCTAGAAATTTTTGAGAGAGATGTTCCACATTGTATTTTCTTAAAAATCGATATGATGATAAAATATTCTACTTTGATGAGGAGCTGATGATAGCCATTGATTAATGCTATGCAAAGGCCATGTTCTAAGCCTCATAGTACAAATTCGTTATTAGTGATGAAACCCAACTTACCCGCAAATATATGGATAATTTGACCACAACATTTCCTAAAGAAACCTCCATAGCTAGCTAGTCTAGGGTTTCCTGTGAAGGCGCCATCAAATTGGAGCTTAACAAACCTTGTGGTGGGGGAAACTAGGAGGAGGGATTGTCAAGGAAAGGAAGACCAGGTGCTGTAGGAAGGAGATAAAAGCTTAGTTTGGGAAGGGGATATTACAGTTTTTTCTTTCCTGAGACCATTCCCAATATTGTGTAGTCCATTGTGAGGAGGAAATTGTTGATTTGAGTGAGAAGAATGAGGTTCCAAATAATGTCAAGGGAGGCATATGAATTTTTTAAAATTCTAGAGTTTTTTGTGCAAACGTTCCAAGTGAGAAATCTAAGGATGAGAATGCATGCTCTATTTAGAACAATACTTTTAAGAGGACATTCTTCCCAATTATCTAAGGAGGCATTGATAAACTAAGAGGGTTGTCTCTCGGGTATCAAGAATATGGCTATCGTGTCCAAGAGTTTAGAAGAAAGGAAAGTAAGAATAGGTAAGATCCTCGACCTACCATGCATAGTGGGTATATTGATAGGCCCATGAAACCTCATCTCTTAAATTTGATCCTATGTTATAGCTTTTTCTCGCAGGTTCATAGGAAAGGTGTTATTTTCATGCAATGCCTCGTTTTTCAGCGTTCTTCCAAGTAATATTAAAAATAAATTTGTTATTTAATATTTATTTATGTTAGTTTATGTTGGCACATATAGTTCATTAAAAGTTGTTTTTAATATTTATCTATGTTTAGTACATTGGTCTTCATTAAAATATTCTTAATATTTATTTATCTAGGTTTATGGTTGCTACATATTGTTCATTTAAGTTGTTCTTTAATATCTATTTATCTAAGTTCATAATTAGTCATTAAAATTGTTTATTAATATTTATTTACATAGGTTTATGGTTGGTATATATTTTTCATTAAAGTTGTTTATTTATTTATCTATGTTTGCTACATATTGTTCATTAAATGTTTTTAATGTTTTATTTATCGATGTTTATGGTTGCACACATTGTTCATTAAAGTTATTTTTACATGTTTATTATAATTTATATTAAATAAAAAGCTTCTCTTTTCTTTGAGAAATTAAACATCTCTACTTTCAACAAAAATAACCACGGGAAGGTGGAAGCTGATTTTCCCTTAAAAACCGTGCATCAAGGATACCTAGGGTTTTTAACATACGCATAGATCCATTTAACTCCGGACATCCGAGAGGGATCAAATCTCTCGAGGTGCAAACCTATTTTTGAGTGCAAAACTTGAGTGTTGTTTGCACTTGAGATTTGATCCTCTCGCGCATGATAGATCCGGAGTTACGGATCTATGCTGAATGTTTCTGGCATCAACGTCACATTTTTCAAATTATTAAATTTTCTCAGAGGATGGAGATGTACATCATACTTTGAAATTTTTAAGATTAGAAATACAAATTCTAACAAATGTTATTAATATAAATATGTTTGGTGATCTTAAAAAATGAACTAATTAATATATTAAATAACAAATACACCTATCATATCATTGAAATATCAAATACACCTATATTAAGCCGATATTTATTAAATCGCAATATTGTAAATTTACAATTAATCACACCTAGTAATCGACCATCCTAATCGCAAATTAATTGTCACTAAGGGATCCCGACCGCATTGTCCAAAATAGGATTTAGATGACCGCACAATAAAAATGAAGGGCTTTACGAAAGATGAAAGTCTTAAGTTGTTTTGTCATCAATTTCCAAATAATAATGAAAATCGCATTCAAACATTGAAAGGGATGAGGTCAAGTCAAGCTTCGAGTAAAGGGTTTCCGCTTGCAATAAAGTAGTGGGGAGGGCAATGGCGCGCAGTCCCTGTACCAGAAAGCAAAGGAAGTGGGCTCTCGACAGTCGGGAAAAGGCAGAGAGGCTCGATGATTTCCTAAGGTTGCTCTATCAGAGTGAGCAACGAGGACGCCAATATGAAATTGTGCTTTCTACACCTAGCCGTTGCCTTCTTCGGAAAATGAAGTCATTGATGTCCAGAGGTGATTCCTCGTGGATGGGAGAAGGCCTCCTCTCAATGAAAATGCTTCAAATGGACTCGCACATGTTTTTAACATCGGTCCCTTATTGAGCCGATGATAATAAACACAAGGGTTCCGCTTGCCTTAGGATGCAAGACCCATTTGAGATAGGAGGATTTATGTGGACCAACCAGCGCACGTTGTTTCGATAGAACCGATGGTGAGAGACACAGCATGGGCGCGTGGCTCGCTCGGGATGCTCAACGTCCTCGCGTGATTTGGCAATTGGAAATGCTAAGAAAGAAGAAAAATTCCACCGTAGTATAGTGATGTTTGAAAGATTCGCCAAAATTCGAGTCTCAGCAGAAGCACAAGGATTTTTCGAGCCGCAACGAATTGAGTTCTCTTCCGCTATTTTCTTCATTCTAAATGCGCTCATTGTCAATTTCTCAAAACACACAAATAACAAAAATTCCAAATAAGTTGATGCCCAAGATGACATTTCTCAAGGTTCGGATTTGAGTGGAATGTTGGCCCGCTTCATTGCCGAGGGTGTGGTTGTCTTTCAAGAAGTTAACATGCCTAAAGTTATAAAGCATGCCGATCAAAAAGACTCCCTAGACCTCACAGTCTTGGACACCTCGAGATCCTTGATGTTAGCTTCAATCGGCATCATGAACCGCCCTCTCGACATTCATATGCTGAGATCCCTCGGTGTATCCGGCCTTAGTGGATGCAACATTTGCAAATCTTCCTTATAGCATCTCTAACTTTGTCTTTTGCAATACTTGTACATGGATGGATGCGAAAGATAAAATCGGAAAAAACCTTCCACGAACAGTGCAAAAAAGTTATGGATGCAGCGGTAAAGTCACAAAACTTGCGAGGAACAGAAACAAGGAAGTCGCTCTATGGAGAGTTTAAAATCGATTTGATACAAGTTGGTGCCTGCCTAAGGCAATTGGGAAGCTATTAGTGAGGGTAAATTAAAGGGTACACCTGGGAGCATGACTGAAATGGACACCCTCCTCGTTGATATTTCCCAAGGAGAGACCTTCCGATATGGAAAATTTATCTCTTGACATTAATAACATGTCGAAGTTGAGAAGCCTTTCATTAAAATCCCTCATAGTTTCTTTACTAAAATGGAGATCAAAAATGAAGAATGATGTATGCCGCTTAAAAAGTCTTACTTATCCGAAGTTCTATGAGTGTCCCATGTTGGAAGAACTTCAAACTTTACATAAGCTTCAAAATTTTGAAGCATTTGGAAATTATTCTTTGCGAGAAAGTAAAGGACTTTCCCAAGAGAGACAGGAGCATTTCCTTCGTTGAAAATATTCTCATTGGTTGGACTAGACAATTTAGTGGAATTACCAAAAAGAGAAGAAGGTGCAATGCCTTTCCTTACAATATTTAATATGATCAATTGCTCAAATGTGAAAATGTTGCCGGAAACTTATTTGAAAAGGGGAATTAGAATAACAGTTTGACAAAATGCGAAACATTAATGAAAATTTAGAAAATCAGGAAAAGCGATGGAGACAAGGGTGGGGTGAATGTGATAGAAAAATCTACGAGTACAAGAAAAATTATAAAGAAGTACTTGCAGGTATTCCATCAAAGAGAAGATTGGTTATTAGGTGAATCTTGGTGTAATGAGCTTGTCCTATTTGTGAAAGGTTATATAGTTAACTCTGGTGCAATGAGTTTTTCGTATTCCTGAAAAGTTCTATGTATTTGTAAAAAGTTCATTATATATACATATATATTGAATTTTGGTGTAATAGGGTTTTCCTATTTCTAAAGGTTTTATGATGAAACTTACATTATTAATTTTACCAATTTACCAATTTTACCAATTTACCAATTTACTTTGGTGTAATAGGGTTTTTTACCAATTTTACATTATTAATGTGAAATAATGCTGTATATATTTTGATGAAAAAGAATTTTAATAAAATTGAATTATCATTTTTAATTATTAATATGTTTGATAAATTAATATTATAATTTTGTATAAATATTATATATTTTTAAGTAACCTTTATATGATAATAGTAAAAAAATATGTTACATTTTGCTAATACTCTAATAACCATTATATCATAAATATCTTAATCTTTACAAGTAAATTATATATATATATATATATATATATATATATATATTTCTGTAAAAAGTAATTTCATAAATATAATCTATAAATCATATCAAAAATCTAGCCAATCTTTCAAATATGTAAATTCTTTTCATTCTTCTTTTTGAAATAGCATTTTGTTATTTTAACAAATAAAATGAAGAAATGTTTAGAAATTGGACTTCCTTTCTAAACTCATTTAACACCCTTAAATTTTAAATGTTTAGAAGTTGGACTTCCTTTCTAAACTCATTTAGCACCCTTTGATTTTTTTTAACGGGAAGAACTGAGCTTTTACTGAAATGATATTCATCATAATTTTTTTTTCTCCCAATCATTTTCATAAATGGCCACTGGTTATTATGTAAATTGCCATCTTAACTTTTCCGCTGTCTTGGTCCTCTTTTCCATGACAGAAAAACTCACACAAAACAAGCAAGGGAGATATACTCACACACAAACCGTTATAAATAATTTAATATCCCATTCATTTAAAATTTCCTGACTTTTAGTACCATTTTGCTTAAAAAAAAATTATAAAGATTTATCTAAACACAGAAATTAGTATATGATTTTTATATTCTCATGAATTAATAACAATAATAATGATAGATTCGGAAGGCAGATCATATGTTTTATTTATCTGTCTAGGCCCTAAAGTATTTTAAATATTCTTATAAATTAATAAATATCAAAATAATGGCAAACCCAAATTGGTGTTTAGATCAAATCTAAGAAACCCAAGGGTAATAAGAAGTCCCACGCTATAAAATAGAATAGTGAAAAATTAATACCTATGATTCGATGAGATATCTCACGATTTTCTATCCCCGCCTGAATCAACAAATTGAGAGATGAAGAAAGCCAAGAGGGGAACCTACCGCGCAAGACTCGATAACTCGAGAAAGCGAGCAGACAGCATCGGCGAAGACGATCGATGATACGAATTCGGGAGGCAGGCCTTGCGTTTAGTATATCCACTAGTGCGTTTAGTATCTCATCCATATGCTATTTATATAATTATTAAAACTTATTTGTTAAGCCGACATTTATTTTTTATTTTTATTATTTTAATTTAAAATTTGAGCCGACATTAAGGACGTGACCAAACCCGACATCGGGGTCATACTCAGGGTCGTAGATGCGCCTCGGGCGCAACAATAGAACCTTGTTGGCTCTAAGTATAAACCTCGGGGTCTTGCCCAAAGACCTCCTTTTTTGCCAACACAACCACCCTTAAATTTCATGACTACCTGCCTATTGATGGAATGGATTGTGCTAACAAGCATTGAAGTCCATGTGGGTAGCCTGAGTTGAGGATGATGCCATATTGTCCCCTCTCCTCATGAAACATGGAGAGAGAGAAAGAATGTAGTAGGTCTGATCCGTAAACTACCATGGATATTCCACTGGACATTTCGTCCCAACATATCTAATAATAATATATTAAAATTATGAATTTCTACACACTTACAATTTTATTAAACTTGAAGATCAATAAAATTAAATGTACTTAGTACATGCATGCGAATATAAATTATGAAGAAAAGTAGAGAATGACAAAATAAGCATACACACACACATAAGACACAAGATATGTTCTTTGGGAAACCCTTTTGGGAGAAAACCCAATGAGAATATGAGGTCGCTTCACTCTCTTTCTCTGTGTGGAAAATATGGTTGTAGGTACAAAAAAGTAATGTCTGTGGCCTATGGGCTACTACAGTGAACAAATCCTCTCTTTTTGCTAAATTTTCTCAACTATGGAACAAAATTTTCTCGAAAGAATGGAATGCCTCTTCCTTCTAGTGGCTCGGTTATAACACAACCAGATAACTTAATAGTGGTTAATTTTGACTATATAAAATATTAACTAGAGTTACAATATAGAGTCTTCTAGAGTCTAAAACATCATAATCACGTCGCAATCCCCTTTTCCATGAATAACGAGGGCTAACGCGACATCCTCTTGAACTATATGTGTGAAAACATGAAGGTCAATTTCTGAGTGGCATAAATTTTGCATATGGACTTCGATTGATACACTTCTTGTGTCATTGGAAAGATATATGTGTGTAGAATAGCCTGAAATGGTGTTGCACCAAAGTAGCAATTTTTTAACCCCAAAAACGTTGTTTGATTCCTCAAAATTATCCCAGAAGGTTTCAGACCCCATTTTGTGAATCTGGATCCCATTTTAGTGAAGGAAGAAGCCTAGAAGGACTTCAGTCTTTTGGAATTTGTGGAGAGGAGAGTGGTTGAAGTGTTCACATAAGGCACAAAGAAATTGGTGCAAAATTTTACTGTGAAGAGATTACTTAGAGTGACAAGAACCACACAGCAAGGGGGTTTTGAGAAAATACACTAGGGAGGAGCTCTATTTAAAGTTGTTGGTGTGGAAGAAAGAAGGAGCGAAGATGGGTACACATTGAACCCGTGTTATGTGAATTGTGAATGTGTTCCTCGTGATTGCGTTGAGGCAATTGGATGGTGTGTATAAGCCTAATTGATCAATGAGGATCTTGGTAGAGAACTAAACCAATTTTTTTCTTGCCTTTTGGTTGTGAAACCATTGGTGCCTATTTCCTACCTGTTAAACCACCAAAACAGGGTAATTTGGGTCACTATGTTGCTTTTCTTAGGGATCTGAAACCACATGGATGGTGGACTGTAGACCCCTGCGGTGCTTGTCATGAGAAGAAACTGATAAACCACCAAAAGAAATGATTCCATCTCTTGGAACGGTAAAATAACTCATTTTATCTTTAGTGAAGCCTTGTGTTTTAACTAGATAGTGAATCTCTATGGTGCTTTCCTTAGGACTTTGAAACCACTTGGAGAGTGTAATCCTTCTTTTAGTTGTGTTATTAAGTATTAGGCGTGAATTTTCTTGGATATGGATCCCCTCAGAATATGAATTTGGCTCAAGGGTGGTCGATTACAAGGAATATTACATTGTGGCTAGCCTATGGTTGGCTTGAGAGTTGAAATCCCTCCTTTAGTTTCCAATTGTCTTTAAACATACATATAAGTGTGAATTACTCATGAATATTGACTTACAGATTGTGATGAGATAATATTGTGTAAGAATGATGATATATCTGGTGTGTTATGGATATGGATGAATGGTTGAGTTATGAAGCGTATTGATATGTCCATGAATAAAATGTGGCTTGATGTTTTCTTGGTTTATGTTTTTTATTATAACGTTTATGTATAATGTATATATGTGTCTTAATGGTTACGTTGATGAACCCAAAGAGTACGTAAATGAATACTTAGTTCCAAATAATCCCTTTTTGGTTACCTTTTTAAATTTAGAGGTTGAGACCTCAAGCCTTGGGCCACGACTCCCAGGGGTATACTTGCATTAAGACTATGGGTAACTAGGCATAGTGAGCTAGTCATCCTCCCCTTCTAAAAAATTACCCTATGGTCACTAGTTACCTGTAAGATATCATATACTACTAACATTGGTAGGGGGTAGAGTTTAGGTTCAAATGAATGATGTAAGGCTAACAACGAGTGGGTGCTGGTGGAATTGTGCCCTAGGATAACCATGTCATCTATCATCAATGGTGGTGGTCAATTCTAAGGATTTTCAAGGGTTAAAAAACTTGGAAAAAAACCATTGACCATGGGAGAGATGCCTAGGGGGTGGGATCAGGCGTAATATTAAGGGAAGAACCTGATTTACTATCCACCACTCACTGCTTCCCGCCAAAGTCATTACATGATACAATGGGTGTGCATTGGAAGAGGTTTATGGACATGGAAAGAGTTCTCATAGAACCATGTTGCCACATTACCACCCACCTCCCTCTACTTCCATTCCTTGTTTATCACGGAACACTACGAGTAGCGATGGCCATAGGCAGTATGATGTGCCCCTTATGTAAATGCCCGCCAAGATGACTGGTTAGGACTATGTGGAGGCCACATAGGCACTGCGTGGTTTTCATGGTGACATAGCCTCTTTTGATAGGACAAACACTAAATGAGTGTAACTTTTTATATAGGAATTAGATCAAGGTAAAAGTGGTATCAATGGAAATCTCTTAATGAGTTGAATACAATGGTGATATCAGAAGTTAATTTTATAGAATTGTAAAGAAAAGGGTTTTTCTAACCCCGTCTTCTTAATGGAGTTTGGGAATTAGATTAAATGATAAGTAAAACCTCCTGCAACCTGAGTCAGTACAAGGGGGTGAGAGGTAGTGTTACAAGAAATTTCAAGTCTAAGAAATTTTATCCCTTCTCTAATTAGACCACAAGTAATGATATTAACAATCCAAAAATGACCCACTACATATGCCCTCATTTCCATGAGGTTTACTTCTCAATGCTACTAAATCAATAATATGCTATAGATTCTTCACATATTCAAATTTATCATGCACTCAAATACATTAAAGGGTACAATTCTTATTGCTTAAGAAAAGTAGTCTATGTATAATCACAAGTTTACTAAACATACAACTCCACCCATGAATGCTTCTCAAGAATCATAAATAAGTGACATGATGTGATTTTTGTGACTAAAGTTTAGTTTTACAAGTATACATATAGTTTTAAATATTTCATAAAGGTAAAATCCTATAGTTCCTCGACACATTAAGCTTTGGTAACTATCAAGTATCTACATACATTATACCTTTTGCAATAATTTCATACTTAGAGTCTTGAATTTTTATACATAATAAGATAATTACAAAATTAACTAAAATGGTAACTTCATAGATATACTTTTTTTATGGTTTGCAATGAATCATTCCTACATTAACATGTGATCAACCATCACTTTTGAGCTAAGAACAACAATCGTCCTTTACTCTTATAATTTAATTTAGTATATTTTTCACCCAAAACTTTTATCATTTAGGATTAATACATGAAGAGAAAGGTAAATTTTTATTACAACTATTCACAATTCCTAAAAAATGGGGGTTGAAAACCACCATAGGGAATTATGCACTTTTTGGAAATCAACCAATTAATGGAATTGGGTTGTGAATACCTTTTTTAAAATTCAAACATGGCTCAAAGTGAAATTTTCATACATTACCTAGTTCAATGACACATAGATATTACTTAGACAAGTGGTATCAACTCTAATTAAGTGTTATGGTAACTCAATAACGTAGTTACAATTTAGAATTCAACTAGGTAAGGAACACTTCAATTAGTATATGAATATTCCAACAAAATTTTAACAACATATCCCCATCACTATGTTTTTCCCCAAAACCAATGTATCCTCTATATATTTGTAGTCCCCACGGGGCTTAACCCTCCATGCATAATTCATAATTTCAAAAAATCCTAAATAGCTATTATTCATTAGCTCAAGTGGCATCTTCATCAATTTTTACTTTTTGTAATTTTAAAACAAAATATTACTGACCCCCAAAATGTCCTTTTAGATATTCCCTAATATATATTTTCTTAGATAAATTCAACCTTAATTTTCATTTTAATAAAGTTATTTCAAGCCTCCGTTCAAAACTCAGTAAATGCAATTTTACTTAATTTAGCCATGGAATTTTACTAAGGCTTCCTCGAATTAGCTTAGAAATTAGTCTATATCACTATTGGAGAGTACATATTTTACAACCATACTACATTACCCCCAATTATAATCATGAAATAAGGATGTTAATCCCTACATAAGCCCCATCTTAAACATAAGCCCATTATTAAGTACTGTTTATTGAGTGATCACATTTCTATTGTTATTTTAGGATACAACCCTTCATAGTCTCATTTTATTACAATTGTACCATATATATATATATATATATATATATATATATATATATATATATATATATATATATATATATATATATATATATATATATATATATATATGTAGAGAGAGAGAGAGAGAGAGAGAGAGAGAGAGAGAGAGAGAGAGAGAGAGAGAGAGAGAGAGAGAGAGAGAGAGAGGATCATAAAATATTGTCTTGTATATTGTATTCATTGTAAAAGGAGGTTTCCCCCTAAAAGAGGATTATTGTTATTGGCGTCTTGTCATTTTTAAAGCACATGGTTCATAACATTTGGTATCAAAGAAAAAACCTAGGTTTTTTTGCTTAAAACATGTCCTATTGTAATTCTGAATAATTTTTTTGGGAGGTCTTAGATGGTGAAATTTTGACCATATCAAGGAAAAATCTTATAAATACATTGTTAAAATTTCAGATCATGGTTTGCTATATTTTTTAAGATATGCTCCAAGGAAGTTAGGTTTCTTTAATGTTATTGAAATCAATTTCAAATAGGTGAATTTGTAATTTTTTCTAGGATGTTTTAGAGGATGAAATTTAGATCATATTGGGAAAAACCCTCAGAAAACATATGGTTAAAATTTTATATCTTGCTTTGCTATATTTTCATAGATACGCTCTAAGGAATTTAGGGTTCCTAAATTCTCTTGAAATCAATTTCAAACATGTTAGTTTGGCGTTTTCAATCCAAATGATTTTATGGGACATTTCATATGGTGAAATTTGGATCATATTGAGGGGATATATTGGGGAAAATTTGGTTAAATTTTGGAAGTTTTGTTCAATAAACTTTCTTAGATATATTATGTGGGAGTTATGGTGTGTGAGTGATCATGAAATCAATTTCAAATAGGCCAACTTGGTATATTTACCATAGCTTAATTTGTAGGACTTTTCAGATTGTGAAATATTTTGATATATTAAGAGACATACAAAAGTACCTCAAATACAAATTCTAGAATTGTATTTGAATAATTGGACACACGAAATGCAATGAAAGTTTGCTCGTGGGAAGAGGCTAAAAATCAACAAATTATGGGAAAGGTACCACAAATTTCACTTGGAACATTAAATTTTGGTCAAACCTATGAAATTGTAGAGAATATGTATGAGACTGTTATAGACCAAATTTTTAATCTCAAAAGCGCTCAAATATAGCAAGAAAAATTTCAACCATTCAATTATTTTTAAAATAAAGGTTTTAAATGCATATAACTTACAAGTCCCAACTTTTGATTAGAAGATCCAATTGTTTTTTGGTAACTTAAAGTTATGATAAAGATGAGTACTATTATTAATTTTTTACATGGCTCCAAAGAAAGGTCCAAAAGCTACTAAACCAATTAAACCTCCTGAAGGCTCATCTATAAGAAATTGAAGACTTAGAATCTAGGTTCTCCTAGTTAGAGAAAAAAATTAATGAAATGGATGGTTGTATGTTGAAAAAGGTGGATTTATCAAGTTCTCAAGAAAACCTTAAAGGAGGAATGATGGATGAAATTTTAAATAATATGAATGAGAATAAGGAATAATTATGGATGAAATGGAAAAGAAGATGAATAAAAGTAAGGGAGAATTGATGGATGAAATGGAAAAGAAGATGAATGAGAATAAGGAATAAATACAAAAATCTATGGAGATCCACGAAAGTCTTGACATAAATATAAGCATGGTTTTTAGACTCAATTGCATATGAGGAGTATTTTATCACAAATAGAGAGAAAACATATTGAGTCATTGACCCCAATAATGAATTTTCAATACAAGATCCACATCATCACGGATTCAAGTTAGCACCAAGGAACTACTACATTTTGAAGATCAATATGAGGAGGATTGATGGTAATGATCCTATGAAATGGATGTTTCAAATGGAGAAATACTTTGATCTACACTAAGTGTCATCCTTAAAAAAGGTAAATATTGCATCCATGATTTTATAATGGGGCCAACATGTATGGTATAAATGTCCTTGTGAAGGAAAAAATGATTGTATTATATATTGGTACATTTTTATAAAGGAATTGATATCACCTTTTAGGGATATTAAGAGAAATGCATTGTTTAACAATTGATAAATCTTCAACAAGCAGTCCAGTTACAGAACACACTCAAAAATTCCAAAAGTGTAGCCTTAGTGTAAATAACATTTTAGAGGATAATTTTCTAGACCTATTTATGATAACTTTAAAAGAAATAGTCCAATATGAGGTGTGTCTCTCTGAAACTAAATCTTTATGGAATTATTTTAGTTTGGAAAGGAATGTTGAAAGAAAAAATATGACCACTATCAAATTTGTCACAAACAACTATAGAGAAAATCATGGTTCCTCTCCTAAAACAACAAGGTTGGATCCTTAGAAAATGGATGTAGGAAGTTAAAAGGGACTATGTTTCAACTATGACAGCAAGCACAATATGGGGCATAAATGTTGTGAGAATAAATTTTTCGACATATACCGTGAAGATGAAGAAGTTAAAGAAGTGGAGCTGTCACAAGATCTAGAGCTAGAAGAGACTACTCCAAAAATATCTTGTCATGCATTGGCCGACATTAGTACTCCACAAAAGTGCAAGATAGAAGGATATATCAAAGAAAAAAATGAAATAGTATTGATTTATTCAGGTAGTAACAATAACTTTATCAATTATAAATTGCAAAAAATTCTAAATTTATTTTTATATCCAACACCAGAATTTCAAATGATGATTGCAGATGGAGGTACCATAAATGTTTCAAGGAAGTGCCTTAGTATTAAGATGAATATGAGGTATTATTTGTTGGATGGCCCCATGATTTCAATCCAAATGAGTGGTGTTAATATTTTATTAGGGGTCCAATGGTTACAATTATCGAGAATAACAAGCCTTACTTTTCAAGATCTTTTCATAAGAGTTTCCTCGAAAGGAAAGGAAATTGAGCTGAGAGATATCTAAGGGAAACCTAGTGAAGTGATAATATCTAATAATAGCATGACAAATTGATAAAATATGGGAACCAAGGTGTAATTAAACAATTATTTTCACTATATGTTCAACCATCTATATCATCTACTCTAGTGGATCTCCAAAACGTTATCAACAATCATTACAAGGTATTTGGAGAGATTCTTAAGGGTCTTCCTCTCGCTAGAGATCATGACCATGCTATTCATTTTCAATCTGGAAGTTTACCACCCAACATTAGGCCTTACAGGTATCCATATTCATAAAAGTGTGATATTGAGCATATGGTTCAAGCAATGTTAGAGGCTGGCATCATCCAACCTAGCGAGAGAACTTTCTCTTCACCAGTTGTGATGGTTATAAAAAAGGATGGTTCATGGTGTATGTGTCTAGATTATAGTTAGCTCAACAAAATGAATTATTAGATAAGTTGCATGGAGACATTTTTTTTACTAAGTTGTACCTTCATTTAGGATATCATCAAATCATAATGGGGCAAGAATGCATTCCAAAAAAACACGTTTATAACACATGAGGTCATTATGCCTTTTTATTTATGGAATTTGGATTTACAAATTCACCTTCAACATTTCAAAGCTTAATAAATTATATTTTTGAACCCTTAATTAGAAAAATTGTGCTATTATTTTTTAATAACATATTAATCTATAAAAAATCTTGGGAAGAACATGTGCACCATGATGATAGGGTCTTAACATTGTTGGAAGAGAAAAAACTATATTCAAAGCCTTCAAAATATTATTTTCGGGTTCAAGAAGTGGAATATTTTGGTCATATTGCATCCCATGAGGGTGTCAAAGTGGATCCTAACAAAATAAAAGCTACGAGGGAATGGTCAATTCCCACTACCTTGAAGAAGCTCATAGGATTCTTAGAATTGACATGCTATTCCCTCAAATTTGTCAAGATTTATGGTCAAATTGTCACAAATCTAACAAAATTATTGAATAAATAAGAATCTCTTGGACTAAGTAAGTAACCAAAGAGTTTGGAAAACTTAAAGAGCCTATGTTTAGAAGTATCATCTTGGAAATCCCTCACTTAACAGTAACCTTCATTATGGAGTGTTATGCCTCAGGTCATGGCATTGTCATAGTTTTGACGAAATAAAGAAGCCCCCTTACCTTTAAAAGAAGTGAACTTAAAGGAAAAAAATTACTCAAATCCATATATGAAAAATAAATGTTGGCCATACTACATGCAGTTAAGAAATGGTATCCATATCTCATAGGAACACACTTCAAAGTAAAAACAGATCATGATAGTTTGAAATACTTCATGGAACAAAGACGATATTTTGAAGAGAAAAAATATAGTTACAAAGATTTTGGTTGATGACTTTGAAATTATATTAAAAATGGAAAGGTAATATTGTAGTAGATGCACTCTTTATGAAAAATGAATAAAAAAAGGATTTAGTGTATTCTATTTCCATTTCACAGATTTCCTAGGTGAAAGAAGCATGGGTATAATGGAAGCAAGATGAGAAGGTATGCAAGGTAATTCAAAAACAACATGAGGACCATAAAGTAGTAGTAAACTTCATGTGGAAGAATTATTTTTTGGCATTATGATATAATATGTTTTCCTTGATCGCAACCTACTCGATGAGTTTCCTTTTGATATCAACCTATTTGTTAAAGATGTAAAAATGATGTATATAGAGGTCAGTTCAGATGTGACATAGAAAGAAATTCCAGTCAATGATAGAGAAATGATAAAGGTAATGTTTCACAATGTATACACAGGTTTGATGAAGGCAACCCGCGTATACTCGCAGGTTTGATGAAGGCAACCCGTGTATACGTCCAGAATTAGTGTATACACAGTTTAGGTGAAGAGAAGTCGTGTATACACGCAGGTACGAAGAATCCAAGTCGTGTATGTATTTACGCACTCATTTTATGATACCAGGGGTCCTTACCATGGTTTTATCCCACAATATTGAGTGTTGTGTCATCTATTTGATTCCGTCCAAGAACACCATCAACTCTTGTCTGGTTTTGGCTCATGGTATTGGTAAAGGCTCAAACTATATAATAAGGTGAATATCATAGTGCAAATGTGTGCATGTTTATGGGTATTGATTGAATACTTCACTCTGAATTATATCTGCATGGAATGGGTTACATTTTATTGATAGATCTAAAATATTGATGCACCTATGGATATAATGATGGATCTGGATCTCTAGACCTGAAATGACTATGTATTTTCTTAATCTATTTGTGATATGTTTAGATTTACGATCTAGCGAATTTTTGTTGAAGTGAAGGGTAAGATCTGAGCTAATTATTTGCCTTGAAGAGCTATAGAGTCCTGAAATGTTAACAGATCTATACACAGGTTCGTCTAGGTAAAAGCGCGTATATACGCAGGTTCGTTTCAGCAAAAGCGCGTATGGAATCTAGGTTTTTTCTGAAGAATGCTAAAGGAAATTTATGATCAGTTTTACTGTGTTTTTGCTATCTGCCAATGATGTATTCATATAGATCTGGGTTGTTTGAGTATTGTTTATGCTGCTAGTTGATTGTGATTAAAGATCAATGATTGGTTGGTTGATTGATGATTCAATGAATGATATGATATAGTTATGAGTTTCAGTTTGATGTATGTTATTTGGGCTTAAATATGTGGAGTGGGTCCAGTCTGAAAATCTGATGAAAAGAGGCTTACAAGTTATCTTGTGTTGAAGTTGTTGGATCCAGTTTGAAAAATGATGAAACGTGGTTTGTGGTGGTGTTGAGGGTTGAGGGTTGGAGCCTTCAGTGAGGGGGTCATATCTCCCTTCCAGTGGTTTTTGGTAAACGAGATCAGGGGGTAGTATCTCCCTTCCAAGAGTGGCTAGTAAGCGAGAGTAGGGGGTCGTAGCTCCCTTCCAGTGGTAGCTGGTAAACAAGATCAGGGGGTTGGAGCTCCCTTCCAAGAGTGGCTGGAGAATGAGAGAAGGTTGCAACCTTCTGCAGGTGGGTGCTTTTGTGCTGGTATGAGTCTGCACTAATACAAGATTGTAAGCAATTTTCTTTATAATAAATATTGAATACAGAGATGACAACAATGATGGTTTTCTCCTGACTTGGGTTTCCACCTTAAATCCTGGTGTTCATATGTGTGATGCTTTATTCTATTGTTACTGCACATATTTATTGTTTAATAAATGAATAACGAATGAATGATACACTGATCTAGAAGTAAATATTTATCTTCATAATAAGATCTCTGGACATACGTAAGTTTCCTTAAAGATAGTCGTGTGTATACGCTAGTTGGATTAATCAAAGTCGCATATATAAATCAGTAAATAAAAATTAAATCTTATTGTGAGTTTTAAATACTGATTTAGTACCCCCCCCCCCCTCTCAGTAATTTTCCCAACAATTGGTATCAGAGCAAGTCCTTCTATAGAAGCTTGGTCGCTTGAAGGAGATTCGTCATAATGGGAAGGAAGCAAAATAAGAAGGCTAATCAAAGGAAGAAGATATATTAGGAAAAGGTGTGTAGCAGAAAATGAAGCAAATAAAACAGATATTGATTATTTCTCTTGTGATTCACTTCCTTGTGCATGCAATGTTGAAGATAGTGAAAGTAATGTTATGGATCTAGAAGCAGAAATTACTAATCTCAAGAATGAAGTTGAAGATCAAAAAATTTTATTTAATGAAAGGGAATGTATCTTCAAAGATATGATTTCTAGATTGAATGAACATTTACAAGAAAGAAAGTTAATTGAGAAATTAAACAAAGAACAGATAGACCAGTGTCAAAAGCTGTAGGATGAAGTAACCAATCATAGTTAAGGACTTGAAGCAGAAATCATCTCTCTCAAAGTAGATCTTGAAAAATTAAATAAGAATAATGAAGAAATTCTACAAACATTTGAAAAACAAGAAAATGGGTTGAAAGAAAAGATTCTAAATTGAATGAGCAAGTATAATAAGGAATAAGGGTTGAATAAAGTATGAAGAAGCAGTGCCAAACATAAACATTTTAAAAGGAAAATTAGAAGAAAAATATAAACACTTGAGGTTTCAAGATATTACTAAGATTATGGATAATATTATTGGTATTCAAAGGTCTCCTTTTATTAAATTTGGTCTTGGTTTTCATGAAACTATGAAAGGAGAATCTAGTTCACAAGACAATGCTAAAGATTCAAAGGATATCAATGCAAAAACTGAAGTGTTTAAAGAGACAAAATGTCAACCGATAATCATGAATTCTCAAAGGAAATCATTTGCTCCTAACTATAGAAGTATAAATCGATTCTCTCCTTTGATAAATAATGTTGAATGCTTAGTATGTCATAATTATGGACATGTTGCAACCAATTTCATAAGCAGATGTTTTCAGTCAGAGACAGATAGACACTACACAGAAAGACCTTCAGCTCCCATGTACTCAGGTTTCTTTAAGGGATATTGTTTTGCATGTAGAAATTTTGGTCACAAAGCAGTTGATTGCAATAGAAGAAAGACTATACAAACATATTATGATCCCTCTGCTTCCTTTTCTGGTCACATAAGATGTTATGATTGTAACAAGTTTGGGCATGTAGAAAAAGAATGCAGGAACAGACTAATGAATCATCAAAGTCAATATGGAAGACAAACATATCATAGTGTAAAATCAAAGAAAGTTGGATTCACCAACATTCATGCTAACAAGAAAAAAGAAGAAGAGGTAAGATGTGGTCTTGCTCTTTGTGTAATTAAAGACAAATATGAATGGTACATCAACATTAGATGTTCTCATCACATGACTGGTGATAAGATTAAGATAGAATCTCTCAAGAAACATCAAGACGGTAAGGTTATTCTTTCAAATGATGCTCCAACAAAAGTTTTGGGAAAAGGTAGAGCCATAATTAACAAAAATAGAAGGGCAGTTGATACCTTATTAGTTCAAGGCATAAAACAAAACATATTAAGTGTAGGCCGAATGGTAGATAAAGGAAATATAATTGTGTTTACATCAACCAAATGCAATGTTATGGACGAAGAAACTGGAGAAGTCATAGCAAGGGGATACAAAAACGCTGTTAAATTATATGTGTTTAAAGATCTAACCTCTCCTGGATATGAGGAGGATTTAGACTCAGACTGAAAGAAGACAATGCCCATTAGAGTCCCTCATTATTGAAAGAATAATGTTATCATCAACTACAATTTATAAAGGATGGTTTGGTAATTATGATTGTTTATATTTGTGACAGTGCATCTTATGTGACAACAAAACACAGGTACAGGTGGTACAAGTTCAGGGGAGATGGATATGGAGATGGAGATGTGAAATTTTTCAGTATTTCATTTTCTGTATGCGGGTTTCATAAACCAAAGTTGCATATTCACGCGAGTTCTGTTGGAGACAACTGCATATATTTTTCTCTGATAAGAAAACCAGTGAGACAGACTCAATATCAGATTCTGATATGTTGCTGACAATTGTAATTTTATTGATTTGATGTTGATGTTTATATCTTTTGATACAATATTAAGTTTTGATTATCTAATTTATGAATATGATTTTATGAATGAGTTGTCGTGGTGATCAGGAGCACAATTTCAGGGGGAGCATTAGCCTTGCTGAGAATAATACATTGTTGACATTATGTTGGTTGCTAAATTATGATCTCTCTTTTGAGGTCCTTTGGTCTTAGTTATTAAAATTCATATATGTAATTTGATGTAAAGGTCATGTTGAGACCTGTGATGTAAATATTTTCATATTCAGTCATGTATGGACTTGTTCAAATATGTAAACCTACTTGGTTGGGTAGTTGAGTCAAATAAATATGTAAACCCACTTAGTTGGGTAGTTGAGCCAAATATGTAATTCCACTTGGATGGGTAATTGATGTATGTATGTGTCCTTGGTGATAGGAAAGGTTATAGAGTCTTGTAAATCTATTTTTAAGCTTCAACATGTGTTGAGGGGGAGTATGATCCATATAGTGCAACACAGATCTCGACATTCTTCTATCAGTTCACCCTTTGCTCTTGATGTCAAAGGGGGAGAGTAACTCACTGTTTATGCTTCTGATTGATGTGTCTCCCTACAAGTTGTGGTGATAGAACACCAACATGGTTTCCATCAAGTACAAAGGGGGAAATTGTTGGCATTATGATGTAATATGTTGTCCTTGATGGAAACCTACTCGATGTGTTGCCTTTGATCGCAACCTATTTGTTAAATATGTAAAAATGATGTATCTACACGCTAGTTTAGATGTAACAGAGAAAGGAATTCTAGTCAGTGACAGAGAAATGATAAAGTTAATGTTTCACAATGTATAGGCAGGTTTGATGAAGGCTAACCACATATACTAGCATTTTTTATGAAGGAAACCCGTGTATACATCCAGAATTAGTGTATATGCATTTTGGGTGAAGATAATTTGTGTATACATGCAGTTACGAAGAATCCAAGTCGCGTATGCACTTACGCACTCATTTTATGATACCAAAGGTACTTACCATGGTTTTATCCCACAATATTGAGTGTTGTGTCGTCTATTTGATTCCTTCCAAGAATACCATCGGCTCTTGTGTGGTTTTGGCTCATGGTATTGGTAAAGGCTAAAACTATATAAGAATGTGAAGATCATAGTGCAAAGGTGTGCATGTGTATGGGTATTGATTGAATACTTCACTCTGAAGTATATTTGCATGGAATTGGTTACAGTTTATTGATAGATCTGAAATATTGATGCATCTATGGACATAATGATGGATCAGGATCTCTAGACCTCAAATGACTATATATTTGCTTAACTATTTGTGAGATGTTTAGATTTATTATCTGACGAATATTTGCTGAAGTGAAGGGTAAGATTTGAGCTCATTATTTGTCCTGAAGATTTACGAAGTCCTGAAATGTTAATAGATCTATACACAGGTTCATTTAGGTAAAAGCGCGTATATACACAGGTTCGTTTAAGCATAAGCGAGTATGGAATCTAGGGTTTTTTTGATGAATTAGGGGAATTTTGAGGTCTAAAATAGGCCTCCTAAGAAAAATGTACAACCAAAATAAACTTTATAAGAACCAATAGGATCCAAGATGATGGTGTCAGCCATGGGGGATTATCCACCATTTTTTAAGTAAAAGGGTAAAAATATTAAAAAATAATAAAATAATAAAACTATTTTTTCAACTCGTATTTTCAACTTATCTCCCATATTTTTTACTCAAATTTCAAGTAGGAGTACTCTTTGGATGCAAAATTTAATTCCTCATCCAAGGATTACCCATGTTGCATACTTTTGATGAACCCTGCTAGACGAAAAATTATAAATACCTGAAAAAACGTGATTGCAATCACGTTTTTCATGTATTTCTCATTTTTCATGTAGCAATATCCATAGAAAGTATGCAACATGGGTACTCCTTGGATGAGGAATTAAAATTTTCATCCAACGAGTAATCCGACTCGAAATTTGAGTAAAAATTCTAGAAGATAAGTTGAAAATACAAGTTGAAAAAGTAGTTTTTTCTTTTTTCCCTCTAAAATTTGATGATGTAATCAAATATTCTTTTATTATTTCCACTATTATTTTATAATTTCCTTAGGATGCCGATTTGATACCTAAAAAATCCCCTAATAAATGTTGAAGGAAATTTCTGATTAGTTTTACTGTGTTTTTGTTGTTTGTCAATGATGTCTTCATATCGATCTGGGTTGTTTGAGTATTGCTTATGCTGCTAGTTGATTGTGGTTAAAGATCAGTGATTGTTTGGTTGATTGATGATTCAGTGAATGATATGATACAGTTATGAGTTTTAGTTTGATGTATGTTCTTTGGGTTTAAATGTGTAGAGTGGGTCTATTCTGAAAATCTGATGAAAAGGAGACTACAAGTTATGCTGTGTTGAAGTTGTTGGATCCATTGTGAAAATTGATGAAACGTGGTTTGCGGTGGTGCTGAGGGTTGGAGCCTTCAGTGAGGGGGTTGTAGCTCCCTTCCTGTGGTTGCTGGTAAACGATATCGGGGGGTATTAGCTCTCTTCCAGGAGTGGCTTGTAAATGAGAGCAGGGGGTCGTAGCTTCCTTCCTGTGGCAGTTGGTAAATGAGATCAGGTGGTTGGATCTCCCTTCTAGTAGTAGCTAGAGAACGAGAGAAGGTTATAACATTTTGTAGGTGGGTGCCTGTGTGCTGGTATGAGTCTACTGCAGTACAAGATTGTAAGAAATTTTCTTTATAATAAATATTGAAGACAGAGAATACAGCAGCAATGGTTTTCTCTCGACATGGGTTTCCACCTTAAATACCGGTGTTCATATGTATTGTTTATGTGTGATGCTTTATTCTGTTGTTACTACACATATTTACTGCTTACTAAATGACTGATGAATGAATGATGTTTTGATCTAAGAAAATATTTATTTGCATATTAATATCTCTGGACATACAAAAATTTCCTTAAATATGGTCGCGTGTATACGCTAGTTGGATTAATCAAAGTTGCGCATAGAGATCAGTAAATAAAAATTAAATATTATTGTGAGTTTTAAATACTAATTCACCCCCCGCCCTTAGTATTTTTCCCAACAGATGTTTTGTGGTATCAATATTGTTTTTACTTATGTATGAATTCTCAACTCAAATACAAGGTCATTTGGAATTACACTTATCTGATAGGAGGAAATTCAAAGTTCTTGAAGAAATACCATACGGTAAAGAAATATGTTTTGGGGAAGGTATTAAAGAACATGTGAAATTTTTTTTGGTTGAATATGTGGTATTCCAATTAAATAATGGAAATACAATCAAGACCCTAGGGTTCCTTAAATCATTATCCATATGGAGCCAGCATTGGGAATAAGTTTCAATGGATTTTACTACATGTTACACAAATTTGAAGGAAAGAGTGTCATTATGGTAGTGATATATTGAATGGATTATGGGCCCATTTTTTCTCTTATTCACATCCTTTTAAAGCAAGTATAGTGGAAAATACATTAATACAAACTATCCAAAAACTACATGAAATACTATAGATAATTGTAAGTGAAAAATATCCAATTTTCACTGAACATTTTTGTATTGAATTATTTTCATATTTGGGTACTCAATTGGCTCACAACTCATCTTACAATCCTAAATATGATGGGAAACCCAATATTGTGAATAAATATTTATAAGGATATCTACTTTTCTTTGCATTTGATAAGTAGACACAATGGGTCAAATGGTTTCCCCTGGCAGAATGGTGGTACAACACATCCTTCAACACTTCATAAAAATTGTTACCATTTATGAAAATTTATGGATATAATCCTCCATACATAATATCATCCTTGAAAGGGATTATAAATTCTCAAGTAGGAAAGGGCCACTTACAACACCAAAAGGAGGTTGTCAAACTGTTGAAGGACAATTTGGTTCTAACATAAAATAGGATGAAACAACAAGCAAATCAACATTGCAGTAAAAGGGAATTTGAAGTGGTGGATTGGGTATTTGTGAAACTACAACCATATTAATAGATGTCCCATAAATAATAAAATAAATTATCATTGGGATATTATGTCCCTTATAAAGTGTTTTAAAGGATTGGAAGTATGGATTACAATTTGGAGTGACCTCCATCTTCATGTGTACATCCAGACTTCCATGTTTATTTCTTAAACAAGGTAATTGGTGACGAGATCCTAGTCCAAACTATTTTACCAAAGATTAATGAAGAAGGAAAAATCATAATAGAACAATAAATAATCCTAGAAACAAAGATTATGCAGTTGAAAAATTGAGTAATTATTAACTACCTCATAAAATGGAAGAACCTAATGGTGGAACAAATGACATGGGAAGGTGAGTTATTAATGCGGAAACATCCACAAATAGTCAAGTGTAGAGGAAATTTTTTTTTTTAAGGGAGGGGAATGTTAATCCATATATAAGCCTCGATAACCCTGAAACTCTTTATTAAGCCCTAGATATTAAGTGATTACATTTCTATTATTATATTTTTATGCAAGCTAGGATCTTTCATGATCCTATTTTATTATAATTTACCCTTTTCCTCTTATATATATATTAAGGAAACCTATGTTTGAAAATTGACTAAACTGGGGGGGGGGGGGGGTGAATCAGTTTAATACATTCATGGAGATTAATTACTTTTTTTTCAATGGTTAATTGAAATATTAAATGAGAAACATAACACCTTATGAACAACATAATTAATATATAAAAAACATATAATATGTAAAACACAACATCAAATCAATGTATAAAAAAAGCACATATGGAAAAGGAAAGCTCATATTTCCTTTATTACTTTATCTTTTCATGCTCCAACCTATCTGCTATTATGCAAGATACATCTTGTTGGAAAGCTCCAACTCCCATAAATTCTATACAGGATACAACTCATAGGAGGCTCCTACCTCAACATGCTCCAACATGTTCTTTTCCAAGCTACACCTTGAAAGGAGACTACAATCCCATGACACATAAAAAAGGAACAATCTGTTCAATTTACCTGGTCTTTATTTATTCTTACCTCCATCTACCTCTTCTCCTCTTCAAATCTGCTTTGTGATAGCTCTTCTTTGCACCAGGTAATAAGAAATCATAATAGCTCAACTCTCCAACATACACTCTCGCACTCTTTAACATTTCAACCTTCCAAAAGCACATATTTTTGTAAACAAAATTTGTTGTCTATTAGTATTCCATGCAGGAACATGAAGTGAAAATTATTATCTCTTTTCATTCCACTCATTCGTTTCACACCTTTTCATATTTTTAACATTCAAAAAATTTATTGGTCCACCAAATATTATTTAAAAAAAAATATGATTCAGCTATGATTGTATAAGACAAAATAATTCTAATACTATGTAATTTCATCCCAACTAGATAAAAATAAAAAATTCTTCATCCTCTTGCATCACAACTTCATAAGGAATCTCTGCAAGAAATGTGTCACAACAAATCTATCAACATCATTAGCACAACAATAATGCACCTCTACTTAATAATTAATGCACCTCTAAAACACCTTTGTAACTGATCATATTTTCAATGAACAATTAAACATAAACTGAACTGAGTGAAAAATAAATATAGTGTGGGAACAAGAAGCCTTCAACTGTCATAGGAACATTGGAACCACTTCTCCAAGAACTTCTTCAAATATGAGCTAAAATATCTGCTCTGCAACATACCTTTGTGTTAAAAAATAAATCACAATATCATAGTATATGAAATCATCACAACACCTTAGCATCAAGAAATCATAATAACCATAGCAACATTAGCTGCACCAACACAAGCATTCCATCAAATTCAACCGTGCATACATAAATTCCATGACCCTTTTTTGTTTCTTTGTTCTGTCATTAATAGTTCTATTTTTCTTGGAAGGTTGCACCTTTATTCTACTATTGACACCTTTTCCTTTCATCACAAAAATTATCAACACCTTTTCCTTGTAACATACATCAACCACATCAAATGCATAACAAGCTTACTCAACTCCTTCACCTCTTATCAAGAACACCCACTTAGAATTAACACCTTCAACATAGCCTATGCCAACACAAACATCTCAATCATACCTTTTTGCTGCTCCTTTTCCATCAATGTCAACAATTCCATCAATCTCCCCCTTTGGCATCGATGGAAATATAATGATCCTCCCCCTTTAGTCCTAATCATCACCCCCCTTACATCTGCTTACCTCCCTCTTTGACATCAATGGAAAGGGGTACAATGGAAATTAATAAGAATTTTAGAAGCTTCAGTGTTTGGAAAATCACCAAGTTCTATCCTTACAAGTTCAATATCATAACAAACTATGGTACATTACAACAGACTATGGTTTCAGTAAGGTTCTCGTGCAATGTGAAATTCACCATCAACTCCATCACAACATAAGCCAATTTCAAATTTATGATTCATATTTCATTGTCTCTATCCTTATTGTTGTCAATTGTATGGTCTCTATTATTATTGTCATTACCGTGGGCAACACTACCATGGTTTGAATACATCCTTGCAACATGTGATATTGTATTCTAATTAACTGCCTTAGTTATGCTTAAGCTTCTTAAAAATTTGAAAGTTAGTTCAATGAGAATATCCTTTCAAAGACTGTTTTTAGGACATCATCCATTTACTTCGATTATTTTTGTTCCTGTCTGCTAGCCAATTTATTTCAATGCTTAGGTCACTACACAAACACAAAGCATAGTATTATTTGTACATAAGTTTTCAAACTTCGCTATATTTTAGGTACTATTGCTGATATTTTGCAAAAATATTAAGTCCATAGTGAGGAATAAGTGCACAGTCATAGGAATTTTAGTTTTTTCCTTCACGAGGATCAATCAATCATTATCATTGTCTCATTGAAAAGTTGTAAATTTTTTAACAAATTTGCATTGACCTTGCATATATATCTATGAATGGAAATAAACCAAGTTGTCATCTTCAATATATCGTTCAAGCATGTCTATCCATCTTAGAGTCCCATGTATTAGGAAAGGAAACATCCATATCTGAGTATCCCAATAAAATGTATTTTCAATAAGGTAACTAAAATATTACTCATCATAATCCACATCCTTCTTACACAACTCTGGAGGTCAAAACTACTGCAATTCTCTGCCATAGAATTTAGATCTCCAATATTTTGGCATACCCATTTCATACAAAGAAAACATATTTTAGTTTTTTAACTAGTGCACAATCATAGGAATTTTATTTTTTTCCTTCACAGGGATCAATCAATCATTATCACTGTCTCATTGAAAAGTTGTAAATTTTTTAACAAATTTTCATTTACCTTGCATATATATCTATGAATGGCAATAAACCAAGCTGTCATCTTTAATATATCATTCAAGCATCTCTATCCATATTAGAGTCCCATGTATTAGGAAAGGAAACATCCATATCTAATTATCCCAATAAAATGTATTTTCAATATGTTAACTAAAATATTACTCATCATAATCCACATCCTTCTTACACAACTCTGTAGGTCAAAACTATTGCACTTCTCTGCCATAGAATTTAGATCTCCAATATTTTGGCATACCCATTTCATACAAAGAAAACATATTTGAGACAATCTGAACCTGAACAATAACTTACATATTTGAGACAATCACCAAAGCCTGCAAATAATTTTTGAAAGTTAGAAAAATCAAGTTGCAAATATCCCAAGAACACTCCAAATGAAATATGTCAATATTGTCATTTGTCGCATTTTATGCACCTTGAATTCCTCTTCTTTGTATATGGCCTCTTCTGAATAGATGTGTACTTAATTGAATTGACTAGATGCTTTTACTAGGTCTCGATCAAGTTCTCAATTCTAACTTAGAAAAAATTGGATAAATTGTCACTTAGGTTCAAATCCCACTCTCAACACCATGTTTCAATTAGTTGTAGAACCACTTAATTTTCTTCATCTAAGAATAGATAAATTTTGAGGTAAAAAATGGGTCTAAAAAAAATGTACAATAAAAATCAACTTTACAAGAACTAGTAGGATTCAATATTATGATGTCAACCATGGAGGATGGTTCACCATTTTTCGAGTAAGAAGGTAAAAAGATAAAAAAAAAAAACTACTTTTTCAACTTATCTCCCTAATATTTTTCTCAAATTTCGAGCAAGAGCACTCATTGGATGCAAAATTTATTTTTTCATCCAAGGAGTACCCATGTTGCATACTTTCAACGCACCCTACTACATGAAAAATGTGAAATACATGAAAAAACATGATTGCAATCACATTTTTTCATGTATTTCACATTTTTAATGTAGTAGGGTCCATAAAAAGTATGTAGCATGGGTAGTCCTCGGATGAAAAATTAAATTCCACATCCAACGAGTGCTCCTGCTCAAAATTTGAGTAAAATCATAGGGAGATAAGTTGAAAATACGAGTTGAAAAAGATAGTTTTTTTTTTCTTTTTTTCCCTCCAAAACTTTAAGAGGTAATTTGATATTATGTTATTATTTACACTATTATGTTATAATATTCCTTAGGAGGCCCATTTTAGACCTCAAAATTTCTCTAATACTCACACAAACATGATCTTGTTGGAATACAAGAGGTTTTTAGCTTATCATTAGATTTATGTTTCATTAGTAATCACTTGTGAATATAGTTGGCTTCTTAATTTTATTTTGTTTCTTTCATCAAAAAATTACCAAAATACAAACATGAATATCACAAAACAATAATGAACACGAGATATAGGCTCCAAGCAAGGGAAAAATCCATCCAAGGGTAAAACCCATAAAATTATCTTCTTATAGAATCATATCAAAGGAGACATCCAAGACCCATAACCACATAAAACTTCCACCTATAGATGCCAATTCAAGCCTTCCTTCTTTCAAATGGATCCATTAACAAGAGACCAACAACAAGAGATGTACCAAGGAATATATTCCACAAGCCCTAGCTCAAGAATAGCTTCTTTATTTCAAACTTTGACACTCCACTTCTCTCTGTCCTTTCTGTAATATTTTAGACCATGAATCATTAAGTGTGTGTCTCCAATTGAGCTTCATCTTCCCTCTATTTATAAAATTAAGAGAGTTGTGAATAGACATTTCCATAAGGGAAAGGATGACTTGACCTGTAGGCTAACTTGGCACCTAGAGGGGTTTCTGTCCCAAAATTACATTTAAAATTTTCTTTTTCTTTTATAATAGGTCCAAAATAGTACTTTGACTCTTTGACTCAAAATCTAGAAGCCTGAAGAACATGTTTTTCTAGAAAAATAATAATAATATTTTTTCTTTTTCTTTTCTTTTTATTTTTACATAAAATACATAATGGTACAAATTAGATCGAAACTAGTTACATTCTCCAACAAATTTGTCATAAAGACTACTAGACAGTCCTTTATATTGGAAAATACACAGATGGATTCAAAACTCTGATGCACTATTAAGAAAACCTCTAAAGAATCCAACTCCAGTAACTTCTACTGGATAAGTTGAGTGAATAGTTGACTTGGGAAATAACCTTTCCACTAAGATTGATGTGATGAACGTGAAACCATATAATGCAAGTAATTTGAATGCCCTTTAAATTTTGTTACGATCCTCCCTATCAGCATATTCCAACAAAATGTATATCAATCTCCAGTGAATAAAATTATGTGCTTCGTTGAGTATCTATGGCCTATGTATTTGTTTTAGGTATTAGGGAAAGTGCATCCCACAACCCCTTTTGTTGAGGAGTATTAAATTGAAAAAAGAGTTACAGATTACTTGTACATTTCATTTTAATGACACCACTCAATGGATTAAAAAAGATGCATCCATGGTGGGTGACATGGTATGCAAAACAACATAGTTATCTCTTTTGTTGATGCAACATACTGGTTATTTTTTGTGTTAACAATCATTCCCAATTTTTTTTTTTAACTTGCTCTACTGGCCTCCATACCTACTCATATGCAACCCTTCGAACTATTCTTTTATCACCCAATAAAATTGCATATTTTCATTTGGTCCAACCTCTGACACTCTGTCTCAATTCCTTAGATCATGCTACTATGTAAAGTTATACATGAGAATTCATCACATATTATTCATTTTCATCTTCTTAGAGCGTCAAATTCTCTCCATATTCTGTGTTATGTCTATAATGGTCAAAAGTATACTTTTGTATTCTAATTATTCTACTACACATCCTTTGTCATATTGTATGAGTGTGTTACATATTAGAATTTTGTCTGTTACACCTCTATCCTCGCCCGGGGATCCACCTGAGTATTTGTCTTCTTAATTGGTACATTTTTTAATCATTACAATTATTTATCACCTGGCATGACCTGTCCATCTAGCACCTCAGTCTCCTAACATTTTTCTATACATGTGGTTCATTATATTTTTGATTCTCTATGTTATAGATAATACTACTCCATTGAGTTTCTTCTTGACAATATAAGTAATTCTCTCAACTTTTTCCCTCTAGTGTCTCTATCATCTGACATCTAGAAACTGAAGATGTGTTACTTACTAATTCTAATCTTCTCCAACACCCAGGTATTGATCCAAAACAAATTTCCATTCTCACCCATGAAGGTTCGTTTTCTCAATCTCTTTTTCTTATTATCTATCACTAATATTTCTCAAATTATGTATGGTTCCCCCTGTGTTGATGGTGGATTTTCATATAGTATGTCGATGTGTATTCGTTCTTGTGAAACATGTGTATTAATTTTCCCTTGCATCGTTGATTTATATCTTAGGTTAAGTGATATATTTCAAATAAATCTTTAGACTCCATAGATATAATGCGTTAGAATTTTGTTGGCTTCATTTAGAGTAGGGCATCCAAGATTTTGTTTACAAGCTCAAACTGCAGCTTCCTATTGACAACTTGCAAGGTTGGATTAGATTTATTAAAACCCTACCTTTTATTATTTATTTTCATGCATTAAAAATTTTATTGTGCATCATTATAATAATTTTCAAGTTGGTTAAAGACCTAATGGGAAGGATGACTCAAGTTCAACCCTAGGCATTCTTCTAATTTTTGTCTTGACATCTCTAATACTTGCAGTGCAATGATCAATGCGCTCATCCTCTTTCTTACAACTGCCATCCTCCTTTTAAATCCACTCTTTCTTAAATATATTTTAAATAGGATCTTATATTCGTTGGATAGCCATAAGGTGGCCATAAGAAATTAGATTTTTCCTAAGGAACCGATAACCATAACTTCTCAAACCTTTATAAATATTTCTAATCAAAACACAATGAGACCTTATTTTGTCAAATACAAGCCTTTTATGTTTTAATTCCAACGTAATAAACCATTCCACGACCATATTAGTTGAACCCTAAAGTCAATGTTAAATTAAAAAATCTTGCTCCTTCAGATGGGATTTGGCGACAACACCGATAGGATGAAAAAGGAAAAAGCACAAATTCTTCCATGTCCTGAAATTTCTGCTAATATATTTTCTGCCTTGAATCTAAGCTTCTTTGTGTTCAACAATCTTCTTCCTAGGTTGGAAACTTTAGTAGAATTATCCTTTACAATTGAAATAGAATAGCTAGCTGGTATCACCTCAAAGCTTGAACATGATATTATGGTTTAAAAAACAGACAATTTTCTATATTTTCACATGACATATCTACCCATAAAAAAAGCTACAACAACTATTCTTATATTAGCTTTCCAAAAATCTATATAAAATCCAAATCTTAGTTCCTAGAATAAATTTTGGCATTTTATTCCGGGCTCTTTGAAATACAAACAAAATGTAAAAATTCACTAAAAAATCATATGAAGAGCTTTCTGAACAAATCAATGGCCCTCATCATCTCACTTGTACAATACCCACACTTGTAAGCTTCTGAATGTTATGCATTACTTTAGGATTCCTTAGATGATCATGTGATTCCTTTGGGTTCTCTTGGAAATCCATTTCAATCTATATCATAACATGATCTGAAAGGATATGATGAATATCTTAATCTTGCATGAATTTTTCCCATCTCTCCTTCATTTCCTCAAGGCTTATATCACCCCTGTTGGTTTTTTTGGTTTTCTCAATACATCTCTGAACACTTTCTAATAGTTCCTGATTTTTTTCATCATGTTTGAGACTTTCTTGATAGTTTTCCAAGGCTTTTTCATATTCTTTCATGACTAATTGAATAAAAATTGTCCTTGTAGGCTTCTTCAGTGTATCTAGCTTATGATGTTTTATTAGCGCTTTCTATAAATTTTCAATTCTTGGCTCGTAGTCTTTAGAACATTTAGCCACATTAAAATATGTAATTCCTTTTCTAGTCAAATACCAAGTAATCATTTTAAATTATGAATGAAGCTCCCTCCCTCTTTCAACAACCTTGTCACAATATTTAATGCAATCTTCATATTTCCCCATAACCAAATAGATAACTTCTCTGTTTGTTAAGAAGGAGATATCATCATCATCTAGATCCATTGCCTTCGAATAATGCTGAATAAAAACATAAAAATATTTCTTCTTATAAGTTGCATTTCCAAGTTCCTTTTCCTTTTGTTCCTTTGCTTTCCAAGCCTTCCTATGTTTCTCCTCATTTGGAATATCCATTGGTTTCATCTCTGCCTTTGGCTCTCTTCCTCTGTGCTATATTTATTTAAATGATAATTTAAGAATATACATATTGATTTAGATAATGTAGTGAATATCTTGTCTTTTTACCTTTTTCTTATCCTTACAAGTCACACATTAATTTTTCTTCATTTCAGTAGCAGTATTAGTCAAGTGAGATATATGATATTTGATGGAATCTGAATTTTTCTTAACATGGTCCTTAAAGCACATTTCCTCTTGGTATTTCAACTAATAATGATAATCATTTTCATGTAAAGTCTTATTGAAGAGAATCAAACTTATGTAATAAATCATCAAGATATTGTTTGGGGTTGCTCTCACCCTGAGATGTTTCTTTTTTTCACTGAATGGATGGATGCATTAATTTCTCAGAGCAACTCCCCTTGAGGCCATTCCAACTTTAGCTTTTCATTGATGTCTCATGATTTCTCTTTCATCCTCTTCCATACTTTAGTGAGTTGTCTTATTGTGCTCATCTTCTTCTTTTCATACAATTTGCATTCAAAAACGTTATTTCCAAATCCATTACATAGACAATAGTAGCCTTAGAAATAATTTTTGTACTTAGTTACTAATTTCATTCTATGTTTTCTTAATTGACGATACCTTCTTATTTGCTACACCTTTTGTTGATTAGTCTTGATTTGTTTTCTCTTACATTCTGTTGTTACATGTATAGGTTCATGGCAAGAAAAACACTTGACATCTTTCAAAGGAATACATAATCTCCTTTGAGATCTTCCAAATTTTCTCAACTCATCTCAAGGAAAAAGTTAACTTCTTGCAAAGGAAATATTCTTTGACTTGTTTATTTTCTTCTAGTTTTGTCATTTGTCTTTGTTTGTTTCCTTACTAATCACGCTGCTTGTCCCTTATCCTTCAAGTATTTTTGGAGCTACTTTATTTTATTTCATGATTGCATTTTAATTATTGCACCCTTTTGAGTTCTTCATGGAGAAAATATCCTCTTATAGCCTTTTATACAACCTGCTATTTTCAGCTAATTCACTTCTAGATGAAACAATATCAATGTCTAATCTTTCACACTATTCCTCTTCCTCATTTAGTTGACTACTCATAATCTCTTCAATTCTTCTAGCTTCTTCCAATTGTGTTCGCAAGCTATTAATTTACTCATTTTACTCATGCTCTCTTTCATCTCATATTAGCAAAAAAAATATTTTGGTCTTTGTTTTCAATTGCAAGCCAAACTATTTTAGCTAAGGGTTAGTCAAGCCTGGTTTTATCTTTAGTTAAATTTTCCTCATGGAAATAAATAACATTCACACTAGTAGAGGTCTCATTTGAATGAATTATTTCTCTTTGAGAGGCATTTTCTTCTTCTTCTTCTCCTTTTCTACATTGTTGCTACTCGTATCTACTTCATGCACAAGATGCAACCTTTACCAAATTTATTTTGTAGATTTGAGGTCTATCACTAACTCAATATCCATATTGTGAATTTTGTTATAAATTGCACATTTTTATTGAGCATTCCATTGTTGTTCTTTTATAGAGGGGGAATCTTGATATTATCATTCACATACTAGCTTCCATACACCTGGTCCATAAGTTATCATTTTTTCTTTTACCTTCTCTTTCGATTCTTGAAAGTTGTTGCAGTTAACATAAATTTCATAATCCATATTCAACTATGTGTACATTCCATTTATTAGGATATCATAGAAGGAACTAGCTTTGATACCAATTGTTGAAAACTTGACCAAACTAGGGGGGTGAATCAGTTTAGTACATTCATGGAAATGAATTACTTTCTTTTCAATGGTTAATTGAACTATTAAATGAGTAACATAACACCTTATGAAAAACAAAATTAATATATAAAATAAAGTAAGATGTAAACCACAACATCAAATCAACATATAAAAGCAACACATATGGACACCAAATATAAGTGGAAACCCATAAAGGGAGAAAACCACAAATTTTTTATTGTTGTGATGTAAAGGCAAGCTCCTACTTCCTCTATTACATCAATTTTTGAGGCTCCAACCTCTCCACTATTTTGCAAGCTACAATTTGTTAGGAAGCTCCAAATCCCATAATTTTTTTGTAGGCTACAACCCACAGGAGGATCCTACCTCAACGGGTTCTAACTTGTTATTTTTCAAGATACAACTTGAAAGGAGACTACAATCCCCTAATAAATAAAAGAATCAATTTTTTGGTTTACCTTGTCTTTAGTTTTGCTTACCTACATATACCTCTTCTCATCTTCAAATCTACTTTACATCTGATCTTATTTGCACTAGGTAACAATAACTCATAATAACTCAACTCTCCAAAAAATGCTCTCACACTCTCTAACATTTCATCCTTCCAAAAGTACATATATTTATAAATAAAATTTATTGCCTGTTAGTATTCCATGCAGGAATATGAAGTTAAAAGTATTGTCTCTTTGAATTCCATTCATTTGTTTCACACCTTTTCAAAATTCGAACATTAAAAAAAATTTAAGGGTCCGAAAAATATTATTTAAGAGAAAAATATCAACCAACTATGATTTCATAAGCCAAAATAATTCTAATTTCATGTAACTTCATCCCAACTAGGTAAAAATAAAAAAATATTCATCCTCTTGCATCACAACTTCTTAAGGCATCTCCGCAAAAAATGCATCACAACAATTCTATCAATATCATTATCACAAGAAAAATGCACCTCTTTTTATCAATAAATGAACCTCTACGACACCTCTGTAACTAAGCATACTATCAATCAACATTCAAACAAAAAATTGAATTGAGTGAACAAGAATTGTACTGTCTGAACATGAAACATTTGCCTGTAATAGGAACAATGCAGCCACTTCTTTAAATATAACCTAATATATCTTGTTTCTATGAAAAATACCTTGTTGTTTATGAATACATCACAATATCATAGTATATGCAAGCATCACAACACCTTAACATCAAGCAAGCATAATAACCATAGTACCATCACCTACACCAACACAAGCATGCCATCAACTTCAACTGTGCATACATCAATTCCATCACCCTTTGTTGTTCCTTTTTATATTGTTAATGTTTTTGTTTTTCTTGGAAGACCACGCATTTATTATATTGTCAACACATTTTCCTTGCATCACAACAATGATCAACACTTTTTCTTTGCAACATACATCAATTGAATCATAAGCATAACAAGCTTACTCAACTCCTTCACCTCTGATAAACAAAACTCAGTTAGAATTAAAGCCTTCAACATAGCCTATACCAACACAAACATATTAAGCATACCTTGTTGTTTCTCCTTTTCCATAGGGAATATGTTAGTTGACTTAATTCATTCATTTTATGGTGTGAGTGGTTTAAGTTATGTTTAATTTATTAGTGTTACTCTATGTCATTACTATTAGTGTTTATAATGTATATCATTATAGTATTCCATATATTATTTTTTAATTCCTCTTTCTTCGTAAGTAGAGGAACCATCAACTAGGTTGGGCTCGTATTTGCATCATCTGGGGGAAATTTTGACTGCTACCACTATAACTAGTAAGTTCCTACATCTTTCCTACCACAGACATGGGTAAAATGGTCTTTGAACCGATAGTTGATTTTTTTTGTAGTATCAGGATGTATTCCCACATGCCAAGAGGTAACCTAAATTTACCTAGAAAAATTATGAAAATTAAAATTAAAAATTTATTTTTTTGGGCTTCATGTAGGCTCAAAAGGGACAAGTCAAGCCCACCATGAAATGGTGTGTCCCTTGATCAAAATTCACCCCATTTGAAAAGTGTATATACATAATGTGAAATCTTCATTTTTACCACTCACTCATCACATCATATCTTCTAGAGTAGCCAAAAATGTGAGTAGATAGAAGCTGAATTTATTGAGATTTGTCTGACTTTGAAGCTTGACCAAAGTTGATTGTTGACTAGAGTTGACTAAGTATAGATCCAATAACATGCCTTTGATTGTAGGTAGTTTACTATAGGATTGAGCTTGACTGTAGGCCATAATTTTGAATATTGGTCGACATTGAATTATGTATTTTGGGTTAGTTTGAATGGCTAAAAATTGCCCAAGTTTGATTGGTATTTGGACTTATATTTAGCACAGATTTCTAAAAAAATTTGGATTTCTAAACCTTGTTGAAAAAAATTTCTCTTAGAGGAAGAGTTTTTAGGTTTTCTCCCAATTTTGGTTTTACTAGGGAAAATTTGTTGTCTCTATTACGCACAGTTGTCTCTTTATGATATTACTATTTTTTTTGCATTTACTATTGATTTTTTCTATGTATAATAATTTCTCAATGATATCGGTGGAATAAGATAAATAGTTAAAGATAATTTGGTAGTAATTATCGTATTAGAAAAATGGTTTTTATTGTACATATTTTAGAAAATTCAACATGGTTTCAGAGCTTTGTTGAAAGAACCACGAAATTTAGAATAAGAGACAAGTGTTCAAAAACTCGACTATTTTCTTCATTTGTTGAAAAATCCTCCCAAGTCTCGTGTTCACAATATGATGTAATGTGTTGTCCTTGATGGCAACTTACTTGATGAAGTTGTCCTTGATGGAAACCTACTTGATGAGTTGCCTATGATAAGAAACCTATTTGTTAAAGATGTAAGAATGATGTATCTACAGATAAGTTCAGATGTGACAGAGAAAAGAATTCCAACAAGTGCCAGAGAAATGATAAATATAATATGTCACAATGTATACACGGGTTTGTAAAGGTCAAGTCGCGTATGTACGTGGATGTGTACGTCCCAAGTCACGTATACTTGTTTGTGCTCCAAATTTATAAAACCAGGGGGTTTTACCATGGTATTAGCCCACAAGATTGAGCGTTTTATTGTATATTTGATTCCGTCCAAGAATACCATCGGAATTTGTGTTGTTTTGGCTCATGGTATTGATAAATGCTAAAACTATATAAGGAGAAGAAGATCATAGTGAAAGGGTGTGCATGTGTCTAGGTATTGAATGAATACTTCACTCTGAATTATATCTACATGGAATGGGTTTCATTTTATTGATAGATCTGAATTAATAATGCACCTATGAATAAAATCATGGATCAGGATCTCTAGACCTAAAATGACTATGTATTTTCTAGATTTCTTTATGGAAAGTTTGGATCTGTGATCTGGTGAATGTTTTCTGAAGTGAAGGGTAAGATATGAGTTGTTTATCTGTTCTAAAGAGTTGCGCAACCCTGCAATGTTTGCATATCTATACGCAGGTTCATCGTAGAGAAAGCACGTATATACGCGGGTTCAGTGAAACAAAAGCGCGTATGGAATCTAGGGTTTTGCTAAAGTGTGCAGAAGGAAATATCTAATCTATTTTGCTGTAATACTGTTGTCTGTCAATGACGTCTTCATACATATCTGAGTTGTTTGAATACTAATTATGCTACTAGTTTATTATGATTAAATATCAGTGGTTGGTTGGTTGATTGGTTGATGATTCAATGAATGAATTGAATGGGTTATAAGTTTCAGTTTTATGTATGTTCTTTGAGCTTAAATGTGTGGAGTGGGTCCAGTCTGAAAATCTGATGAAAAGAGGCCTACAAGGTGTGTTGTGTGGAAGATGTTGGATCCAGTATGAAAATTGATGAAACATGGTCCACGGTGGAGCTGAGGATCGAAGCCTTCAGTGAGGGGGCTGTAGCTCCCTTCCAGTGGTAGCTAGTAAACGAGATCAGGGGGTAGTAGCTCCCTTCAAGGTGTGGTTGGTAAACGAGATCAGGGGGTTGAAGCTCCCTTTCAATAGTAGCTGGAGAATGAGAGAAGGTTGCAGCCTTCTGCAGGTGGGTGCCTGCATGCTGGTATGCGCTTGCGCCAGTACATGATGTTGGAAATATTTTCATTGATGGCAAAGGAGAAAAAAGGAGTATAACCATAGAGGAAAAAGAGCATCAATAGAAGCATAACCTAAAGCAGAGAGAATGCAGCTAACAAAGCAGTAAAGGCAGCAAAGGTGTGCAGCAAGCGAAAGAATCCCAAGTCGAAGCGAATAGAAGTGGTACAACAACAAAGGTAAGAAATGAATGGATAAGATTCATCGCAAGATAAGCAGGGTAGAAACCAATTGGAAGTGCCAGCAGTAGCAAGGACCGTAGATCTGGGCAGATCAACGGTGACGATCACATCAGCGGAGATCGAAATCGCAAGTCACATGGTAATTTTTTTAATATGCGATGCGATGCGATGTGATGTGATCGCATATCGAATATCGCATATTATATGAGTTCGCATGGTGTGGTAAATGATATTGCGATAGCCTATATTGCGATGTGATATTACCATCACATATCGCAATCGGGGCAGGACAAAAATCACACAAACACAATGGTCACAGGAAGTGCGAAGTGGCGATGCGAAGTGTCGATGCGAATCGGTGATGCGAAGTTCTTCGCATATCGCAGATCGAAAAAATCAGAAGAGATAGCACTCATAAACGCTGAAGTGCGATAAAGGGGCCGGATGCGATGTAGCTTAGAACTATTATTCAAAGGATTTCAAATCCGAATGTAAAGCCTTTCTAGTGTTAAATCGCATAGGAGGTGAAAAAGGGGAGTATAACGTAAAACCTTGATATTCCGAAATACGATATGATACCGAACGTGATACAGTTCGAAGTTAAAATTTGAAGTATTTCAAGTTCGGGGCTATGTGTTTTTATGAAGAAAAACATGGAAGCGGAGGTCACGATGAAGTGATAACCGTTGGATCACGGAGTAGAGATCTACGATGCAGATTAAAAGTGCTAATTTGGGCATCGATACATGTGAAAGATTGGCGGAAACGAAAAATCTACAAGGGTATTATGTATTAAAGGCGTATATGGTTATAGAGCGAATATATTTAAATACATTCTTAAAATATAGTGGAATATATTTTGAAATCCGTGGAACAGTGAAGGTAGGATTAGAAAACTGGTAAGTTGTTGTTTCGCACCGCTTTTGGAGGATAAGTGGTAAAAGGTGAAACGAACGCGATAGCGTTAAGAGGGCGACGTGTGGCATTCTAAAACCACCTATTTTGCGTAGGTTGGGAACAATTAAATAACATGCAACTTATGTGCGAATTCCATCGGATTAGGAAGTTAAAAGAGGCAGAGTGCGATGACCGTTCGATCAATGAAAGGATGATGTGCATGTGGATATGCACAACAAACATTTACAAGCTAAGTGTGAGTGAACGCAGCTCAAAAGACACAGAAAATGGAAGAAGCAGAACAGTTATGCAATAGAGCTAGAATATAGCAACAGAAAATACTCGAGAAAGTAATAAGACTCGACACTCGTGAAAAATAATGGTTGATGCGGTAACGACGGTTTTTGAAGAAAAGTTTGAATGTTGTGGGCACAAGCAGAAGAGGCAGAGTTGGGAAAAAGGAGATTTGGTGGCACTGTTGAAAACATGCCAGCTGGATCGAGTAAGGAAAAATGCACTCAGGCAGAACTGATATGATGAAACTGCAGAAACTGAAAAGACAATGACAGCAACATAAAGAAAAAATGGACAGTGAGCGAAGAGCTGAAAGGGCTGAGTGAAAGATACTTGTTGTAACTATAAATATAAATTCATTGATTATTTTTTTTTGTATGTGATGCAAAGTCAAGTCTCCGTAGGCAAAGAAAAAATCCTTTGTAATACTAAAATGTATACATACTATTATATTATTCTGAATGTGCTGGATAAGAAAATGAGAAGGGGGAAGGCAAAGCGTCATACCTGTTCATTTCGAATTCCCTGTGGAATGCACAGAGTTATGAGGTGATCTCTATAAATAATGTTACCAGCATATGCATAAAGGTGTAAGAGAATGGAGAAAGAGGTGAGAGAGTGTAAGATGAAGAAGGAGCAGATAGAGAAGTTGTGAAGGTTCAAAGATGATATAAGGGAGATATGAAGGCTGGAGGACAACAATTAAGAAGGAACTGAACAGAGCTGATATCCAGGTAAATCAACATGTGCTTTCATTGTAGTGTGAGGAAGTTGGTGCTTCCATATCAAGTTGTAGCTTGATAGATGTCTAGTTGTAGCTGGCTGAGGTAGGAGCCTCCTGTAGGTTGTAGCCTATAGAAAATAGATGGGAGTTGGAGCTTCCTTGCAAGTTTTAGCTTGAAGAATTGAGGTAGTAGCCTCCTGTAGGTTGGAGCCTACAGAAAATCAGTGGTGAGAGGGAGTTGGAGCTTGCCTTTGCATCACAACAATAATAAGATGTGGTTTTCTCCCTTATGGGTTTCCACTTATATCTGTTGTCTATGTGCATGATTATTATGTGTTGATATTATGTATTTAATCTGCTTAATACTTGTTGCTCACTTATTAAGATTGTTTTTCCATTGTATATTAAGTTGATCAAGAAACGAAGATGTAAATAAGTGTAAAAGAAAGTTTTATAAGACCATGACTATATTTAACTGATTCACCCCCCCTCTCAGTTTAACCAAGGGTTCAACAATTGGTATCAAAGCAAGTTCCTTCTATATTAGTTTAACAACTAGAAGGAGATCCTAGGTCCCCAATATGGCTAGTATAGAAGGATGCTCAAAAAATAAAGCCCCTTTGTTTACTGGCACTAACTATGCCTTCTGGAAAATAAGAATGAGGACCTACATAATGTCTCTAGGAATAGAAGTTTGGGTTGTTGTGGATTTGGGATATGCCCCAAAGGATTTTGACATAGAGAAAGAAGCCAAACAAGATTTATAGCTAATGCCAAAGCCATGAATGCTCTCTTAAGTGGCCTGTGTGAGGCATAATTTATCAAAGTAATGCACAAAAAAACTGCCAAAGAAATATGGGATACATTAGAAAGTATCCATGAGGGAGATAAAAAGGTGAAGATGGCCAAACTACAAGTCTATCGAGCTCAATTTGAAAATATAAAAATGAATGAAGAAGAAGATGTTGCTAGCTTATTCTTAAGGGTTGCAAAAATTGTGAATAACATGAAATCTCTAGGAGAAACCATTAGAGAATGTGTAATTGTTCAAAAGATATTGAGATCTTTACCATCCAGTTTTAACTCCAAGGTTTCTGCCATAGAAGAAACAACTGATTGGGAAACATTGACCATGAACCAATTACTTGGAAACTTAACAGCCTACGAGATGAGACTTCCATAGAGGAAGTCAAATGTGAGGGAGGCAGCCTTTAAGGCTAAGAAGAGCAAAGAATAAAATGAAGATACATGCTCCTGCTCTGATGAAGAAGAGGCCAAATTTGTCAGAAGATTGGATAGAGGCTTAGGCAAGTATAAAGGTAAAATTCCATTTAAATGATTTGACTGTGGAAGAGTTGGGAACTATGCATCTAAGTGCCCTCATAAGAAAACAAAGAATCAGACTCAAGAGACAAAGAAAACCAAAACAAATAATTGGCAGAAAGGGAAGAGATTCAATAGAAAATCATTTTATGCTCAACAAGATAGCAGTGCATCTGAAAACTCAGATGAAACCTCAAATGAAGAAGGAACCTGTGAATTTGTGTTAATGGCCAAGGAAGAGTCTGAAGGATTCCTTCTAGAAGATGAGGAAGAATGTGAGGTAGATCTTGAGGGGGAGCTAAGAAGTGCCCTGGAGGAAATAGACAGACTTAAAATCAAGTGCAGAAAATAGAAAGATATTCTCCTCAAATATGTAAAAGAAGAACCAAATTCAGAATACCTCATTCAGTTGAAAGTAGAACTTGAAGAAGCTAAGAAGGTGGAAGACACTTTACTAAAGCAAATGAAGTATAAAATTAAGAAGCAAGAGAAGTTGGAAGAAGAATTAGTATGCCTGAGAAATAAATTAGAAAACACTCAAAGGGAAGTGTCAATGAACACTCCGTGAATGACAAGCTCTAAACAGTTGAATAAAATACTAAATGCTCAAAGATCTCCTCTCATAAAGACTAGGATAGGTTATGAAGGAGAAACCAACAAATCCAAGGTAGAAGATAACCAGAATATCATTTTTGTAAAAGTTGTAAAGGATAATTAAGCAACTCAAAAGATTACCACAGAAGTAGAAGCCAGCAAGAACATGACCTGCAATGAATTAAACAGAAACAAGAAGGAACCTCAAATGACAAAGAACGAAATAAAGGCAGTCAACTAAAAAAGGCTCTTACACTCCTAAATATGAAAAATTTGGAACCTGTCAAAGGAGATTCTTTCCTCCTATGAGAAATACCACTTGTTTTGCCTCCCACAAAATGGGACATATTGATGCATACTGTTAGACAAAGATAATCGATTTCAACCAGCAAAGGATGCAAAAATTGAAAAGACTACCTCAAGCAAACAAATGGAGAGAAAAACCCTTCACCAGGTACACTAATCATTTCCATGGGTATTGTTTTGTTGTAAGGGGTTCAGCCATAAAGCCATGGACTGGAGATCATATGGGCAAAGACTGATGTTTAAAACCTCAAGGAGATTCATGAACAATGGAGAATTCACTCATATACATAATCCATTCAGAAACATAATCAAATGCTTTGACTGCCATCAAATCAAGCACAAGTCTAACAAATGTCCCCTCAAAGAATGTGGTCCATCTTCTCAGAAAAGGTGCCAAACAAATAGCTGCCTGTAGTGGAAAAAGAAGTTGAATAAGTGTGACCTGGCTCTAATAGCTCAAGATTAGAAAAGCCAATGATATATGGATAGTGGATGCTGAAAGCATATGACTAGATATTGAAGCAAGTTTGTAACCTTTGATGAAAAGAAATCTGGAAATTTAACATTCAGAAATGATAAAGAAGGGAAAATAGAAGGAAAAGGCTCAGTCAGTCTGAATAATGGAAGAGGAGAGGCTCAAGATGTAATATTTGTGGATGGGCTGAAAGCCAATCTGCTAAGTGTCAGTCAAATGTGTGATAAAGGCTGTGAGGTCCTTTTCAGAGCCCAAGATTGTGAAGTAAGATCGAGCACCATAGGAAATACCTTGATCAAAGGTGTTAGAACAAAAAGTAATGTCTATATATTGGAAGAAGAGAATGAAGCATGCCACATAAGAAAACATGATGAATCATGGTTATGGCATAGAATATTGGGACACCTAAAATTTGACCACATCATCAGTCTGAGCAAGAAGAATGCAGCCAGAGATATGCTTGCAATAAAGAAGCCTCCAAATACCATATGTAAATCCTGACAACTGGGCAAGCAGACCCACACATATTTCAAGACCAAAGAAAAACTATCTACAAGTAGGCCTCCTCATCTTGTTCACATGGACCTGTGTGGACCTTCAAGAACTAATACACCAAGTGGAGAGTCTTATTTCATGCTGATAATAGATGATTTTACCAGATTGACGTGGGTGGTGTTAGAGTCGGTCTGTACATCCCTTCGTCAGAGATCATTTCTCTTATTGCATTTTATTTCTAGGTGTCCCATTCAGTTCATTCATCTGCACTCCATTAGGGGCATGTCATTATCTGACGGAAGGGCTTTCTCAGTCATACCCCTCATGCCTTGTACCTGTTGGCTCAGGTTTGTCCATCAAATCAATTTTAAAAGCCATTCATAGTCCTGCTTTGTCTCTTGGTCAGAAAAGGTTCATTTTAGGGTTCTTAGGTCTTTTTAGGTCTAGGGTTTCGCAAATTTTGTGTTTCAAAGTGTCCAATAATGCCAGCAGGCCAGAAGGAGGCTCAGAATAAGTTTTCATCGCAAATTTCATCGTCGCAATCTTTGATCGTGAATTTTCTTCAAAACTTTGTTTTGAAGAAAATCGTCATTTTGTCCTTCGTAATAAATTGCCATGTATATTTTCCAAGTTTTTTAGTTGAATATGTTCAGGGGCAGCCCTGGTCACCTTTGCCGAATTCAATGCCAGTCATCCCTGCAAAAAATAGCCAAGAGTTTTGTCATTCAGCGCAAAAATAAAAGGAAACAAGCAAAAACTGAGTTAAGTGAAAAGTGCCAAAGTCTGCGAAATTGCAAAGGCGGGTTGTTTCAAAAGGAAAATCAAAGTCCATGATATATAAGACATTTTTTGTGTTTAAACAATCCATTTAAACACCAAAGGTAAGAGAGAAGCCCAGTCAAATTTGAAGGAGCGAAAGTATTTGTTGAAGGCTAGACTGTGGGCAAATTTTAGTGTCGCGGCGCATTGGGTAACTGGCACGGCGCACTGAAGGTGCGCAGAGCATTGAGCCATTTCCCACTGTGTTAATCTGCTCCTGCGCGGCACATACAGCCTACGCGGCGCACTGGGTGTGCACGCGGCGCACAGGGCCGACACCCCAAATTTCATCAGTACAGCCAACAAATCTCAAATTTTTCGGTCCTATTTGTTCCATGTAAGTTCAAATCATCTTGCTATCGCCATTATTCGGTGTTGGGTGTGGTTTGGAAGGATGACTTTAAGAGTTTGAATGCCAAAACTCAAACCTTCTTATCTTGTTGAGAAATGCTCCCATAGTGTTTGAAGTTGGAGTTTTAAACTTGTTTTGGTGTTAACCATTCTATTCCCATCACTTTTTTTTTCTCTTCTCCTCACAATTCTCTCATTCATCACTACAGTCACTCCCAAGTCCTATTATCCCTATCCCTAACCCCTACCATTCCCTATCACTCTCCTTCTCTCATTTCACTTATAAAATCCTCAAATCCCCAAAAAATCAAGTGACTGTCCCTTATCCCTATATTATCAAATCTCACTTGATTAAACTCCATTTTTCCCACTACACATATTTCCCACAGTCCCCTATTGACTTTGACATATTTGACAATCGAGACAAAGACACCAAACTCTTAATATTCACCTCAGGCAACATAGATGAAGAAGGCATCGAGGAGGCGTGAAAAGACATGATCTTGGCCGAAGCTTCATTGGCTGAGCATGACACGTGATGGAGGACCTTCAGTCCAAGTTTCAAGGAATTTGGAGTAAAATTTGTCATTTTTGTTTTTTTTGGTCACAAAACAGGTTTTTCTGCCCGACGCGTCATGCCACTTGGCGCGCGCTTATGATTGGGACATCTTCTGGAGGAAAAATTTATATTTTTGAGTTTTTAATGATAAATTATGCATGCTCAGGAATGGATGAGAGATTTCATCAAGTTCTGGGTGGTTTAAAGGGTCAAAAACACCTTGAAAATGGCCTTTCTGCCACCTTTTGCACCAGCAGGAACCAGTCTTGGGAGATTGAAGTTTTGGAGAGGAAACTGAACTCTAAATTGAAACATTCCACTTGGTTTGGATAGTAGACAGACAGGGCTTTCCAAAAAGCTATCATGAGCTCAATTTGGACTTCGGGAAGTGCCTCAAAAATAGGCTCAAAGTGGCGCGACACATTGAGTTTTTGGGCGCGGCGCATAGAGGACTTTTGCCTATCTTTCACCCTTCAGCTCAAAAATTCGCCCAGTTTTGACTAGTTTCACTTTTTGATGTAACTATGGATCTAACTTGATGTAATTTGATGACCATGATGTAATTTGGGCATATTTTTACTTGTTCTAGAAGATTCATTCACTAAAGGGTGAAATGTGAGTGAATGGATCAGTTTCCTAGCATATAGAGGCAAGTTGTTTGATTGCCTAGATTTCAGTTCCTAGTTTAGAATTGGTTGAAAAAGCCCCTAGACGGATGAGCTAGACCCCTAGAGGCATGGGAAGGGGTTAGACTTGTCTATATATTGTATTTTCTGAGACATTTTCAGGGTTGGATACTTGGGAAAAGTTTGGCACTTCATTGTACATACACTTCTGCATTTTTGGCAAAGGAAAGACGAGGGTTTTGCAGCACTTGTTGAGATCCTTGTGGCTCTGATTTTTTATGATGTTTTCTCCATGTATCTGTAATTTTCATTAATGTTATATGTATTCCATTTCCCTTCTCTTTGATTCTGGAATTAAACAAATGAGTAATTAAGGTAGAATTCATTAGTTTGCTGGTGCTCTGCCTTAAACTTTTGTTTAGCTTTATATGTTTTCCTCCATTTGAAGAGGATCCTTTCACCTTCTTGCCTTTTTCAGCTTCTCAGCAGTCTTTTCTATCCATTCATTGAATCTAAGACATCAAATCCATTGCTTTCCTTGCCCCAACTTGAACTCTGCAAGAATTTGGCCTCATCCCCAAGCCCAAAACTGCCTTTCCCTTTTTCCAACAAAACCCCCTAAAAAATCATTCCAAACTCCTTGATTCATATACCTAGCCTAAAATTAGCACTCATTTCAGTCATCTCAAGCCCTATTGATACATTTTTCCTGAGATTGACCCGGAGAGAGCCCTCTCCTGTTCTGGTAGGGCTAGCTACCAGACTGAGCGTGGTTTGGTGTTACCCTGAATACCGCCTTCCTTCAGCCTAAGGTGGATTTGGGCTATAACATAGTGGCGACCATACTGGGGAAGAAAATGGTTTGCTTGTTGGTGTGATTTGTTTTATAAGCTACAGAAGGAGCTTGAAGTTATGCCAGGTAGCCTTCGAAACACTTTTGCTTTGCATTAGCGAAAGTAGATAAACGCTGCTTCAGTCAATCTCCGGTCTAGCTTGTGAACGTGAAACTTGACTTGTAAATTGCCCCAGTACATGTATCAAGCTTAGATCTGATGGTTGATGGTGGACAACGATCAGACATAAGAAGGCTGAAATCATTCACCTGGTGACTCCAACTCAATGTAGAGACTCCACTGGAGGACTTACTTTTTCTCTGAGAAAATGGAAGGATCTTACACAAAATTCAGGTATCCGAAATGGAATGGTATTCAGGATCTAGTCTACTTTCTTGTCAATTACTTCTTTGCTATTCTTGAAGCTATCCTAAAGGTTTTTTCGAATTTTTTATAGTAGAAAGGTGATCAAAATCTTCACTCGACCTATTCAAAAAGTGCAAATACTGAGTTTCCCTTTGATCCTGGCCTCCTTACTTTTCCCACATCTTATGATGACTCTCTTCAGAGTGATGAGCCTGAAGAAAACAAAACTGATCCCGTAGCTCTTGTATATTCTCCTGCACCTTTTATAGTCCCAGATAGGTATAAACCTCTTGTTTTACCTTCTGTTCTTCATGCTTTCCCTAAAAATTATGACCTATATCTACCAAGATTTGATGGTGAATGTAACAACGTCAACGCTGAGAAACATGTGCAGAATTTTGAGACTTTTCTAGACCTTTTTGAAGTTGATGACGAAGATGTTAGTATTAGGATTTTTGCTCTTTCTTTGCAAGGTAAAGTCAAGAGTTGTTTCAAAGCCCTGCTTGATGCGAGCATCTCAGATTTCCAGCAGTTCATCGAAGTTTTCCTCGACAGGTGGGTGATCAGACATAACCTTTTCTTGATTATAGAAGAATATAACCAGCTGAAAAGACTTCCAGGGGAGACAGTACAACAGTTTCCCGCTAGATTCAATCGAGTATATTTTTTGATGCCAGCTGATATAAGACCTTCTCCTAGATCTTCTCTCTTGCACTACCCAGGTGCCTTTGATCCGGAAATGGAGTTTCAATTGAGAGAAAGGAATCTTGCAACACTTCAAGAAATGCAGAACAAGGCAGTGAATGTAGAAGCTCATTTGCTGATCCCAAGGGCAAGGTTGAAGGAAGAAGAGATGAAAAACATGGATCCGGAGAAATCGACATTTCTAGAGGTAAAGCTTGACATGTTGGTAAGTGCAGTAGAAGAGATGATGCAAAAGAACACCACAAAGAATGAGTATAATGTTCAAGCCCATGGCTCGCTGATTGAAGAAGAACAAGTTGCTGATCCAAAACATTTTGTTTCTTATCCCAGTTGTCATAGTGATTGTTTTATAAATCATTTTGAAGAAGAGAGAGCTGTTGATATGATATGTATGCTTGATGATTTGCCTCGGTTTGATTAGTATGATGATGATTATGTTCTCCAAACAGAAGCTAATATTGCAGACAAATCAGCAGCTAGTTTGTGGAAGGAGGAAGTTCACTTTCAGTAGCTCGAGTACAGTGATCAACAGATACATATCAGCTATGACAATGATGAGGAAAGTGCATCAAATTTTGAAGTAAGTGAAGGATCTTTGCCTTTTTGTTTTGATTCATTTCAGTTTATCAGAGACAATTTCCTTGCAATCATAAATCAACTGTCAACAAGTCTTGATTTGGACGATCTTGAGGGCAATGAAAACTTTGTTCAAGATTTCTCATATTCAGATTTTCAACCCTCGAAAGCCATTGATTGTCAAGTTGCAGATGAGGACATGGAAGCTGGTACATATGATCAAATGATACAAGGTGACTCCGTACCATTTTGTTTTGAATCATTCCAGTTTTTGAAGGGTAAATTGCATAGTAAATCTTCAAATGAGCAGCCTGTAAGAAATCAGCAATCTCTCAGTGTTAATGTTGATGATGAGACAGATAGCGAAATTCTTGAGCAAGTGGTTTATGAGAAATCTTCCCCTGAAATGACTGATGAAATCATTTCTGATATAAAACCATCCCTAGCATCAGATTTGCAGCCACCAAACGAAATTGAAGGGAAGATTGCGGATGAAAGCGTGGGAGCCGAAATACATGATTTAATGATGCAAGAGAATTATGTACCCTTTGTTTCGAAACATTTTATTTTATAAAGAAAAATCTTCGTAATATCTCTAAGGAAAAATATGAACATTCAAGAGGATGTCATACAGTTTCAATGAATACATCGCAGCAGTCTTCTCAAGTTTTTGATGATCCTATTGCTCGTGTGTAGGATGATGTTTGCTGTAAAAGTTCCCCTCCATTAGCTAATCATGTGCCAGAAAAGAATGTTGATAATAATCTTATTCAAAATTCGCCTTCATTGTCTTGTTTAACATATTTTTCATTACAAAGCCTATATCAAGATTTGCAGTCATATGAGGAGATTGATAAAGGAGACTTTTGTTCTGTTTGGAATCAGCTCCAGAGTTTGGTTATTCACGAAATTCATGATCCTTTTGACAACTTGCTGTTGTCACCAAAGAATGACAGCACAGATGTGAGGAAAATCTTAATTTCCAGCTATGAAGATCACTTGGACCAGAGTAGTAATGTGTTAATGGAAATCAGTGGCTATGTTTATGAAGATCCTTTCGCAGTATTCTTGAAGTCATCCAGTCAATTCATGCTTTGCAGGTTTATCAGCAGTCAACTTGTTTCCGAGTTTTCATGGGAGTTTCCTTTCAATAGTTCTCTCTTGTTGTTCATAATCGAGCACTTGCAGAGAATCCAAATAGAAGCCAGGATGCTTACATGGTTGCATTGGCTGTTCCATTTCACTTGATTGGGTGGTGAAAAGAACAATTAGAGTAGGTTTGATGAATAAGCTCAATTGTGAGAATCTTTCCAGTTTGTCAGTTATGTTTTAGTCATGTTTGGTTTATTATGGTTTTTAGTTTAGTCTTGAGTTTGAGTCAGTCTGCGTAATGTCAGTTTCGTGTTTTGACTCCATCGCCCAATGGATGAAGGCACTGTCTGCTCTTCCAAAGATCTGTAGTTCTTGGCACCTCCTAGGAGCTACCATCCCAATTGGAGCCAATGTTAGAGTCGGTTTGTACATCCCTTCGTCAGAGATCATTTCTCTTATTGCATTTCATTTTTAGGTGTCCCATTCAGTTCATTCATCTGCACTCCGTTAGGGGCATGTCATTATCTGACGGAAGGGATTTCTCAGTCATACCCCTCATGCCTTGTACCTGCTGGCTCAGGTTTTTCCATCAAATCAATTTTAAAAGCCATTCAGAGTCCTGCTTTGTCTCTTGGTCAGAAAAGGTTCATTTTAGGGTTCTTAGGTCTTTTTAGGTCTAGGGTTTCGCAAATTTTGTGTTTCAAAGTGTCCAATAATGCCAGCAGGCCAGAAGGAGGCTCAGAATAAGTTTTCATCGCAAATTTCATCGTCGCAATCTTTGATCGTGAATTTTCTTCAAAACTCTGTTTTGAAGAAAATCTTCATTTTGTCCTTTGTAATAAATTTCCATGTATATTTTCCAAGTTTTTTAGTTGAAGATGTTCAGGCGCAGCCCTGGTTGCCTTTGCCGAATTCAATGCCAGTCATCCCTGCAAAAAATAGCCAAGAGTTTTGTCATTCAGCGCAAAAATAAAAGGAAACAAGAAAAAACAGAGTAAGTGCCAAAGTCTGCGAAATTGCAAAGGCGGGTTGTTTCAAAAGGAAAATCAAAGTCCATGATATATAAGAAATTTTTTGTGTTTAAACAATCCATTTACACACCAAAGGTAAGAGAGAAGCCCGGTCAAATTTGAAGGAGCGAAAGTATTTGTTGAAGGCTGGACTGTGGGCAAATTTTAGTGTCATGGTGCATTGGGTAACTGGCGTAGCACACTGAAGGTGCGCGGTGCATTGAGCCATTTTCCACTGTGTTAATTTGTTCCTGCGCGGCACATACAGCCTGCGCGGCGCACTGGGTGTGCATGCGGCGTACAGGGCCGACACCCCAAATTTCATCACTACAGCCAACAAATCTCAAATTTTTCAATCCTATTTGTTCCATGTAAGTTGAAATCATCTTGCTATCACCATTATTCGGTGTTGGGTGTGGTTTGGAAGGATGGTTTTAAGAGTTTGAATGCCAAAACTCAAACCTTCTTATCTTGTTGAGAAATGCTCCCATAGTGTTTGAAGTTGGAGTTTTAAACTTGTTTTGGTGTTAACCATTCTATTCCCATCACTTTGTTTTTCTCTTCTCCTCACAATTCTCTCATTCATCACTATAGTCACTCCCAAGTCCTATTATCCCTATCCCTAACCCCTACCATTCCCTATCACTCTCCTTCTCTCATTTCACTTATAAAATCCTCAAATCCCCAAACAATCAAGTGACTGTCCCTTATCCCTATATTATCAAATATCACTTGATTAAAATCCATTTTTCCCACTACACATATTTGCCACAGTCCCCTATTGACGTTGACATATTTGACAATCGAGACAAAGACACCAAACTCTTTATATTCACCTTAGGCAACATAGATGAAGAAGGCATCGAGGGGGCGTGAAAAGATATGATCTTGGCCAAAGCTTCATTGGCTGAGAATGACACGTGATGGAGGACCTTCAGTCCAAGTTTCAAGGAATTTGGAGTAAATTTTGTCATTTTTGTTTTTTTGGTCACAAAACAGGTTTTTCTGCCCAACGCGTCGCACCACTTGGCGCGCGCTTATGATTGGGACATCTTCTGGAGGAAAACTTGATATTTTTGGGTTTTTATGATAAATTATGCATGCTCAGGAATGGATGAGAGATTTCATCAGGTTTTTGGTGGTTTAAAGGGTCAAAAACACCTTGAAAATGGCCTTTCTGCCACCTTTTGCACCAGCAGGAACTAGTCTTGGGAGATTGAAGTTTTGGAGGGGAAAATGAACTCCAAATTGAAAAATTCGACTTGGGTTGGATAGTAGACAGACAGGGCTTTCCAACGAGCTATCATGAGCTCAATTTGAAATTTGGGAAGTGCCTCAAAACTAGGCTCAAAATTGCGCGGCGCATTGAGTTTTTGGGCGCGGCGCATAGAGGACTTTTGCCTATTTTTCACCCTTCAGCTCAGAAATTCACCCAGTTTTTACTAGTTTCACTTTTTGATGTAACTATGGATCTGCCTTGATGTAATTTGATGAACTTGATTTAATTTGGGCATATTTTTACTTGTTCTAGAAGATTCATTCACTAAAGGGTGAAATGTGAGTGAATGGATCAGTTTCCTAGCATATAGAGGCAAGTTGTTTGATTGCCTAGATTTCAGTTCCTAGTTTAGAATTGGTTGAAATAGCCCCTAGAAGGATGAGCTCGACCCCTAGAGGCATGGGAAGTGGTTATAATTGTCTATATATTGTATTTTCTGAAACATTTTCAGGGTTGGATACTTGGGAAAAGTTTGGCACTTCATTGTACATACACTTCTGCATTTTTGGCAAAGGAAAGACCAGGGTTTTGCAGCACTTGTTGGGATCCTTGTGGCTCTGAGTTTTGATGATGTTTTCTCCATGTATCTGTAAGTTTCATTAATGTTATATGTATGCCATTTCCCTTCTCTTTGCTTCTGAAATTAAACAAATGAGTAACTAAGGTAGAATTCATTAGTTTGCTGGTGCTCTGCCTTAAACTTTTGTTTAGCTTTATATGTTTTCCTCCGTTTGAAGAGGATCCTTGCACCTTCTTTCCCTTTTTAGCTTCTCAGCAGTATTTTATATCCATTCATTGATTCTAAGACATCAAAGCCATTTCTTTCCTTGCCCCAACTTGAACTCTGCAAGAATTTGGCCTCATCCCCAAGCCCAAAACTGCCTTTCCCTTTTTCCAACAAAAACCCCTAAAAAATCATTCCAAACTCCTTGATTCATATACCTAGCCTAAAATTAGCACTCATTTCAGTCATCTCAAGCCATATTGATACATTTTTCCTGATATTGACCCGGAGATAGCCCTCTCCTGTTCTGGTAGGGCTAGCTACTAGACTGAGCGTGGTTTGGTGTTACCCTGAATCCCGCCTTCCTTCAGCCTAAGGTGGATTTGGGCTATAACATAGTGGCAGCCATAATGGGGAAGAAAATGATTTGCTTGTTGGTGTTATTTGTTTTATAAGCTACAGACGAAGCCTGAAGTTATGCCAGGTAGCCTTCGAAACGCTTTTGCTTTGCATTAGTGAAAGTAGATAAATGTTGCTTCAGTCAATCTCCGGTCTAGCTTGTGAACGTGACACTTGACTTGTAAATTGCCCAGTACATGTATCAAGTTCATATCTGATGGTTGATGGTGGACAATGATCAGACATAAGAAGGCTGAAATCATTCACCTGGTGACTCCAACTCAATGTAGAGACTCCACTGGAGGACTTACTTTTTCTCTGAGAAAATGGAAGGATCTTACACAAAGTTGAGGTATCCGAAATGGAATGGTATTCAGGATCTAGTCTACTTTCTTGTCAATTAATTCTTTGCTGTTCTTGAAGATGTCCTAAAGGTTTTTTTGAATTTGTTATATGAGAAAGGTGATTAAAATCTTCACTCGACCTATTCAAAAAGTGCAAATACTGAGTTTCCCTTTGATCCTGGCCTCCTTACTTTTCCCACATCTTATGATGACTCTCTTCAGAGTGATGAGCCTGAAGAAAACAAAACTGATCCCGTAGCTCTTGTATATACTCCTGCACCTTTTATAGTCCCAGATAGGTATAAACTTCTTGTTTTACCTTCTGTTCTTCATGCTTTCCCTAAAAATTATGACCTATATCTACCAAGATTTGATGTTGAATGTAACAACGTCAACGCTGAGCAACATGTGCAGAATGTTGAGACTTTTCTAGACCTTTTTGAAGTTGATGATGAAGATGTTAGTATTAGGATTTTTGCTCTTTCTTTGCAAGGCAAAGTCAAGAGTTGGTTCAAAGCCCTGTCTGATGCGAGCATCTCAGATTTCCAGCAGTTCGTCGAAGTTTTCCTCGACAGGTGGGTGATCAGACATAACCTTTTCTTGATTATAGAAGAATATAACCAGCTGAAAAGATTGCCAGGGGAGACAGTACAATAGTTTTCCGCTAGATTCAATCGAGTATATTTTTTGATGCCAGCTGATATAAGACCTTCTCCTAGATCTGCTCTATTGCACTACTCAGGTGCCTTTGATCCGGAAATGGAGTTTCAGTTGAGAGAAAGTAATCTTGCAACACTTCAAGAAATGCAGAACAAGGCAGTGAATGTAGAAGCTCATTTGCTGATCCGAAGGGCAAGGTTGAAGGAAGAAGAGATGAAAAACATGGATCTAGAGAAATCGACATTTCTAGAGGTAAAGCTTGACATGTTGGTAAGTGTAGTAGAAGATATGATGCAAAAGAACACCACAAAGAATGAGTATAATTTTCAAGCCCATGGCTCGCTGATTGAAGAAGAACAAGTTGCCGATCCAAAACATTTTGTTTCTTATCCCAGTTGTCATAGTGATTGTTTTATAGATCATTTTGAAGAAGAGAGAGCTGTTGATATGATATGTATGCTTGATGATTTTCCTTAGTTTGATCAGTATGATGATGATTATGTTCTCCAAACATAAGCTAATCTTGTAGACAAATCAACAGCTAGTTTGTGGAAGGAGGAAGTTCACTTTCAGTAGCTCGAGTACAGTGATCAACCGATACATATCAGCTATGACAATGATGAGGAAAGTGCAGCAAATTTTGAAGTAAGTGAAGGATCTTTGCCTTTTTTTTTTGATTCATTTCAGTTTATCAGAGACAATTTCCATGCAATCAAAAATCAACTGTTAACAAGTCTTGATTTGGACCATCTCGAGGGCAATGAAAACTTTGTTCAAGATTTCTCATATTCAGATTTTCAGCCCTTGAAAGCCATTGATTTTCAAGTTGTAGATTAGGACATGGAAGCTGGTACATATGATCAAATGATACAAGGTGACTCCGTACCATTTTGTTTTGAATCATTCTAGTTTTTGAAGGGTAAATTGCACAATAAATCTTCAATTGAGCATCCTATAAGAAATCAACAATCTCTCAGTGTTAATGTTGATGATGAGATAGATAGCGAAATTCTTGAGCAAGTGGTTTATGAGAAATCTTCCCCTGAAATGACTGATGAAATCATTCCTGATATAAAACCCTCCCTAGCATCAGATTTGTAGCCACCAAACGAAATTGAAGGGCAGATTGCGGATGAAAGCGTGGAAGCCGAAATACATGATTTAATGATGCAAGAGAATTCTGTACCCTTTTGTTTCGAAACATTTCAGTTTATAAAGCAGAATCTTCGTAATATCTCTAAAGAAAAAGATGAACAGTCAGGAGGATGTCATACAGTTTCAATGAATACATCGTAGCAGTCTTCTCAAGTATTTGATGATCCTATTGCTCGTGTGTTGGATGATGTTTGTTGTAAAAGTTCCCCTCCATTAGCTAATCATGTGCCAGAAAATAATGTTGATAATAATCTTATTCAAAAGTCGCCTTCATTGTCTTGTTTAATAGATTTTTCATTACAAAGCCTATATCAAGATTTGCAGTCATATGAGGAGATTGATAAAGGAGACTTTTGTTCTGTTTGGAATCAGCTCCAGAGTTTGGTTATTCACGAAATTCAAGATCCTTTTGACAACTTGCTGCTGTCACCAAAGAAAGACAACACAGATGTGAGGAAAATCTTAATTTCCAGCTATGAAGATCACTTGGACCAGAGTAGTAATGTGTTAATGGAAATCAGTGGCTATGTTTATGAAGATACTTTCGCAGTATTCTTGAAGTCATCCAGTCAATTCATGCTTTGCAGGTTTATCAGCAGTCAACTTGTTTCCGAGTTTTCATGGGAGTTTCCTTTCAATAGTTCTCTCTTGTTGTTCATAAATGAGCACTTGCGGAGAATCCAAATAGCAGCCAGGATGCTTACATGGTTGCATTGGCTGTTCCATTTTACTTAATTGGGTGGTGAAAAGAACAATTAGAGTAGGTTTGATGAATAAGCTCAATTGTGAGCATATTTCCAGTTTGTTAGTTATGTTTCAGTCATGTTTGGTTTATTATGGTTTTCAGTTTAGTCTTGAGTATGAGTCAGTCTGCATAATGTCAGTTTCCTGTTTTGACTCCATCGCCCAATGGATGAAGGCACTGTCTGCTCTTCCAAAGATCTGTAGTTCTTGGCACCTTCCAGGAGCTACCATCCCCATTGGAGCCAATGTTAGAGTCGGTCTGTACATCCCTCCGTCAGAGATCATTTCTCTTATTGCATTTCATTTTTAGGTGTCCCATTCAGTTCATTCATCTGCACTCCGTTAGGGGCATGTAATTATCTGACGGAAGGCCTTTCTCAGTCATACCCCTCATGCCTTGTACCTGCTGGCTCAGGTTTGTCCATCAAATCAATTTTAAAAGCCATTCATAGTCCTGCTTTGTCTCTTGGTCAGCAAAGGGTCATTTTAGGGTTCTTAGGTCTTTTTAGGTCTAGGGTTTTGCAAATTTTGTGTTTCAAAGTGTCCAATAATGCCAGCAGGCCAGAAGGAGGCTCAAAATAAGTTTTCATCGCAAATTTCATCGTCGCAATCTTTGATCGTGACTTTTCTTCAAAACTCTGTTTTGAATAAAATCATCATTTTGTCCTTTGTAATAAATTGCCATGTATATTTTCCAAGTTTTTTTAGTTGAAGATGTTCAGGCGCAGCCCTGGTCGCCTTTGCCAAATTCAATGCCAGTCATCCCTGCAAAAAATAGCCAAGAGTTTTGTCATTCAGCGCAAAAATAAAAGGAAACAAGCAAAAACATAGTTAAGTGAAAAGTTCCAAAGTCTGCGAAATTGCAAAGGAGGGTTGTTTCAAAAGGAAAATCAAAGTCCATGATATATAAGACATTCTTTGTGTTTAAAAAATCCATTTACACACCAAAGGTAAGAGAGAAGCCAAGTCAAATTTGAAGGAGCGAAAGTATTTGTTAAAGGCTGGACTGTGGGAAAATTTTAGTGTAGCGGCGCATTGGGTAACTGGCGTGGCACACTGAAGGTGCGTGACGCATTGAGCCATTTTCCACTCTGTTAATCTTCTCCTGCGTGGCGCATATAGCCTGCGCGGCACACTGGGTGTGCGCGCGGCGCACAGGGTCGACACCCTAAATTTCATCAGTACAACCAACAAATCTCAAATTTTTCGGTCCTATTTGTTCCGTGTAAGTTCAAATCATCTTGCTATCGCCATTATTCGGTGTTGAGTGTGGTTTGGAAGGATGGTTTTAAGAGTTTGAATGCCAAAACTCAAACCTTCTTATCTTGTTGAGAAATGCTCCCATAGTGTTTGAAGTTGGAGTTTTAAACTTGTTTTGGTGTTAACCATTCTATTCCCATCACTTTGTTTTTCTCTTCTCCTCAAAATTCTCTCATTCATCACTATAGTCACTCCCAAGTCCTATTATCCCTATCCCTAACCCCTACCATTCCCTATCACTCTCCTTCTCTCATTTCACTTATAAAATCCTCAAATCCCCAAACAATCAAGTGACTGTCCCTTATCCCTATATTATCAAATCTCACTTGATTAAACTCCATTTTTCCCACTACACATATTTCCCACAGTCCCCTATTGACTTTGACATATTTTACAATCGAGACAAAGACACCAAACTCTTTATATTCACCTCAGGCAACATAGATGAAGAAGGCATCGAGGAGGCGTGAAAAGACATGATCTTGGCCGAAGCTTCGTTGGCTAAGCATGAAACGTGATGGAGGACCTTCAGTCCAAGTTTCAAGGAATTTGGAGTAAATTTTGTCATTTTTGTTTTTTTTTGTCACAAAACAGGTTTTTTTGCCCGACGCGTCGCGCCACTTGGCGCGCGCTAATGATTGGAACATCTTCTGGAGGAAAAATTGATATTTTTGGGTTTTTTCTGATAAATTATGCATGCTCAGGAATGGCTGAGAGATTTCATCAAGTTCTGGGTGGTTTAAAGGGTCAAAAACACCTTGAAAATGGCCTTTCTACCACCTTTTGCACCAGAAGGAACTAGTCTTGGGAGATTGAAGTTTTGGAGAGGACAATGAACTCCAAATTGAAAAATTCCACTTGGGTTGGATAGTAGACAGACATGGTTTTCCAACGAGCTATCCTGAGCTCAATTTGGACTTGGGGAAGTGCCTCAAAAACAAGCTTAAAGTGGCGCGACGCATTGAGTTTTTGGGCGCGGCGCATAGAGGACTTTTGCCTATTTTTCACCCTTCAGCTCAGAAATTCGCCCAGTTTTGAGTAGTTTCACTTTTTGATGTAAATATGGATCTAACTTGATGTAATTTGATGGACATGATGTAATTTGGGAATATTTTTACTTGTTCTAGAAGATTCATTCACTAAAGGGTGAAATGTGAGTGAATGGATCAGTTTCCTAGCATATAGAGGCAAGTTGTTTGATTGCCTAGATTTCAGTTCCTAGTTTAGAATTGGTTGAAACAACCCCTAGAAGGATGAGCTCGACCCCTAGAGGCATGGGAAGGGGTTAGAATTGTCTATATATTGTATTTTCTGAGACATTTTCAGGGTTGGATACTTGGGAAAAGTTTGGCACTTCATTGTACATACACTTCTGCATTTTTGGCAAAGGAAAGACTAGGGTTTTGCAGCACTTGTTGGGATCCTTGTGGCTCTGAGTTTTGATGATGTTTTCTCCATGTATCTTTAAGTTTCATTAATGTTATATGTATTCCATTTCCCTTCTCTTTGCTTCTAAAATTAAACAAATGAGTAACTAAGGTAGAATTTATTAGTTTGTTGGTGCTCTGCCTTAAAATTTTGTTTAGCTTTATATGTTTTCCTCCGTTTGAAGAGGATCCTTTCACCTTCTTGCCCTTTTCAGCTTCTCAGCAGTATTTTCTATCCATTCATTGAATCTAAGACATCAAAGCCATTGCTTTCCTTGCCCCAACTTGAACTCTGCAAGAATTTGGCCTCATCCCCAATCCCAAAACTTCCTTTCCCTTTTTCCAACAAAAACCCCAAAAAATCATTCCAAACTCCTTGATTCATATACCTAGCCTAAAATTAGCACTCATTTCAGTCATCTCAAGCCCTATTGATACATTTTTCCTGAGATTGACCTGGAGAGAGCCCTCTCCTGTTTTGGTAGGGCTAGCTACCAGACTGAGCGTGGTTTGGTGTTACCCTGAATCCCAACTTCCTTCAGCCTAAGGTGGATTTGGGCTATAACAGGTGGCATTTATCAAATATAAATCTGAAGCACTTGAGAAATTCAAGATATTCAATGCATTGGCAGAAAATCAAATAGGATGCAAACTAAAGTGCATCAGATCAGACAGAGGAGGTGAATTCACAGACTATGATTTTTCAGACCTATGCAATGAACAAGGGATAAAACAACAGTTTACAATTTCAGGAACACCTCAATAGAATGGAGTGGCAGAAAAGAAAAACAGGTCAGTACAACAGATTGCCAAAGCTATGATGCAAGAAAGTAACATTCCCCAAACCTACTGGGCAGAAGCAGTACACACAGTTGTTCACATTCTCAACAAAGCTCATCTAAGACCAAATTGTGATAAGACTCCTTACGAATTATGGCATGGTAAACCAGCATCAATCAAGCACTTTAGAGTCTTTGGAAGCAATTGTTTCATAAAAAATAATGATGAAAAACTGGGGAAGTTTGATGCAAGAGATGAAGAAGGAATATTTTTAGTATATGCATCCAAGAGTAAGGGTTACAGGTGCTACAAAAAAATATTGCACAAAATTTTGGAAAGCATTAATGTAAGATTTGACGAAGATCTACCAAACAGAACAAGAAGCACAAGCTACGCCAATCCTCTAGATGATCATGATCTAAGAACCAAGATAATGATGAACATATCAAGACAACAAAAGATACTGAATTAAACTCAAAATGTCCCTCAAGACACACTGAAAAGAACCATCCAGAAGATCAAATCATTGGGGACAAGAGTGTGGGAGTCTAGACAAGAAGACAACTTGCTGAACAGATAGAAGAAGTATACCTAGCCATGATATCTCAAATAGAGCCAAAGAAGTTCGAAGAAGTCAGCAAAGACAAATATTGGGTAAATGCTATGAATGAAGAACTAGACCAAATTAAGAAGAACAATACCTAGTAGTTAATACCAAGACCCACTGGGAAAAATGTCATTGGCACAAAATGGATATTCAAGAATAAGATGATTGAACAAGGTCAGGTAATCAGAAATAAAGCTAGAATTGTATGCAAGGGATACTCTCAAATCAAAGGTCTTGATTATGATGAAACCTTTGCCCCTGTAGCCAGAGTGGAAGCAATCAAAATGTTTTTTGCCTTTGCATGCTATCATGATTTCAAGGTATATCAAATGGATGTGAAGTATGCCTTACTGAATGGAGATTTAGAGGAAGAAGTCTACATGGAACAACCCGAAGGATTCTCCTTAATAGATAAACATGACTATGTGTGAAGATTAAAGAAAGCCTTATATGGGTTGAAACAAGCTCCTCGTGCATGGTATTCAAGGTTGGACAAATACTTGCAAAAACAAGGGTTCAAGAAAGGAGGAGTAGACAACAATTTGTACATAAAGGCTAATGAAAATGAACTCTTAATTGTAGTAGTGTATGTAGATGACATCATGTTTGGTAGCAACAAAGATGAGTTAGCAAAAGGATTTGCTGAAGAAATGAAATCAAAATTTGAGATGTCTATGATTGGAGAACTCACCTTCTATTTAGGACTTCAAATTCAACAAAATAACACAGGAATATTCATTTCGCAAGAAAAATACTTAAGAGAAATTTTGAAAAGGTTTCAAATGGAAGACTACAAACCTGTGTCAACTCCCATGATCACTGGATGCAAAATTTGTGCTAATGATGGATCTGCAGATGTAGATCAAAAAATTTACAGATCCATGATAGGAAGTCTACTATACCTAACTGCTTCTAGACCAGACATTATGTTGGCAGTAGGTCTTGTGGCAAGATATCAAGCAGCACCAAAACAAAATCACTTACTTGCAATCAAGAGAATATTTAGATATCTGCAAGGAACTGCACATTATGGCCTATGGTATCCAAAAGGAAAAAGCTTCACATTGAAAGCATACACAGATGCAGATTGGGCTAGCTGTGTGGATGATAGGAAAAGCACAAGTGGAGGTGCATTTTATTTGGGAAAAAGTCTAGTGGCATGGCTAAGCAAGAAGCAAACTTAAATATCTCTATCTACAGTAGAAGCAGAATACATAACAGTAGCAACATGTTGCACATAAGTAATGTGGATGAAACAAACTCTCCAAGACATGAAGGTAAGCATTGATGAACCCATTTCTATCAAATGTGACAATACAAGTGCAATAGGTATATCAAAAAATCCTGTACTTCATTCAAAAACAAAGCACATCCCAATAAAGTGCCACTTCCTCAGAGAACAAGTAGCACAGAAATTAGTGAAGTTGGAATATGTACCAACTAAGGAACAAACAACAGACATATTCACAAAACCTCTTGCTAAAGAACCATTTGAATATCTAAGATACAAGCTTGGGGTAGTGTCTGTAGATGTTACTCTCTAACATGATCAGAAATCAAAAAAAAAAAAGAGGGGGTTGCATACAAGAAACAAGATCAATGTAGAAGACAAGTGATAGTCAATATCAAACAAGAAAACATCATTCCAGGGGGAGAGCAGTCAATAAATTGTCATAAAAGAGCTAGAACAATGGAGCAGGGCATGGAATAGGTCCTCAAGATTAGAGGAGATGAAAAGATAGAAACTACATTGGGAAATGTGCAACCCTTTGTCATTGATGTCAAAGGGGGAGGAAAAGCAAGCAAAAGAAGAAAGGGTCTTCTGAAAAGCAAGCAGAGGAAGTCCTAGAGGAAGCATTGGAGTATTGCCATCAATGCCAAGGGGGGAGACTGTTGGAAATATTGTCATTGATGGCAAAGGAGAAGAAAGGAGTATGACCATAGAGGCAAAATAGCATCAACATAAGCATAACCAAAAGCAGAGAGAATGCAGCTAACAAAGTAGTAAAGGCAGCAAAGGCAACAGAGAAGTAGCAAAGGTGTGCAGCAAGTGAAAGAATGCCAAGTCGGAGAAAATAGAAGTGGTACAACAGCAAAGGCAAGAAATGAATGGATAAGATTCATCGCAAGATAAGCAGGGTAGAAACCAATCATAAGTGCCAGCAGCAGCAAGGACCGTAGATCTGGGCAGATCAACGGTGACGATCACATCGGCGGAGATCAAAATCGCAAGTCACAAGGTAATTGTTTTAATATGCGATGCGATGTGATGCGATGCGGTGTGATGCGATGCGATCGCATATCACATATCGCATATGATATGAGTTTGCACGATGTGGTAAATGATATTGCGATAGCCGATATTGCAATGCGATATTACCATCGCATATAGCAATCGGGGTAGGAAAAAAATCGCACAAACACAGTGGTCACAGTAAGTGAGAAGTGGCGATGCGAATTGGCGATGCGAAGTGGTGATGCGAATCGGCGATGCGAAGTTCACGGCGCATATGGCAGATCACAAAACTCAGAAGAGATAGCACTCATAAATGCTGAAGTGCGATAAAGGGGCTGGATGCGATGCAGCTCAGAACTATTATTTAAAGGATTTCAAATCTAGATGTAAAGCCTTTCCAGTGTTAAATCACATAGGAGGTGAAAAAGGGGAGTATAACGTAAAACCTTGATATTCTGAATTACGATATGATACTAGATGCGATACAGTTTGAAGTTAAAATCTAAATTATTTCAAGTCTGGGGCTGTGTTTTTATGAAGAAAACCATGGAAGCGGAGGTTGCGATGAAGCGATAACCATTGGATCACGGATTAGAGATCTACGATGCAAATTAAAAGTGCTAATTTGGGCATTGATAAATGTGCAAGATTGGCGGAAACGAAAATTTACAAGGGTATTATGTATTAAAGGTTTAAATGGTTATAGAGAGAATATATTTAAATACAGTCTTAAAAGATAGTGGAATATATTTTGAAATCCGCGGAACAGTGAAGGCAGGATTAAAAAACTGGTAAGTTGTTGTTTCGCACCGCTTTTGGAGGATAAGTGGTAAAAGGTGAAACGAACACGATAGCGTTAAAAGCGCAACACGTGGCATTCTAAAACCACCTATTTCACGTAGGTTGGGAACAATTAAATAACATGCAACTTGGTGTGTGAATTCCGTCGGATTAGGAAGTTAAAATAGGCGGAGTGCAATGACCGTTTGATCGATGAAAGGATGATGTGCATATGGATATGCATAACGAACATTTACAAGCTAAGTGTGAGTGAATGCAGCTCAAAAGACATAGGAAACGGAAGAAGCAGAATAGTTATGCGGGAGAGATAGAATATAGCAGCAGAAAAGACTCGGGAAAGTAATAAGACCCGACACTCGTGCAAAACAATGGTTGATGCGGTAACGACGGTTTTTGAAGAAAATTTTGAATGTTGTGGGCACAAGCAGAAGAGGCAGAGTCAGGCAAAAGGAGATTTGGTGGCACTGTCGAAAATGTGCCAGCTTGGTTGAGTAAGGAAAAATGTGCTCGAGCAAAACTGATATGATGAAACTGCATAAACTGAAAATACAATGATAGCAGCATAAAGGAAAAATGGACAGCGAGCCAAGAGCTTAAAGGGTTGAGTGAAACATAATTGTTGTAACTATAAATATAAATTCATTGATTATTTTTTATTGTATGTGATGCAAAGGAAAGTCTCCGTAGGAAAAGCAAAACTCCTCTGTAATACTAAAATGTATACATACTGTTATATTATTCTGAATGTGCTGGACAAGAAAATGAGAAGGGGGAAGGCAAAGAGTCATACCTGTTCATTTCGAATTCCCGGTGGAATGCATAGAGTTATGAGGTGATATCTATAAATAATGTTACCAACATATGCATAAAGGTGTAAGAGAATGGAGAAAGAGGTGAGAGAGTGTAAGATGAAGAAGGAGCAGATAGAGAAGCTGTGAAGATTCAAAGATGATATAAGGCAGATATGAAGGCTGGAGGATAGTAGTGAAGAAGGAACAGAACAGAGCTGATATCCAGGTAATTCAACATGTGTTTTCATTGTAGTGTGAGGAAGTTGGTGCTTCCATATCAAGTTGTAGCTTGGTAGATGTACAGTTGTAGCTGGCTGAGGTAGGAGCATCCTGTAGGTTGTAGCCTGCAGAAAATAGATGGGAGTTGTAGCTTCCTTGCAAGTTGTAGCTTGCAGAAATGAGGTAGTAGCCTCCTGTAGGTTGAAGCCTACAGAAAATCAGTGGTGAGAGGGAGTTGGAGCTTGCCTTTGCATCACAACAATAATAAGATGTGGTTTTCTGCCTTATGGGTTTCCACTTATATCTGTTGTCTATGTGCATGATGATTATGTGTTGATATTATGTATTTAATATGCTTAATACCTGTTGCTCACTTATTAAGATTGTTGTTCCATTGTATATTAAGTTGATCACGGAACGAAGATGTAAATAAGTGTAAAATAAAGTTTACAAGACCATGACTGTATAAAACTGATTCACCCCCCCTCTCAGTTTAACCAAGGGTTCAACACATGATTGTAAGCAGTTTTCTTTATAATAAATATTGAAGATAGAGACAAAAACAACGGTGGTTTTCTCACGAATTGGGTTTCCACCTTAAATCCTGGTGTTCATGTGTGTTGCTTATGTGTGATGATTTATTCTGTTCTTACTGGACATGCTTACTGCTTACTAAACCTCTGATGATTGAATGATGCATTGATCTAAGTAAAGAATTATATGCATAATAATATCTCTGGTAATACGCAAGTCTTCTTAAGGATATCCACGTGTATACACGAGTTGGGTTCATTAAATTCACGTATGGAATTTAGTAAGGAAAAAGTAAAAGTTTTGAGTAAGCTCTAAAAATACAGATTCACCCCCCCTCTTAGTATTTTTCCCAACATCTCGGAATGGAAAACAAGTTTCAGAAGGAAGTTATTCAAGAGCCAGAGGGATTTGAGGAGAGAAATTTTCTTTATTCTATTTCAGGAACTATTACCAATTGCAATGTAGTTTGGTTAGTGGATATTGGTTCTCCTAGGCACATGAACAATTTACGAGATGCTTTCACTGATTTGACAAAGAGAGATTAAACATTGCATGTGGAACTTGGAGATAATACCAAGTATACAGTGAAAGGAGTTGGGTCAACTTAAATGTAGTTGGAATATAGAGATTCACTACACATGGGAGATGTCATTTATGAACCAGATGATGGACCTCCCAATTAGGTACAAATTAAGTCCCATATAACCTTTCCTAGGCATATTTAGCCTATCATTATGCACTTAATAAAATATTTCTTATCTTTAATAAGTTATTAGGAAGGTTACAAATGATGATCATATTTTGTGTGCCTAATATGTTTATTGTGCGGGATATTGAGGATATTTGGTACATATTACAGGGAATCCAACGAAGAGAAAAATATGGGACTCTTCCCCTAGTACAAGATGACCAAAACTCGACTAGATTAAGGAAATTACTACTCCTTCCTATAACTATGAAATCACAGGGAAAAAAATATTATTTTATAGGGATTTTGGAGGGAAATAAACCCTCTCTTTAAGGAGGATGATCCTCAACCATTTTTATAAAAATAAGGGCTCGTGTAAGCCCACCAGGAGTCAAATTTTGGCGGTTATAATAACCATTATTCAAGTGAAGGATTTTTCCTAACATTCCAGTCATGTAAACTCCTATGCATGAGCACATTTTATGATCAATGCAAAATATTTTTGGTTCTCGTCTTGCTATCTCTTTATGGATCTAAGTCTCCTTGGGTTGGAGCCCACCATAGGTGCTCAAGACCCCTCTTTGTACTTTTATTTTTTCATGCATTAGTTCAGTTAGTCATTTATGTAATATTACTTCTAAGTATCGTTTTCTGCATGTTAATGAGTTAGTGTGCTTACAAATATTTTTATGCATATTGTTTTAGTAATTTTAGAAATAGTATTTTTATGAAGTTAACATTCCTTTCCATGGACTTAGTTTGTTAGGTTGTTGTTTTTGTACTTTCTATCATACATTTTTGCATCCTATTATTGCATTAATTCTTGTCTTGTAGGACTAGAGGAAACAAAATAAAATCACTCTTTCATAAATAAACTCATTTATTATAAGTATAAGGACTTGGAAAATACACATTGATCATACTTTATGTTGTGAAACCAGCTCCAAAAAGAGAAGAAAAGAGATATCAATGCCTTAGAAATAAGCCACTTCGAGGGGGCAACCTCTAATACATTACATGAATGAACAATTCTTGGATGATACAAATGACAAAACCTCCTATCTATATATAGGAGTCCATGGGGCCACAATGTAATCCTAGTGGGGCCACAATGTAATCCTAGTCGACCTAACAATAATAATTTAAGGGCACAATAATAACAATATGGGGGTTACAGGGGTACAATAATAACAATAAGGGGGTCTACACTAACACAATAAGGGAATACACTAGTAATATAGGGACCTAACATGCCCCTCTCCTTCAAACAAGTGTTGTCCTCAATGCTTGATTATTTCTTGATGCTTCTGTATAAAATTCTCATCCTCCCATGTGGAATATTCTATAGGAAAGTTCTTCCACTTGCTGAGATAATTTGAAATTTATTGTACTTGTCGAGTTCTTGTTTTTGTGATTGATTTAGAACTTCTTTTGATGTGATGTTGATCTTCCAGTTGTTTCATTTGATTTTGCACCAAAGTTAGGTTATCCTTTGAGAGATGGAGAAATTTTTGTTGATGCTCGATGTGATATTCCACTACTTTATCATCCATAATAGATTTTATTTGATCCTTCAAACACTCCAACTTAGCCTCCATTTCTGCTTTTAAACCATCTATATCATCTTCAGTTGCTCTTCGTAAGATCAAAATTTGTTGCACTTGGTACCATAATTTTGATATCTCATATTGCAATTATTCCTCTTCATGTGTCATAGTATAGCTTTCTGAGGGCTTAATGGGTATGGAATTATTTTTTGGGGGCATTATATAGCCCATTACTAATAAAAATTCTTCAATATGCCCTTGGAATCACTTCAAACTGCTTTCTCAAACAAACGTTATGCAATTTTAAAAAACAAGTACACACCTATTTTCTTGCTTTTGAGTATCTATCTATTGAAACTGAATTATGTCTGTGATTTCAGATCTTCAATATCTGAAATTCGGCCCTGAAGTATCCCTCTGAATCTTCTTTTGAATGCCACAGGTCTGACCTATTTTGGATTCTTCAAGACAAATTTATGCCCAACCTCCCACGATGACCTAATTTTGGACTAGTTTAGTAGAGCGAACTTGTACGACTTGCCACGTGTCACTGTTTCCTCCTTAAGCTCTGAAATTGATATTTTGAAAACTATAGTCTGTGTCTTCCATTCAATTTTTATAGAATTCCAATCTGATTCTCAGAGAGAGAGTTATGAATATTTTTCCACGATCACCTCTTTGAGATGAAATTCGGAAGCCTAAAAAAGCCCTAACTTCCATAGATCATATCTCCGAAAATATTGTGAACCAATATCTGAAATTTTGCGATGATGTTCTTCAGGATGTCGGCTTCGTACTCTAAGAATTTCAGCTTTTGAACCTTCGTAGAAAAAAATTTATTACGAAAATACTATGATGCCCTATTTAGGTTAAATTCAGGAGCCTGCAAAATTACCTAAATTGCACAGATCATATCTCCGAAAATATTGCGAACCAGGCTTTGAAATTTTGCGACGATATTACTCAGGATTTTTACTTCGCACTCTAAAAATTTCAGATTCTGAACCTTCGTAGAAAAAACGTTATGGTGACAATGCCACGATGACCTGTTTGGAGCAGTGAAACCTTAGAATCTCAAACCTCTGATACCAAATGTTGTGAAACCAGCTCCAAAAAGAGAATAAAAGAGATATCAATGTCTTAGAAATAAGCCACTTCGGGGGGGCAACCTTCAATATATTACATGAATGAACAATTCTTGGATGATACAAATGACAAAACCTCCTATCTATATATAGGAGTCCATGGGGCCACAATGTAATCCTAGCTAACCTAACAATAATAATTTAAGGGCACAATAACAACAATATGGGGGTTACAGGGGTACAATAATAAAAATAAGGGGGTCTAAACTAACATAATAAGGGACTACACTAGTAATATAGGGACCTAACACTTTATCATTCCTTCAACTTTATCTTCCCTCAAATCACATCCTAAACACATTTTTCTTCTCATTAGACTATCTCCCATAGAAAAACAAGAACTCTTGTAGTAGCTCGTGTTTTGCAACAAAAACTACTTTATATTTACATCTAAGGCATGGTTAACCTTCATTGCCATAATACAATGTCCACAAGACCTCGAGGATGAAATTTGGAAGCATAGAGACCTCATAAAATATTTGACTTATTTGTTGTAGCAATTCTTGTTGTAAATTAGGTTTTGATGTTTCAATTCTTTCTTTCAGTTGCCAATTTGTTTCCAATGCACCATAGAGTATATTTACTTTTTTTACAACCCGATTGAATTTGTTTGCTTCCTTTATTTTGAAAATAGAATACATTATCTTGTTGCCTCTCTTTCCTATAATTTTGAAGAATTTCTTGTAGCACAGGCATCCGAATGGTCTCTATGTAACTTAGTTTCTCTTCACTTGATTTCAATTGCATAATATCAACCAAAGAAGAACACATTACATGCTTCACACATGGTGTTGACCCCTCTTCATTTTTTCTGAACCCCGGGTTGAAAATTAAAGTTGAGACCCCTTCGGAGGTGCAACATTCTTTTTGTAATATTGAGGCCCATCACTATGATTAAATAAGAATCCGCTCTCTATATTGACACTAGAATATAGAGGTTATCAAGTTGCATTTATGTTTGGTCGGGTCCTTATATGATCTAAATGATTAAGCACGAACTTAGCAGACGTAATTAGTGTTTGAGAGGGAGGTATATACATATTAATAATATGACCAACCTAGGAATTGGTACATGAAAACATAATTCTATGTGAGTTATGGCATCAAATATTTTATCATCTACATTACAGGGCTTTACTTGCATTGAGGTAGATGATTATAGGTCCTCCAGAACTTGAAGTAGAACATGATGGCATTTGTAGGGGTTCTGCACTTGAAAATAATTCCAAGGGATCATTTCCAAGTCATGATAGTAGATCCAAGATGATCTTGGATATCACACATTCAGATGTATGTGGAAATATGACAACATCCTCCTTGGGTATCTACTTATACTATGTGATATTCATTGATTATTTCTACTGGAAGACTTGGATCTACTTCATGAAGACCAAGGATGAGGTTTATAGCAACTTTCATGAGTTTCGAGATTAGGTGGAGAAATTAATAGGAAGAAAGATAAAAAAAATTAGGTCAGATAATGGACTGAGAATATACTTCCAAGGACTCAATTATTTTTACAAGGAGGAAAGGATCAAGAGGGAGTGGATAGTTCCTTACAATCCTCTGCATAATGAAATTGCAGAAAGGAAGAACAAGACTATTGTGGAAGTGGTGAAGGTGATGATTCATGACTAGGATCTACCCATGTTCTTATGGGAATATGCAACTAGTACAACTATTTATGTTCAGAACCAAAGTCCTTGTTAGATATTATAGGACAAGACTCTTGAGGAAACATTCACATGAGTGAAGCTAGAGTTTAGTCATATGAGTATCTTTGGTTTCCAGTATATGTTCATGTGCTGAAGGAGAAGAGAAAGAGGATAGAACCTTCTGTAAATAATGGTAAATTTGTGGGATATAGCAATACTTTGAAGGCCTATAAGATCTACATTCCAGGAAAATTTCAAGTTGAGTTTAGTTGAGATATTATTTTTGATGAGGAGGTAGCCTTCGGGAAGTATATAAAGTCCCACATGGATATTGATAATGAGGAGCAGGAGATTCTGAAGGATGAATGTAAAATTCCTTCCATTCTAGTTTTTCATCCTTCATATGATCAGGAGGAACTAGAAAAACTAGTGAACCCACCAAAATATGTTATAGAAATAAAGAAGAGGCCAACATGGCTTCATGAAACCTTGCAGGATGCATAAGGACATATATCTCCCCATGGTACCTTAAGGGAAAGAAACCCACCTCAAAGGTACTTGGGTTTTGTGGCATTGATGAGCGACATCATTGATTCTGAGCCTTACAATTATGAGGAGGAAGAAGGATAATAGGTTTGGAAGGATGCCATGATGGTGGAGTATCGATCCATCATGAAGAATGATGTGTGGTAGATAGTTTTGATACCAGAGGGGAAGTCAGTGATGACTTCCAAGTGGATATATAAAATCAAGAATGCATCAAATGGAAGAATTAAGAAGTATAAATCGAGGTTTGTGGCAAGATGCTTCTCCCATAAAGATGGAGTGGAATATGATGACCTATTATGTCTAGTCGCTAGGTACACTTCTATTAGAACTATTGTTTCTCTTGATTTTGTTATGGGTTAGAAGATATATCAAATTGATGTAAAGACTATGTTCCTCAATGGTGTGATTGGGGAGAAAGTTTACGTAAAACAACCTCAAGGCATTGAGGTACATGGGAAGGAGTCCCATGTCCGCAGATTGAAGAAGGATTTGTATGGACTCAAGCAGGTACCTAGGGCATGGTGCTCCAGGATTGATGGATACTTGATGAGTTCAGGCCTCACCAAGAGTGTTGTGGATCAGGACCTTTACTATATGGTTTTTGATGGTGATCCTTTGATCTTGGTTCTTTAGGTTGATAATTTGTTCCTCATAAGGGAAAAGAGACTCATAGTTAGGTGCAAGAGGGAGTTACCCTCAAAGTTTGAGATGAAGGATCTTGGCCTGATGCACTATTTCTTGGGATTGGAGGTTTGGCAGAGACTAGATGAGATATTCCTTGGATAAGGGAAGTACATTGTTCAAATTTTAAAGAGATTTGGTATGATGGAACGTAAGTCCATCGATACACCTATGGTAACAAATCTGAAGAAGATGTGTGATTTTGTTTCAGATTAATATTTGGTGGATCTCACAATGTACAGTCGGTTGATCAGATCCTTGATGTACCCGGTTAACATTTTGCCATATATTTTATTTGTAATGAACACCCTGAGCTAGTATATCATTGAGTTTAGGTAGATACATTAGGTTATAGCAAAGCATGTGTTGAGGTACATGCATGGTAAAATTGGATGTTTAAGAGAAGCTGCAGGTATATACGAATTCAGATTGGGTTGAGAGTGCATAAGATAGAAAGAGAACATCAGGGTGATACTTTAGCTTGAGATCAACTATGATATCATGGTTTACCAAGAAGTATATTTTTTTTGCACTCAGTACAATAGAGGTAGAGTATATCACAACTAGTGTTACAAGTCAGGAAATAATATGGCTTCAAAAGCTACTTCCACGGTGTAACATCCTCCTCCCACATTTACCCAAGGTAACCAGTCCACTAGGGTAAATATGTGACAAGAGTGTACTATGTTGTGATTCAAATCCCCATGTATAATTAAGGAAGTGGAACCGACATAAAGAAACCAAACTGACTTTCCGCACATGCTACACAACCTTTAGGAGCCAACCAACCCTTCGAGGTGGTCAACCCCTGATACAACTTGACAATTCACTGATATGGACCCTCAGCCGCTCCCATGACATGCCATGCATGTGACTGAGGCCTTCCAGTTTCTCCCACAGCAAGGCATTCCAACAAATGTGGAATTTTTAGGCAGTTTTGTGCCAACCACCCCAAATTCTAAGCCAATTTTTCGGGGCCAAGTATCAGGCCACTACCCAGAAATCCATGATACCTTCAGAAAAAAATAATGACAATGGACCAAAGCTACTAATATGTAATCTATAGGTCATAACAAAATATCATAACTACAAACTTGAGCATAGGGTTCTCATACTTATCTGAGATTCGTAAAGAATCATTGTTTCCATATCAAAATTTCCACATTATCATCTATTAGGTCATGTATTAATTGTACATTAATTTACTAATAAAAACATGATGAAAGCCATACAATAGGTATGCCGTAAAACATACTCATAACCAACATATAATGAAAAATGTAAATAACAATGATATACCAACGATAAAAACCACATATGAACCAATACATTTACACATGAAATACTAGAGAGAAGAAGTTGTTATTAATGAATGAAAAATCCAACCCGGCTTGGAACTTTCGCCAAAACCCGACCATAAATTGGGTTGAACCAAATATTTTTTTCATCCAATCACCCCTGTGCCATATTCCAAGCATGAATGTGGGAATCAAAATGGAACCAATCCAGGTTTCCTCAAGCTTTAACATAATCCCCTGTTGGCTTGAGGGGTCCTGACCCAGGTTCGGATTTAAGGTTTGCCAACAAACCTCTATACTACTAGCCCTTTCAGCAATGACCTGCTTACGTAGGCCAAGGTATCACCCGAAGTAGTATGGGAGGGTTCTGGAACCAGGTTTCTGCACACTGAGAGAAAGAGATTTAATTGAGGCAACCCTGTAAGATCTATTAGATTTGCACATAATAAGTATTATCATAAAACATTTAACAGTATAATTGTAGAATTCATAGCTCATAAACCCACAGATAGCATGTAAACATAAATAAAGCAACTATTAATAATTAGATCTAAGTGATGCCTTCGCATCCACGTGCACATAAATATTTATCAACAAATATAATCACCGCAATACCATAACACAAGTAGTTCTCATAACACAGAGATACTTCCAACATATTTCTCATTCATTAGCATTCAAAATCTACTTAAAGACACAATTCCCAACCCGCGCACATAGCTAGCGGGGTCCACACACAGCAGGACTAAGGATCTCCGTGCACACAGCCAACAACAGTCCTTACCCAAATACAACCCAAAACCAGATCTCAACAGTTCACAACTAACATAAATCACACTTAGATTACCTCTAGACTCGATCTATCCATCTACTTATAGCATCTTAGCTTGCACTATCCTATGGTACACAAAACGTGGTTTGCGGACTCTTGGTCTACCCTTTGACCCATTACAATACATTGGGGACTTTGACCCATCCCAAAGCCCCTGCGCTAAACTAATTATTACAAAATTAATATCAAAACGTAGCTAGGGGACCCTGTTCCAACAGGCCCCTAACACAATCTTGTGACTCGTCCCGAGTCACAGCTGCCATGGGGTTTGCATCTTATCCTGGAGCTGCTTGATGGCGACGACCAGAGGGGTAAAAACACCTTCGCTCTGCATGACAGGATTTTGTGCAATTTCAACCAACTTTTTCGAATTTGGGCCTTTTGTGGCAGCGGTAAAACTCTCCAAGGTCTGATTCAGCTGCTTGAATCTACACCCAAATCTTGTGACAACTTGAGGGCTTGATCTGCCTACGGCTTGAGGTGGTCGCTGAGGACCTACTTCTTTTGGCAGAGCCCCTCGAGTTCATCCCTGAGTGTATGGGTGGCTCGCAGACGTGCCAGGCGTTGGGCTGGAATAAGCGTGGGCATCATAGCCTCCATTTACTTAAATTATTATTCCTTCTGTCGTAGCTCTTGGGTAAGTTTGTGTAGAAGAGGGTCACGCTGCACCATAGACCATAGCTTCATAGCTATCTCAAAGAATTTGGTGCCCTAGAAAATCTGTGTTGTAATGGTATTTCTAGCTTCTGCGACTAATGCAGCTCTTTGGCCGTGCACCTCGAGAGGGATCTCAGGCTGCAAATTAGCCTGCAACGCACAATCTATTGTTCCATCTCTACTTTAACATTATGCATTTCGATCAGAGAGGCTTTCAAAGTGGCGACTAGTCCTTCAATCTTGGCTTGCGGAGTGGCAGAGGCCGGAATGTCCTCTCGCATATCTTCATAGAGTCTGTTGATCAGATGCTCCAACTTTGTCTGTTGCGTGGCAACAATGATGCACACGGCCTATGGCTAAGAAGCCTTGGTAGTCTTAGCCATGATGGTCAGCTCGGCCTCACTCAAATTCTGTTGTGCCCACCTGTCTCTGTGTTGGATCTCCTCGAAGAGGGACGTATGGATATTATGCAGTGGCTCTCCCTAGAGCCGGGCCAGGTCAAGATGAAATTCTACGCAAGAATGGACTTTCTCGCACAAGCTGGGCAGACTCAGAATGAATGTTGCACTTGGCAGGGGGCAGAGTCGGCTCTCAGTCGTGGAGACCAATTCGGTGTTGGTGGTGGGCTGGCTCGCCTGATGCTTCCTTGCTTGAACCACGCTCATCTGCAGGGTATCGGCTTTTAGCTAGAGGGCATGTAGCTTAGACTGTAATGCTGTGACTACAGCCTTCTGCTGCTCTTCCAGGGCAACCCACCTGTCCTCCGAAGTGATAGTGACTGCATTCACAATTTGCTCCAAATATTCCTCAGTCAAAATGACTTCTATCTCCTTCCCGGGCCTAGTAGCTCGATGTTTTACTTGCCGGCCCGTGGGGGGCTCAATTACCCATTTCATGCCCCGCGAGGACCCTGCGCTCTGTCCGTCCAGCCCCCTGGTCTCCATATCCTGTTGTGATTCATGCTCCATGCCCTTGGTTGCATCTTTTGGGACGTTTGCACTGGTGGAACCTTCCATGTCGCGCACTCCCATTCCCTTGAAAGTATCAGCCGGGGTGGTTTCTTTTGGAGCTACGCTCGTACCAGCAGTACCCATAGCACTAGTAGACTTGAATCCCATTCTCAAGTGCAGTGGCCAAGTGGTAATGAGCCTATCAATTTCCTCATCGGAGACCATGTATGGGAGCGACATCCAAGTTGGATCCTTTCAGCCCTGAATTTGCACATTGTGCATTGTAACTTCAAATGCCACGATGCCCTTATATTTATCATATGTTGTAGGGGACAGGTGCGACCGAGAATGAATTTCTGTCTCCAGTGCGCTGTCAAACAACACCCAAAACACCTTTTTTTCTTCAACACATTTTGCATCCTTTGAATCCCACAGGTTCGCATATTGCGCCCCTTTGCACATATCTGCTTCGAGCTCGGAGAGTACTGCTCCATCAAGGGCTTCCCATGCCACCAAGGAAATTAGCAGCAGTAATGAGGAGTAACATAATGCCTTGCCGTGGTCTTGTGCCTTGCGCACATTTTCCAAAAATTCAGTGCAAAGGAATTATGACCAGTTATAGCAAAAAACGTTTTTGCAGCAACCAGTTAGCTAAATTACGTAGGCAGGGACAATCCTTGCCTGGCACTTGTGCATCATCTTGCAGGCCAGCAACAGGGTACCCATGCACACTCTGGGGTCAGTGATGGTTCCTACCAGGAATCCCCTTGAGCTACATTCTACGTCATAATCCTTCCGTACTTTGTTGGCGATCTGTTGCTCATACTTCTTGTCGACGCACTCCATGGGATTTGGCCCTTGCATTGGGAGACTAGTAATGCAGTGGATGAGGGCAGTGTCAATGGGAATGTAGTATTGGATTCACAAGCTTCCATCATGCATCAGTGCCAGCAGCTGGAGCACAACCAGGTCAGTGATATTGTATCGACCAAAGTGGGGTATCTGTAGAAAGTTCAATAGCCTCGATCTTGCTAACTCGCGAGCCCACGACATTGGTACTACCTTCAACACAGTATCATACAATACCCGCTCAAGATACAACTCAGGCACCAATTCTAGGAATGCCTCAATTTTGGCGAGGTCACGATCATCGAACTTAATGGAGGGGAGACATCCAAACATATCTCCAATTATGGGAACTTCATTCGGAACCAGTGGCATCTGGAGATAGGAGCAAATAACATCAATATTCTTGGGTGTGCGCATCGAAGGCCTCCTTGGTCAAACATAGGGTGGCAGCCAAGTCAGCGGGACCGCTAGTAGAGCATCTTCCTGAGCAGTTAAAGGACGCTTCACTGGGTTAGGTGAGCATTCCTTAGGCACCCTCTGAGGGGATTGCACCATCCAAGGGGATGCGTTTTTTTTCACCGCAACCCACTTTTTGGTTTTTCCCTTCCCCTGCTCTTGACATGTTTCCTGTTGCTTCTCCTTTCCCTTCTTTTTCCCCTTGGTCAGCGTCGATACGACCTCCTCAACTTCAGGGGTTACTTCATTTACTTCATCGGATGCCATCTCGACAAAGGTTGTGGCCTAGAATGATCAGCGGGGTTGGATGCAGTCATTATTGCTCGGAAGACAAACTCGGGGTTGCTGCTATCAAAGGGGTTAGCGTGCCTAGACATGCAAATGGCGATTTTACACAGTACAAATTTCACTAGAAATTACAGGGCACAAGAGGTTCGAGAATCAAAGAACCCAATTCTGATCTGCACCCCTCCTTTTATAACGTTTGATGGGTAAAAATGATTGGATAAAACTTAGTTGTAACTTACCATCAAGGAAACGGTAAAAAATCCTCCCAAATTTCCGCATTAATTGCCAACTGCTCGCTCCTTTCAACGGTAAAATAGTTTTTACCCAGTTTTACTATTCCAATGGCTAGTTTTCATAGCTGCACACTACCCCTGTACTCCCATCGCACCCTCCTGCACCTCCTTACCTGCGGACGACCCTTGCGCATATGCCTGGCCTCCTTTCGTTCTTCCCCTTGTATGCGCGTAGCCACCCTTATACAGCTACACCAACCATATAGTCATTTGGTAGGTGCCAGGTTGGCCCTGTATAGTTTTAGATGGCTACCATTCACGTACCCTGGCAAGGGGTCTCTGCATAGCGTAGTTCATCTAATCACACCACCATCTGTAATTTTTGTTACAACATATGGACCCAACCAATGTTGTTGTAAATTTCCTGGGTGGTGTGCAAATTGGCTGCCATATAGTAATAATAGCTCATATTCCTTAAACGACTTGTGGCAGATATGTCTGTCATCCAGGCTTTTTCCCGAGCCTTCTAAACTTGCTGATGAAATTTAGACCGATACTCTTCTAAGGCAACTAGCTGCGTTAAGCATTCCTCCATGATTTCGAGTTCCTCCATGTTTTTCAAAGTCATGATGCACATGCTAGGGTCGATGTATTCCATGGGCATAATGGCCTCCTTCCCATAAACCATCTGAAAAGGCGTTTTCCCAATCAACTTATTGCACGTGGTCCTATAGGCCCAGAGTATTGAAGGGATGCGCACGTTCCAATCACTGCTATCATCAATACAAACCTTGGTAAGCGCATGTTCCAAAATCTTGTTAAAATCTTCTACCGTTCCATTTGCTTGAGGGTGATACAGGGTGCTCTTCGCATGGTGGATCCGGAATTCTTCATTCAAAGCTTGAATAGTTTCATTAATGAAATGTGTACCTCTATCGCTCATAAAAATATCTGAACAATTGAACTTGGTTAAAATATGCTAAAAAATAAAGTGCGTAGCAGTATCCACCATGCAATCCTTCACAGCTTGTGCTTCTGACCATCTGGTTACATAATCAGTGGTGGTTATGATGTACCAGGCACCTGTCTTCTTTCCTGGCGGGTTGATGGGTTTGAAAAAGTCTATAGCCCATTTGTCAAACGCTTATAGGGACATTTGCGGCTGCAAGGGCATTGCTTCCCTACACGAAGGCCTTCCTGTCTGTTGGAATGCGTTACAGTCTTTACAATATGTGTGGGAGTCGTTATGCAGTGTGGGCCACCACAACCTAGCTCTTAATACCTTATGCATAGTTTCTTTTCCTGCATAGTGACCTCTTGCAACCCCCCCATGGGCTTCTGCTAGAATGGCTTGTCTTTGATGCTCTAGCACATATCTTCGCAGCACCTCATATGCTCCCAGCTTGTATAGCTAGCCCGCAATGATGGCAAAGTCAGCTACACGGGTTACCAATTTTTTTATTTTATTTTTATTTTTTTCTAGTGTACCGAGTAGTCTGCAGGTTCCATCCTCGTAGTTAAGAAGTGAATAATATCTGAAAAGTGCTTGTCAACCACCTTAATAGTAAAAATTTGTGCATCAGGTAAACCTTTTTCTAGTTTAGTTGATTCTTTTCTGGTCTCTATTTGGGACAAGTGGTCCGGTCCAGCATTCAGTCTCCCAGGTTTCATGATTATTTCAAATTTGTATTCCTGGAACAACAGTAATGATCGAAAAATATTCCCCCCCAACACAGACTTATTGACTAGGTACTTTAAATCTGAATGATCTGTGAACATCTTGAAGTGCCCTCCCAATAGATAGTGTCGGTATTTCTGCAGGGCATACACCATTGCAAGTCCTTCACGTTCAGTAGTAGAGTAGTGACGTTCTTCGCTAGAAATTTTCCTACTAGAAAAATAAACTGAGTGGTCAATGTCCCCTTCCCCAGGTTACGCGAGGACAGCTCCTAGGGCGATCCCTGAGGCATCCACATGAAGATGAAAGACTTTCGCCCAGTCAGGAAATATGAGGATAGGAGCAGTGATCATCTTTTCCTTGAGCAGCTCAAAGATTTTCTGACACTCCTCATCCCAGAAAAAAGACACGTCCTTCTTGAGAATCTTCTCCATTGGTGTTGTGATTAGCACGTACCCTTGGATAAACTTCCTATAGTAGCCAGTGTGCCCAAGGATGGAGCACAGTTGTTTCTCAGTTGTGGGGATTGTGAAATTGATGATAACTACAACCTTGGCCAAGTCAACCATCAATCCTTGCCGACATACCACGTTTCCTAACAAAATCCTGAAAGGTACACAAAATATGCACTTCTTAATGTTTAAGGAAATATGGTGCTCTCTACAGGCATCCAGCATCATGCGCAAGTTCGACACATGCTTCTTTACCAATCCAAACACTGTCCAATCATCAAAGTACACTTCCACAAACTTATGAATGAATTCTTTGAACACTGCTACCACCACACGTGAAAAGATGGCAGGGGCATTCTTGAGCCCAAAGGGCATGATGGTGTACTGAAAGGATCCCCATTCCATTGTGAAGGTATTTTTTTTACGATCTTCAGGTGCTATTCTGATTTGATGGTAGTCTGAAAACCCGTCAGTGAACAAAAATGCTTCCTGACCACCCACATTGTCTAAAATTTCATCAGAGAACGGTGTAGGGAAGGGATCATGTACGCAAGCATCATTCAACTTGCACAGGTCTACACAGATTCTTATTTCCCCTTTAGTCTTCTTTTCTTTGACCACCGTAGGGCTTACCCAATATAATTTTTCTACCAGTTCGATGATACCTACGGCTATCATTTTATTGATTTCTTCTCTGAATTTCTGCTTATATTTGGGGTTCAATTGGTAGGGTCGTTTCTTGACAAGATGTGCGTCTCGTTTGAAGGTGATGTGCATGACGCCCATATCTCCTAAAATTCCTTTGAGCTTTGAAAACTTTGTGGGAAATAGATCCTGATATTCAGTGAGTAGTTCTGCGATCTTTCCAATGGTATCATCATCCCAGTAATCCCCAATTCTAGCCATCTTGCATTGTTATTCTGTTCCAATATTGACTTCCCTTAATTTGAGAGGTTTAGTTACATCTACTACTTGAAATGGGGGTCCAGGAACTGCGCGTTCTCCCTTTGATTCCAGGATAGTGATATTTCGCGGGTCCTCATCACACTCCTCCACAGATAGATTCTAACAGTTGGAAATATCATGCATCTGTGCATCCCAAGAGGTTTCCCCATACTCTATGCGAGGGAGTGATTCATCAAATACTAGAACATCTATGTCCTGTAGGGCTTCGTCTAAGTGCTCTGTTCCACTTATCAACCTGAATGTCCCCAAAAAATATTCTCTCATTGTGTCCCAGTGGCGAGTGTGCTGATATAGACCTTCGTCCAAATACCACGTGGTGGGGATTAGTACCAAGGCATGGATAAACATGTGGACCCATTCCTCCCAAGTCCTTTCGCTCCATACTTCCATCCATACAGAGAAGTGCTTGCGTGGGTCTCCGCGTTGAGGGAAAATATCCATGGGTAGGTTGATCGGAGGTTCGAATCTTAGGATCATCATTCTTCGACATTCCTCCCATTCCTTAAAGGTCCCCTTATGACTTTCCCACCATCGCGCAGGAGTCACGCACATAGCTATGTTAAGCGCCTACATTATATGTTCTCTAGGGAATTCTGCTAAGAATTCTCTAAGAAAATACTTAACACTACCAGAAGCATCAAAATAGGGCAGATCTCTTACCTCTAAGGAGATACACCGGAAGCTCTTTGTGATCTTAAGACATCGTAGCGCAAATACGTTATGCAACAGGTCTTTCCAATTCTCTATCTCTCCATCTGAGTCAGAGAGACATTCATTGACATTCTCCCAATAGAGCACACCATCAGTTGTAGGGTTAATCTAATCATTGTCCCAGGCCGTCAGCTTGTAAATATGATCAACGTCATCCCCCTCACGCACCGGTTCTGTATACTTCTCACCCTCCACCAGATCTAGAGGGACTATTACTCGTGTGCCCTCGTTCTCAAAAACCATGCTTCGCCTTTTTAAGTTGATAATACCTCCCATGTCTATAGCCCAATCCAGTCCTAAAAGCACAGGGTAAGGGTCTGCATCGTCTAAAATTTGAATCACCTCGAAATCTGCATGTACCTTAACTCCCGCGATATCTACCATAACCTTCGGTAGCCATCCTAGCGGTATGATCTTTTGTTGGTTAGCCATGCGTAGTTGTATAGTATACCATTCCAGCTTGGGTTATCCCATTTTCTTCCAAGTCTATTTAGGCAGGACATTTGCATCGGATCCTAAATCAAGGATGACCTGATCCATTTTATAATCTCCAATCTGCGCAGTTAGCCGCATTGCCCGGCCAGTCCTTTTCTTATGCTTATAAAGCTTGTTGACATCTCTGACTTTTGCTGGTGGGGAAATATTTTCTGCGCAGTTGTCTATCAATGCTTCAAGGTTCTCTACTGCCTTCTAGTTGTGTAGTAACTTCATACATGCTTTTAGAAACGACTTCAATTCTTCGTCGTCTTTTAGATCCGTTGGGGCCTTTGAGGTAGATGCCTTGTTTCTGGAAAATTCTTTTCTAGCTTCAATGAATATTTATTTCTCCCTTTGTAAGTCTAGGCTTCCCTTTTTGTCAGCGGCTTTTCTGATAAGTGGTTTGGCTGCGGCTTTTTCCTTAGATCTTCTCGTGGCCATGCTATTGTGCATGATTATGTTAATACTGGGTCCCTCTATACATTCTACGTCGACGTCTGTTGTTTTTCCTGCATCTTTTCTATTAGTACAGGAAAGTCTTCGATCACATGATCCAACTGTCTGCAATATCTTCAAGATTGGCATGCAGGGTTAGGAAAATCCCTTGCGAAGTGTCCCACCTCCCCATAATTATAGCAGATCAGTTGTCCTCTTCCCCAACCTACACTTCCACCTCTCCCCCCCCCCCCCCCCCCCCCACCTCAGCCTCTTGCAGAGGAGCCTCCTCATCTAGAGGGAGATAGTGGTGATGAAGGGTCAGTCTGCACCCTATATAGGTTTCCTCTATCTATCATTACATCATATGTCTAGCAGTTGTGCTCATCATCTCCTACAGATGAACAGAATCTGCACCATTATTTCTTCAATTTTGGTACATAGGAACCAAGTCGGGGACAGTTGTTTGTATCATGCAATCTAACTACTTAACATTCAACACACCATAATGTGGGGGTGCTTGGTCCCACAACCTCTTTGGGGCGTAATGGGTTAGCCCCCACAACCTGCATGTAGTCTAACAATAGAGGGCACTAATCCTTGATGTGGCCAGACACCATGCACTGTATGCACCAAATGTCTACGCTAGCTTCTTTTCCCGCTCTTTTCGTAAATTATAGATTTCTAGGTGCATTGCTTCTAACTAGCCCTAGATCTACTGCAGCCCAAACAGGGCATCATCCCTTGGCACAAATTTTAGCTTCATGGAAATTTAGAGGGATTTTTCTTGTGTATCAATTGCCTACTGACCCATTGGCCCGTGCAGGTGGGGTAATAGCATGTAAATGAACCATTCTTTGTGTTTTCTATCTTCATACTTAAAATCTCCATTCCTGATAACTTTCTTCAGCCGTTGATCAACCTCCCATACCGACTCTGTAGGTCCCTGTTTAAAAACTTTCAAGTCAATCACCAGTTGAGTGTAGGACTTAGGCTTCCAAAATTGATGTTTTAAGGCATCCTTAATTTCCTATATTGACAGATCCGTGTGCTACCCAATGTACCTCATGAACCAATCCAAGGCACTTCCTTCAAAGGCTAGGGACATTTGCACTCTTTTTACAGCATCACTAGCAAAATTCTACGCAGTCCATATTGATTCATCCACAAACAAAAATCGGTCCATGTCCTCATCCCCCACACCCTTAAAGGTGGGTAGCTTCATGTGTGTGGCCATATCATCTTCCGGCTATGGCGGTGGGGTAGGAGAATTATTGCCCTGACGGTGGGGTAACCGGAGGACTAGTTTTTGCGTGCATAGGCGGCTCTCTTAAGGGACTATATACTGATATGTCTCGTTCTTGATTAACCCTGTAATATTTACCACTTTGTGTTGTACTTTTGTTCTGATCGTAGGTCGTTCACCTGGTGTGGTGACACAAAACACCTTTTTCGCACAATAGTATCTTAATTAGTAGCAGAAATGTCTGCAAAAACTTACCTTGGAACCCTTTGAAGAACCTCCGCTCAGCTTTAGAATAAGATACAAATTGATCAACTGCAAATTACGCTACAAATCCTCCTAAAACACTATCCACCCAGTGATCTACAGTCTAGGTGTTCTTGTTATCATCCTTCTCCAACTGTCAGATCAATTCAGGAGTCCACTACATATCTTGATTGTTTTTCCCATAGGTCTGGACTCTGCTAACCTTGTTAGCCACTCCTATAGTTCTTGTACGAAATTCATAAAGAAGATCTCATATACTTCTCTAAATATTTACTTGTTTTTCCAATCTTCAACAGTTAGCCTCGTACTTCGATTCTCTTTTAAGGAAAATTCCTTAATCTATTTTTCAAACTAGTCTTCAAGCTCAGACTTCTCGAGCCGCCAATAACCTCGTGACATTACCCAATCTCTCTCAAAATTCTCCAGGTCCCAGCAATGAACCATTTGTTGGCTTGAGGGGTCCTGACCTAAGTTTGGATTTAAGGTTTTCTAACAAACCCCTATACTACTGGCCCTTTCGGCAATGACCTACTTCCATAGGCCAAGGTCTCACCCGAAGTAGTATGGGAGGGTGCTAGAACCAGGTTTCCGCACCTTGAGAGAAAGAGAGTTAATTGAGGCAACTCTGTAAGACCTATCAGATTTGCGTAGAAGAAGTCTTATCACAGAACCTTTAATAGTATAATTGCAGAATGTGAAGCTCATAAACCCATAAATAGCACATAAACATAAATAAAGCAACTGCTAATAATCATATCTAAGTGATGCCTTCACATCCATGTGCGCATCAATATTTATCAACAGACAGAATCACCACAATACCATAACACATCCAGTTTTCATAACACAGAGATACTTCCAATGGATTTCTCATTCATTAGCATTCAAAATATACTTACAGACCCAATTCCCAACCCGTGCACACAACCAACATGGTCTGCACAGAGCAGGACTAAGGATCTCCGTGCACATAGCCAGCAGGAGTCCTTACCCAAATACAACCCAATACCATATCTCAACAGTTCGCAACTAGCATAAATCACACTTAGCTTACCTCTAGACTCGATCTATCCATCTAATTATAGCATCTTAGCCTGCGCTATCCTATGGTCCAAAAATTGTGGCTTGCAGACTCTTGGTATACCCTTTGACGCATTACAATACATTGGGGACTTTGACCTGCCCCAAAGCCCCTGCGCTAGACTAATTATTACAAAATTTATATCAAAACGCAGCTAGGGGACCCTGTTCCAACATCCCCACTGGATCATTTGGACCTAAACAAGCATGGATGCCACCATATTTCTCCAACTACACTGTGAGGAATTTCCTGCCTCCTAGCCTCTAGGATTTACCATATATCTTTCCATTCACTGGTCGAGGATTCCCATGCCTAATCGAGATTCTACCCTCTAGGATTTACCATATATCTCTCCATTCACTGATCGATGATTCTTAGCCCTGATTGAGGGCACACACCTCTAGGATTTACCGCATATCCCACCATTCACCGGTCGAGGATTCATAGGTCTACCAAGGGACACAAAATGCGAATTTACTGCAATTCCACCTTCTTCAGCCCATGGATTCCTAAGAATTCCATTCTTTCTTTCAGAGGGCACCTCACTTAGTTTTTAAACCATCCAAAAATCCAACTCAACCAAATATAAGAGAACCCACCACACCATGGATATCTGGAAATGGAAAGGCAAGGCTGAAGAACACTTTCACACCTGGAAAATCCCATGCCAATGATAACAAGAGAACCAAATACACACATGCATGTACCATGCATGCCAAATCTAGTAAGGGAATCACACACACAAATTGATACCTGCAAGTAATCCCGATGTAGTTTTTTTATCCTACTCTTCCTTTCTTGATCTTTAATTCCCTTTGCCTTCATGGTCCTTCCTTTTCTTTCCATGTTCCAATGCTAGAGTGCTCCAAGTGTGTGTGTGAGAGAGAGAGAGAGAGAGAATAGAGAGAGAGCTCCAAAACTGAAATGACAAAAGGTACCAACTAATCCTCATAAGCCTTTTTATTAATGATGCCTCTATTTTCTTCAATTTTCCATTATTTTCCTTCATTTTCCTCCTCACATGAAAACTCTTACCTTTCACCTTCATTTTCTCCCAATTTCCATTATTTTCATAAATAAATTTCCAATAATGCCATTTTTCCTTTCCAAAGGATTTTCCATTGCTTTTTCCAATTTCCTTAGCCATAATAAACCAAATGAATACCCTCACTAGGATTTTTTTCCCAACATTCAACTTGTAATACATGTCCCATGACCTTGGTTATTATTTTTCCTTTATTAGCTTTATTTACAATGAATTTTGACCAGGGTTGTTAAATAAGCCTCCCCCTTGGGGGAACACCATCCTTAGTTTTCAATGACACCTACAACCAACAAGACTTCTGAAAACAAAGCATACTGCCCACGGAGCTTTATAACTTAGCTTGTTGCAATATTAAAATGATCATCCTGCTGAGAAGAAATCAAACATGAGAAACATAACAACATGAGAACCATAACAACATGACACCCATACCACTTATTAGAGCTTTATAACACAACTCATGGTGGTATTTACATCCATATACATATATACACATGTACCAAGGCATCACACTAAAAAATATGCCAAAATAATTCTCTCAACCAGTGAATAAGAAGGATACATAACCCACATATGATGCACCATCTCCCATGTAGCTTCATCAGGCCCAAAGTGCTTCCACTTCACTTTAACCTGCTCGATTGTTCGATTCTAGAGTATGAGTGTATTTATTTTAAAAATACACTGTGGTTCCATCTATAATTCGCCTTCCACTCCCACCTACAATGCAATATTCCTCAATTAGCATGCATCTAATTGGAATATTAATTTTTCTCTTGACATGTAGTTATATGAATAAATAGGTAGGGAGGCCCATAAATCCTTTAAGTAGGCATAAAATCCCCCTTAATGTGAAAAGGGATCATATTTATAGCTGGATAAAGCACCCTCATGTGTGAACAGGGGCTAATGCATGTGGACAAGGTCAAGTTTGACCAAGTGAATAGAGCTGGTATGGGAGGAGTAGATCATAAATATAGACAACGCAGTGTGAATGGGAGGAAAATTCCATGATGGTGGAAACCCTAATGAGTGGGACCCATGGTGAGAAGGCTCACATTTTTTTATAAGGAGGGAAAGGAATTCATAGTGAGGCGTGTTATTGATTATTGATTTTATGGTCTGCATGAATATTTTGCATTCTTCAGCTGTTTAGTTGAGATTGTTGTGTTGTTTAGCATCGGGTGTTCCTGAGCGGGAATCCCATATCCTTCCTTAAGAGGCCTCTTGGAGGAGCATTGTACCATCGTTGCCACTATTAGGCTTAAGGAAAAGCTTCAATCTACAGCTACAATGCAGTTTCTATAGAGTATTGTGTTGTGTTGCAGGGTGTTGTAGTGGAGGGTTGAGAAACCCACTTCCGGAGCTAATTTTTCAGAGGAGGAAGAATTCTTCTCTTTGGTAGATTAGAAAGGGAGATTATTGAGATTTCTTTCACATCTTGGCACTAGGCCAACATATTCCCATCATCTACAGCGTATTATCCCTCTTTTACTGTGTTATTTCAATGAGCATTTGTATTGGGGGTTTTAGTGCTTGATTTGGAGGGTGAGATCTTCAGTGTTAGGATCAGCCTTTCACTTGAAGGAAATATTGGAGGAGATATATTTATTATATGTATCATATACATCCATCTTCATCCAGTTATTCAGTAGCAGTTGCTATTCGACCTTAGGACTGCATTCCGACATTTTGGTACTTTTGTATATTTCAGGAAATCCTTTCTAGGTTGTCTTGGAAATGTGTTTGGGAGCTTAGATCTCTACTCCCGACACTTAATGAGCCATAAATTTTCAGATATATATTACTATACATTTCCAATAGCAGTGTATCATCTAAAACTGTGTTGTACTTGTCCCTTGGAATTATGCTATGTAGCAACATTTCATATTTGGCATATGTATTCATGGGAGGCTTGCTTGTCTTGATTATTTGAGTTGTGCCCACTTATATTGTACTTATTTGCTGCTAATTTAAATAATAAAATGGATCCATGGTGTTCATACATTTTGGTATAATTTTATTCACTGCTAGTTCCAGTTTTGTGTTCATATATTGCTGCTTTACCATTTGGGAATATTACAGTGGTATCAAAGCATAATCTTGGCTCAGCCTGTGAGTTTCAAGCCAATATGTTATAGGAAGAAGAATAAAAGTAGAAAAAGAGGTCTAAAATTATGGAAGGAGTGAGATTTGTCTCATCACTTTTCAGATCTATGAAGAACCTCTCCAAGGAGGCCAAGTAGATGAAAGAGGATAGATGCAATGAAACCTTTAAAGGGTTTCAAGAAAAGGAAGGTCCATGTACTTCCTATCATCGGAAGAAATAATTAGTGTTGCATAGAACTCCAAAGCAATACACTATGCCCTTCTCTTTTGAGGGAGAAGATAAGAGGCAAGGAGATGGAGGGCACTTGGAGCATGCAATTCTAAGTGAATGCCTGGCAGAATATAAGTCTCAACGTATAGTTTTCAAGGAGACTCTAACTCTCCCACAGTTCATTCAGCTAGAAGAAGAAAGGAGACCTTGCAACAATAGGAAAATAAAGGGAAATATATTTCTATTTTCTAACTTTTATGGGTCATCCACATGTATAGTAAGGGCTTGGGGAATGAAGTTAGATGCATTCTTCCTACTACATCTGGTGGTAGAAAGAGAAGTTGTTGAGATTGTAGTGCCGCACCTTGAGGGTGAAGTAAAAATTTGGTGGTTTAGTAATTTGAGTCATGCAAGAGTGATTGCATTTGCATATTTTACTCAAAGATTAATCAATAAATTTGACAAGAATAAATCAGAGGAGAAGAGGCCTTCACCACCACTTGCTGTAGGAGCACTTTCATCAGGAGAAAGAACACTTGCACCTTTGCAAAGTGGTCTTGATCTCTTGCCATTTAGAGCCCCATGCACTATTCTGGAGATGCATGAGGAGGAGGAGACTTGTACCAGCGCTGATGCATCCATGGAATATCAACCATCATCCTCAGCAGTTGGGGAAGCCATCACACCAGAGGAAGGAACCCTTGTAAGAGTACAAGATGTTCCCAAGCTTTACCAAGGTATGCATATGTTTCCACTTTCTGTTATTTCAACACATCTTATGGAGGGTTGTGGGAATATGCCATTGCATGACCAAGGGTCAAAAAATATTGTTGATTTGGAGCAACAGACTATCACTGCGCTGAGCAGCCCTAAGTTGTTCAAGGAGGGGATAAAAAATCATCCTAGTTATTCATTATTGAGATACACACAACTACTGGGGTTGGAGTGTGGATTCCTCGAGGATAGGATGAGCATTGTCCTAAACACTTCAATGCAGAACTATATGTTCAACATTGAGCATGAGCATGAGACAAAAAATGCACCATTATGGAGATCAGCAACGCTGTCATTGAGCAACAATGATGAGTTGGGGGCCCAACTATTATTGGAGAATTTTGATGACCATTTTACTTGTATGATATTGGATGGGCAGGTGATTGATGGGAGGTATCTCATCTTCATTGTTGTGATGGATCCTTATTAATGATAATTTCACAGCTCAATGAGAAGCCTTTGCCTTCAACATACTTGGATCCCTATGGATTCAACATGGTCATTGATGAGTGGTCTTCACTTGGGGATCTCCAAGGGATTGCATTCCAACATCCCATGAAATGAAAAGGTAGAAATATGATATTGGAGGATGGTGTTCTCCATTGGAGGAGTACCAAGATGGAGCATGGTGGGAGACACCCACATTTGGATGAAAGAGTGTGGATGGTAAGCAAGAGGTTGGTGAGTCACCTACATATCTATGACACAGGGCAGTAGGAGGCATGGCTGCATTGGCTACTCTTGAGAGAGTTTGGCCATCATGTGACATATCCTTCTTCTAAGGGTATGTTGGTGGGTGTAACTTGGCATAACATTTGCATCATATGGTAGCAAGGAGTTTGGGTGCATTGTGTTGATATGACATTCTTCATGTCAATCATCATATTTTCACCTCATGATTTGCATGATGGAGGTGTGAGGGAGCAGCAAGAATTATTATTGCTTTGGCTACTCTTGGGAGAGTATGAGCATAATTTCTCCCATACTTGGCATGATATTTTAGGAGAAATGGATGGCACAATCAAAGTGCAAAGAGGCTACCCTTCAGCATTGGAGGATTATGAGGTACTTCCACATAGGAAGGAGACTTCCACAAATAGTAGCATGATGGTGGATGACTTTGGCATATGGCATGCTAAATAATGGAGTCATGGTGTGGCCAAAGAATGGAGTCATGGTATCACTAAGGCCAATAGCACTATCACTTGGGAGTATGTTCTATTGATGGAGTGTTCCAAGGGGAGTATGCACCCCTTCATTTTGCAGACCTTTATAAAGAAATTATCATGGGAAGACTCATCTATAGATATCACTTTCAGCTTACTCACAATGCATGGTAAGAAATGTGTTTCTATATCTATTCATCATTTCATAAAGTATTTTCATTCTCTCACCATCTATGTATAGCGCATTTCTCCACAAGAGGGAAATATTATCTTTGGGTTTCATGGTCATTCTAGGACCAACATTTGTGATGGATATAACTTTCCTTTGCATGACCTTGGGCAAGTATGGTGTTATTTTTATTATGCACCGCTGATACATAATTTCATTTACTACCTCATAGTAGATGAGAAAACATGCATAGCTAGCAACTTTTTGGGAGACAACTTGCCACATGATGTTCTAAAATACCAGTTGGTAAAACTGTGTTGTATCCACTAGAGAAACCATTGGTATCATCCAACTTGCACATAACCTTCAGCATTTTTCTGATTTGGATACCATATGGTGATGATGTGCCATTCACTTTGCATTGGATGATTTGGGCCAGCATGATCTGTGACTCTAGAGAGAGGATATTTGAAGTTCCAATCTTCTTCTTGACTCTTGAAGGCAACATTATTGCAGCCCAAAATCATCAGCTACTCTACACTTATCATAAGTGGAGAGAGAAATAGCATGGGTTAGGCCATTTTGTCTACCATGTTCAGTTATGCAGCCCACCTACATTACAGGAGCCAAAGGTGGAGGAGATTTTTCATGAGTTACCATTTTGGAGGGTGGCTCATTTTGTATGGATGATAGCTCGGGGATGGGAGATTCACATGGGAATGATAGTTCCCAACGTATCTTAGATTCCATGCCTCAAGAAGGCCTCTAGACAACACATTGTTTCCTCCATGGGTGTTTTACTTCTACATGATGATAGCTATTTGGGTGGTCACTAAAAGCTAACTTGCATACTTGGGAGGGGCAACTTAGAGATTTATTGATGAGACAACACCTTGTTCCTTGGAGGAGTTTATCATATGAGGATGCTCTAGGAGGAGGATAGGAGGCTCTTCAATTCTATCCTTGCATTTTCTTGAGGACAAGAAACATTTTTGAGGGGATGATTTTAATATTCCTAAATTAACATACAGCTAATTGGAATATTAATTTTTCTCTTGACATGTAGTTAGATGAATAAATGGGTAGGAGGTCCATAAATATTTTAAGTAGGCATAAAATCTCTATTAATGTGAAAAGGGATCATGTTCATAGCTGGTTAAAGCACCCTCATGTGTGAATAGGGGCTAATGCATGTGGACAAGGTCAAGTTTAACCAAGTCAACAACGTTGGTATGGGAGGAGTGGATCATCAATAGAGACAACACAATGGGAATGGGAGGAAGATTCCATGATGGTGGAAACCCTAATGAGTGGGACCCAAGGTGAGAAGGCTCAAATTTTTTTATAAGGAGGGCAAGGTAGCCATAGTGAGGCATGTTATTGATTATTGATTTTATGGTTTGCATGACTATTTTTCATTCTTCAGCTGTTTAGTTGAGATTGTTGTGTTGTTTAGCACTGGGTGTTCCCAAGAAGGAATCCCATCTCCTTCCTTGAGAGGCCTCTTGGAGGAGCATTGTACCATAATTTCCACTATCAGGCTTAAGGCCAAGCTTCAGTCTACAGCTACAGTGCAGTTTCTGCAGAGTATTGTGTTGTGTTGCAGGGTGTTGCAGTGGAGGGTTGAGAAACCCACTTCCGGAGCTAGTTTCGGAGGAGGAAGCATTATTCTCTTTGGGAGATAAGAAAGGGAGATTATTGAGCTTTATTTCACATCTTGGCACCAGGCCAACATATTCCCATCATCTACAGCGCAATATCCCTCTTTGAATGCGTTATTTCAGTGAGCATTTTCAGTGGGGGTTTCAGTGCTTGATTTTGAGGGTGAGATATTCAATGTTAGGATCAGCCTTTCACTTGAAGGATCTGTTGGAGGATATATATTCATTATATGTATCATCTACAACCATATTCATCCAATTATTTAGTAGCAGCTGCTATTCATCCCTAGGGCTGCATTCCGGCATTTTAGTACTTTTGTATATTTCAGAAAATCCTTTCCGAGTTGTCTTGGAAATGTGTTTGGGAGCTTAGATCTCTACTCCCGACACTTTATGAGCCATACATTTGCATATATATGTTACTATACATTTCTAGTAGTAGTGTATCATTTAAAACTGCGTTGTACTTGTCCCTTGGCATTCTGTTATGTAGCAGTATTTCATATTTGGCATATGTATTCAAGGGAGGTTTTCTTGCCTTGATTATTTGAGTTGTTCCCACTTATATTGTACTTATTTTCTGCTGATTTACATAATAAAATGGCTCCATGGTTGTCATACATTTTGATATAATTGTATTCACTGCTAATTCCATTTTTTGTTCATATATTGCTGCTTTCCCATTTGGGAATATTACATGAAATAAAAACTAGTGAATAACATGATCAACATATTTAACACATTTCTTAAGCGATGACACATGGAAAACATCATGGAATTTCACTTTCGGAGGAGGTGCAAGCCGATAGGATACTAGTCCAATCTTTTCAATAATCTTGAAAGGTCCACAAAACCGAGGTGCTAGCTTTGCACATGACCCAATGCTCAAGGAGATCTTATTGGGCTTGATGCACAAGTACACCTATTCCCTAACTTGAAACTCATTAAACATCGTGTTTTGATCTGCATAAATTTTCTGCCTATCCTGTGTTGTCTTTAGATTCTTCTTTATTAGTTGCATTTCCTATTCCATATCTGCCAACATGTATGGTCATATCAATACCTTGTTCACTGGATCACTTGACCTTATGGGAGTATTAAAACTCCACCCATAGAGTGCCTCAAAAAAACTCATCCTCAATGACTCTTAATAACCATTATTATAAGAAAACTCAACCAATGAAAATTACTCCTCCCATCTCTTCTTCTGATGCAGCACATACCTCCTCAACATGTCCTCCAATATCCTGTTGACCATCTATGGCTATCCATCTATTGATAAATGAAAAGTTGTGTTGAAGGCAAACTCTGTCCCCAAACCTGCAATCAAATCCTTCCAAAAATTAGAAGTGAACTTAGCATCCTTGTCTGATACAATATTCCATGGAACACCATGTAATATTACCACATATCTGATGAATACTTGTGCTACATCATTATTTGAATAAGTAGACATCACTGAAATGAAGTGTGCTACCTTTGTCAACCTGCCTACCACAACAATGATGTAATCGTGTTGTCTAGATGTCCTCGACAAACGTGTGATTAATTCCATATAAATGACCTCCCACTTCCATTTTGGAATGGGAATCGATTCTAGTAATCCACCTAGATTCTTACACTCTACATTTACTTATTGAAAATATAAGCATCTAGCCAAAAAATTTGCCACGTCCTTCTTAAAATTCGGCCAATGATAACTCTTCTTCACCGATTTCAATGTATTTTGGTTTCCTCGGTGACCTGAATATGCTTTTGTATGAAACTCTCAAAATATAGTCTTCTTGAGCTCATTGTTGTTTGGCACATATATCTTGCCCCTAAGTCTAATCAAACCATATGTTGTAAGATGATAGTCCACATCCTGATCACCTGTACCCTGTTGTAATCTATGCATAAGCTCCATGTACCTTCCATCATGTTGTCCTTCCTGTAAGATACGATATTGTAAGTATGTCCCATAAGAACTCATAGTTTCTATGTGATTCACATGTATCCTCCTGCTAAGAGCATCTACAACCCTATTCTCTTTACCCTTAATGTACCTTATCTCAAAGTCAAACTCAATAATCCTAGACAACCATCTAGATTTCCTGACATTCCGATTTAGTTGGTCAAATAGATACCTCAATCCACTATGATCACTCATCAATAAAAACCTCTTGCCAAGAATATAGCGCCTCCACATCTTGAATGCATGGGTGATCACTGCCAACTCAAGGTCATGTTTCAGATAATTTTTCTCATGCTCATTTAGTTTCTATGACTCATAGAACACTACCTGTCCTTCCTGCATAAGGAATTCAGCAATTCCTCTCTTGCAAGTAGTTGTACACACCACAAAATCTTTGTCCATATCTGCAATCTTTAACACTGGAGAATTTGTCAACAACTGCTTCAATTGTTCAAAATTGGCTACACATTCCTCTGTCCATTCAAATTTCTTACCTTGCCTCTGCAGTGACATAATAGGATATGAAATACGAGAGAAGTTATCGATCAACCTCCTATAATAACCTGCTATCCCCATAAATGATCTTTCCTTATCCACATTTCTAGGAGCTTCCCACTCCATGATAGCCCTTATCTTTTCTGGATCCACTGCTATGCCTTCCTTGGAAACAACATGTCCCAAGTAATGTACCTTTTTCTAAAATAAATTACGTTTACTGACTTTAGCATACAATTGTTGCTCTCTCAGCAAACTCAATATTGCTGCTAAGTGTTTGACATGTTCTTCCTCATTCTTAGAATATATCATGATTTCATCAATGAATACAATAACAAACTTGTCCAAATAATGTAAAATATCTCAAACATAGCTATAATACCATGTAGAAATTATATTAATGGATTCAATTTGATAATGAAATGTACTAAAAAAATATACCGAATCCTTCTACAATATTTGTGGAATATAAAACAGGATCGCTCAATCACATGCAAGTAAGAGAAAGGAAATTACCAATCACACAACACAAGATGTTCTTGGGTAAATCACCTGATCAAAACCCCTCTATCAATATTTTACATAGTAAAATAATCATGAAACAATACAATGATTTATCACACCGAGAAAATCCTGCACTATCCTGACTGTCCCACTCTGATCCTGCTAAAAAATGTCTAGCAATTCTTAGGAAAAATTGACCAACACTAAGCCAATTCTCAACCCCTCCATAGCCCAACCTTGCTCACACAATACCTAGGAAATTAATCCCTATTAAATAGGATAATTAGCCTTCCTTGACTGCACAATCCCTATGTAGCCTTCCTCTCACTTTATAACTGCACTTAGGAAGTTCGCCAAAAATACAACTAATAGTTTACTTTTCTTAAACCTTTGTCTCAATTGGGTCTCCATCATAATTTACATGCATGTAGCTATTAATAGTGAATCATCAGTTACTTGGTAGATCACCACTTGTGAATTAAATCTATTTTAATTCACTTGATCTTCCAATAGCTCATCAATAAGATAGAACTAGTTAAACTGATTTTAAATCACTTAATGTGAGTTAATTGATCCCACTCACACCACACTAGTGCTACAACTGCAACTGGACCTTGTAAATAATAGAATCGCTCTAAATGCATATCCTTTGACCCTCAACTCGAAATTATTGAGCTAACTAAGTCTATCACACTTAGATAACTATTACAAGTTGTTATGAGATAACATTAAAATTTAATTTTAATTTAATTAAGGATAATTAAATCAAAAGCCTCACATGGTAACCATTTTTTGGGTGCCATTTTCTAGATTTTGTTTCTCGATGCCAATTTCACTATTTCTTGTTGCAAATTTCAACACTCTCTCTCAACAAGAAAGGAATCAATCTGTATCGATCTGGTACCTTTGGAATGTTCTTGCATGCAAAAATTCTCTAGTGTTGTTCACATGAAACACTCCTAAAAATGAATAGCCTCCAAACAACTGAATCAATATAATGCATCTGCCATCAAAGTCTTTTGAATGCTACTAGTTACTACACATGTCTACTAGACTCTCTGTGCTACTGCTCACATTTGCATCTGTGCTCTATGCACTGCTGCCAACTCTGATCTACACTCCAGTATCCAACATTTGTCACTTTGATTTATATCTTCCTAACATCTGACCGCATCAATCTAACCAATCCTTCCTACTACTGTTGTACTGTGGGGTCCTCGTAGCCAGTTTCGATCCATGAGACACAACATCTCAATGAACCATGCCCAAATTTCTTCTTGGGATGATATCTGCACATCGCCCCACCTCACACCTGGAGGTATAGCTGCATGTACTCCCTCTGCCCATCTGGCTCAAAATTTCCCCCTCCTCTAGGTATCTTCTTCAGTGGACTCTTCCACTCGGTCTCTTCTCTGCTTCTCCAATTGTGGTTGCTCCACAAAATTCTGAGACTACTTCTGAGGCTACATGTTGAGAGATAATTTCTCCCTCTCAACCACCAAGTCATTGACCACTGCTTTTCTCCTCAAAGCCTTGCATGCATCCTCAACCTCGAGAGCATACATGTTCTTGACTCTTGAATTGATTTGCTTCACTTGTCCCCTGGCTATGTGTTTAAGGAACACCTTTCCTTTTCTAAACATCACCTCATAGCTAGGGCCTTCCAATACCGCTACGGAGACAACATTATTCCTTAGGCCTGAAACATACAAAACATATTCTAGTCTGAGAGGGGAGCCAGAATCCCTTTGAAAGGTAATTGTACCTATTTTGGTTCCGTTATTACTCCCATCATCTCCAAACTCTATGTTCTGCTAGAGGTCCTTATCCTCCAAGTCACTGAAGAGATCTCTATTCCCCATCATATGGAACGAGGAACTGCTGTCTAGATATCGCATGCATCCCATTACAGTGATGGCCATGCATGCAATGAGAGTAAAATCAAGCTCGAAATGTGAAGCCAATGCTTCACCCACTGCAACTGCAGGCTCCTTCTTGCTTGCCTTCTGCTGTGGAAAATTCGAAGCATAGTGCCCATGCTCGTGACAGTGAAAACATTTGATCTTGGACAAGTCTCTCTTGCCCTTTTCACCTTGGGATTTCTTTCCCTTGGCCTTCTTTTGTTTTCCCACTAATGCACAATATTATTCTTTGTTGGTGCTGGAGGACCCGTCTCTTGTGCTCCACCTTATCTCTTCTATTACCAAATCTGACCATAGTCGCTCCCAATCTGGTAACTTCTCCCTCCTGTTCACAGAGTCTTGGTAACTATGTCATCTCTTGGGAAGGCCTAGAAGTGATAGGTTCACCAAGTCATCATTGGCTACGGTCACACCAATACTTCCAATCTCATCTCGACATTGAGTGAACTTCACCAAGTATGTTGGTATCGTCTCGCCCTCCTCCTTCTTGATCTTTCTGAGCTTGTCCTTTAGCGCCAATTTCCTTTGGTCAGTGTTGTTCTAAAACAGATTTTTCAAGGCCTGTTGGGAATCTGCTGTTGCAGGCTTGGGAATATCATTATCTATGATTCCTTCAACCCATTTTCCTCCAACACTGCCTCCATCTTGTCCTTCCATGAAATATAATTCAAACCATCCTCAAGTGCATATTTGAGTCTCAAGCCATTGAAAGACATCTTGATCCACTTCTAGCTCCAAAGAAATTATCTGCAAATTTGAATATTGTTCAACACAAACTCAATTTCTTCTCCACTATTGTGATTCCTGGCACTCTGATACCATGTATAAAATATCTAACACAACTATAATACCATGTAGAAATTATATCAATGGATTCAATCCGATCATGAAATGTACTAAAACAAGATACATAATCCTTGTACAATATTTGCGGAATATAAAACACGATTGCTAAATCACATCCAACTAAGAGAAAGGAAATTATCAATCACACAACACAAGATGTTCTTGGGGAAAGCACCTGCTCAAAACCCCTTTATCATATATTGTACATAGTCAAAGAATCATGAAACAATACAATGATTTCTCACACCAAGAAAATCCTGCACTATCCTGACTGTCTCACTCTGATCCTGCTCAAAAATGTCTAACAATTCTTAGTAAAAATTGACCAACACTTAGCCAATTCTCAGCCCCTCCTTAGCCCAGCCTTGCTCATGCAATCCCTAGGAAATTAATCCCTATTAAATAGAATAATTAACCTTCCTTGACTACGCAATCACTATGGAGCCTTCCTCTCACATGATAATTTCACCTGGGCAGTTCACCAAAAATACAATTGATAGTTTACTTGTCTTAAACATTTGTCTCAACTGGGTCTCCATCATAATTGACATGCATGTATCCATTAATAGTGAATCATGAGTTACATGGTAGATCACTACTTGTGAATTAAATCTATTTTAATTCACTTGATCTTCCATTATCTCATCAATCAATTAGAACTAGTTAAATTGATTTTAACTCAATTAATGTGAGTTAACTGATCCCACTCACACCACACTAGTGCTACAATTGAAACTTGACCCTGTAAATCATAGAATCACTCTACATGCCTATCCTTTGACCCTCAACTCGAAATTCTTGAGATAACTAAGCCTATCACACTTAGTTAACTATTATAAGTTGTTATGAGATAAGATTACAATTTACTTTTAATTTAATTAAGGATAATTAAATCAAAAGCCTCACATGGTAACCATTTTCTGATTTCCATTTTCTAGATTTTGTTTCTGGATGCCAATTTCACTGTTTCTTGTTCCAAATTTCAACAAATAAGGACACAACACACTATTCATCAAGCACATAAATGTAGTTGGAGCTTTAGTCAAACCAAATGGAACTACAACAAACACATAATTACAATACTTTGTTTGAAAATTTATCTTGTAAATTTCCTCTTCCTTGATGTGTACCTGATGGTATCGTGACTGCAGATCAATCTTCCATAACATTGTTGATCCCTTCAACTAATAAAAAAAGTCATTAATCCTCAACAATGAATACCTATTATTGATGGTTACCTTGTTCAACTTCCTGTAATCAATGCATAGCTTGAGAGTACCATTTTTATTCTTCACAAACAACACTGGTGCACCCCATGGTGATACACTTGGCCTAATGTATCTCTTGTCAAGAATTTCCTTCAATTGCAAGTTCAATTATACTAACTATGGAGTACTCATCCTATACAGTGCCTTTGATGGAGGTGTTTCCCTTAGTACCAACTGAATAGAAAATTCCACTTCTCCGTGATGTGGAAACTCTGATATCTCTGCTTGAAACAAAGATTGAAACTACTACAAGATTGGTTACCTGATTAATATCTCGACATCACCATCCTCCTCACCTTTATCACTAGAAATATGTAGTGAAAATAACACACAACCTCGTCTGCGACTGCGCTTTTCATGCATAGTTGTCACCAATATAACAGATGTTACTTTCCTCTTACCCTGTAAGGCTCTCTTCTCAGTGATCTCCATTGTCATCCAAACACTCAATATATTTTTCATAAAAATATACCTTATTCCTGTGAAGATATAATCAATGCATACCCAAAAGCATATTATATGATCCCAATGGCGGTACATCCAAATGTTTTGATGTAGGCATACCATTCAACTCAAACACGCAAGATGTTACCCAATGATGAATTCTCTTCTTTGTACATGTAGCCAACTTCACTAACCAAGATTCTTCATGAAGTTATTTATTCAAACCACATTTATCCACCAAGTTAGGGTTAACATAATTATAATTATATCGAGGGTCAATCAAAATAGAAACAACTTGATCACAACGCTCACCATCCATTTCAATTATAGACTCTTGGTGATCTTCCTTCCTATTACCCAATGTGGCATATATCTGAGGAATGCTCTGCCCAACATCCCCAATAGTCTGTGCCTCTTATGCACTGTAAATATGAGGCTTACCACCCTGATTTTGTGAAAAATCCCTCTTAGGATGTTCCTTACCACATGTACAACATTTCAACCATCATGCACCATCACCTCTATTCTGCTACCTCCAGACTGTGACCCATGTCCCTATATAACTATGTTGAACTTCTTGTAAGGGGAAGAAACGTGAAGCTGGGTTACACTTTTGTGAGAATCGGGGCCCGAAATTTTTTTCCAACAATAGTTCGGCCGAAAATTTTTACAAGTTCGGCCGAACTATTACAAAGTTCGCCCGAACTTTCTTATAAAGTTCGGCCTAACTCTAGATTCTGTTTACAGTGACAGCACACTGACGGCGCTGGAAAACAGAATTTTTGCCGAAGTTTGGAAAATCGGCAATTAAAGTTCGGCCGAACTACTAAAAAAGTTCGGCCGAACTATGAGTTCGGCCGAACTTTTACTTTTAAAATAGTTCGGCTGAACTATTTTCTATAAATAAATCACCCGCGAATGTTTATGGTTTACTGTTTCATTGTTCGCGCGTTGTTATTGCGGTTTATTGTGTTCGCGCTGTTGCTGCTGCCGACGCCCTGGTGCTCCTGTCACTGCCCTGTTGCTCCTGCCGTCCGCGCGAGTAAGGCTCGAATTCAGTCTTTTGAAATGTGTTTATGCTCATAACAAGAGGAGAAATAGGTTCCTTCTTTTCTATCTTTCACTTTCACGATAATTATGCTAGTACCTTATGCACTAGTATAGAGAATACCTTTATATATCTTATACAGATGTAGGCTATGAGTTTCGCTTAACAGTGATACTATGCTTCATAAATTTTTTACTTTTTCTTATACTCAAAATATCCCTTCTTATCCCTTCTTAAGGGATAATGGAGGTGCAAAAAGTCTGCGATTTGTTTTCCAGAAGGGTCAAACTTGAGAGGACTATTAAATTATGCCTGACATCCTTTTCCATTGGGCTTTAATTCCCTCTAAATAATCTCACTTTTGAACCATGTAATGTTATTTTTTCTTTGTTATAAGTGTTAAAAATAGTGCCCAAAAATGCGTTCTGGTTAACTCCACAAATTTGGCCGACAAAGAGAAGATACCCCACCTTAGCCCAAATGGTATGATGTTTCTCTGTACATGAGGCCTTGAAAATACACCACTTTTGCAAGCCTTTCAGGCAACGACAAGTGTAGAGGATGTGAAACAGTCTACCAAATATTAGGCTCGCCTGCTGCTCTAACAGTCTATGCAGTATCATTGTTTTAGATATATTAGGCTCGCCTGCTGGCCGTAACAATCTACCACGTCCAAAAAAAAACAGAGCCTTGTGGGTACCATTCATATTGAGTACTGGAGAGCATCTTTTGATCAACAACAATGAGTAGTATGCAATTGACAGGCTTGTTGTGCGGATAATAGTCTAGTAAAAAAATGAACCCCTATGGAACAGCATACAAGTGAGTATAGGCTCGCTTGAAAAGACATTAGGCTCGTTTGAAAACCATTACTATCTATCACGTCCAAAAACAGAGCATGTGGATACCATTTATATTGAGGACTGTCAAGTCTGTTGAGGAAATTGCAGCAATATTTTTAATAATCCTTGTGATTATATAAGAAACATCAAGCTCGCTTGCAGGTTAATATAGGCTCGATTGAGTACTAAAGAAAACACAGACAACATCTTTTGTTGGAAATATTTGCCTCCCTTCCTGACTGGAATGTTGGAAACCTACTCTGTCTTGAAACCCCTTCTTGGAGTCTCTCTCTAGCTAGAACTGCACCTACACTCTGCAACTAGCCAAAAAACAGATTTGAAATATTTGACTAATTTTTTATATAATTGAAATTCAAAAACAGATGATTTTCTCCAAGTTTTAATTGTTTAAAATATGATTGTTTAAAACTGCAAGATTTTTTTTCTTGTATATTTGAAGCTCTCCATTATTATATAAAAGGATTTTATGCTTGTATATTTTTATGCTCTTTGCCATATAGTAATGTCAGTGTATAAAGTTTTAAATTGTTTTTATTATTTTTATTATATGTTGGATGTGATTTTGATTGAAAATGCTTCTTTTTTATTTATTAATTAAAAAAAAATATTAGAAAAATTATTTCTTTAAGCCTTGGAATTTACAATCAAAATTAGAAAATGCTTCTATATCTAGAAACTATTTATGAAAAGTTTAATATTGTTTGATTTTCTCTACCATGTCCTTTTTACATATATCTAGAATAATATTATTTGTAGTTTCCGGTTTTTTGTAACATTTTACTACCATAATCAAAATCTATAGAAATAATAATCTAACATTATAATATCTTGAAATGGAGCTAGCCAACTCAAATATAGTATTGCAAATCCCTGACTAAGTTAGATGAGGAGGCTATGTATTACTTAGTATTGTATCCATATTGGGGTTGCAAGCTCTATGGGTTCAAAAGAACACTTGCAAACAATTTGTTTTCCATATGACCTCTTTTTTTCATAGATAAATTTCATTCTTTTAGCCATTATGGATTTGAGAAAAATACATCTTGATAGGCCAATAAAAAGCCTTAACAATGAATTAAACATGAACAACTATTAAATATGGGTAACCAAGTAGCATGAAAAAAAACAACTAAATCACCAAGGCTAGTAGTGATAAATAATAAACATTCTAGGATACATAAAAATTCGATGTAAATAATTTTTTTACCTAAAATCACTAAATGGTGAGGCCCCCAACAACAAATACAAAAGCAATGCAATATAACCAATCAAACTACACCAACAAAACATATGGTCTTGAATGACGTTTTGGACTCTTTAGATATAAATGTACACTGTGGCAATGTATCTTATATAAAACTTTAATCCATGTGCTTAACCTTAACATTGACACAAAATGGAATACAATTTTACTCATTGCTTTATGATAGAAAAATATTCGGATGAGTATTACCCACATATCCGAAGTCAAAAGGGATAGATTAAAAAGGGATGCTCTGGTCATCTATAAAAGATAAATTAAAGAAGCATGACATGACATATTAGTAATACAAATTAGATATGCGTACCAATTATGTTCATATAACACAACAAATAGATGATTCAATATAAATGTCACATAGAAGTCATATTTATCTCATGGGCCTTAAACTTAAATTATATATCTAGCATTACATTAAGCTATAGGAGATAAATCAAAGAAGCATTTGAATGTAAATTAAACATGTGTAATAATTATGTCCTTTAGTTCAATAAATAGATAATAATTTGCAAATGCCATATCTAAGCTATATTTCATCTAAGTGGCTTTCAATTTAAACTTATATCTAATGTTAAATTATATAAAAGAATAACAGTAATTCAAACTTCAAAATAATATTTAGAGTTGGTATAAAATGTGACACAATTTTCTTGCGTGGAAAAACATAGTTACTGAGAGTTCAAAACTCATGCATTTGAATAGAAAGTGGGTATACGAATGAGCAAGTAGATTTTTTCTAGAAATGAGAAAGTGAAGGTTGATAGAGAGCCACACAAAATTGCAAATTCATACCTTACCAAAATTGTTAGATCCTTTTAAAGAAAACATATTTAATCAACTTTCATTGAAATATATGATAAACTCAACCCAACTTTATGAAAAGTAGCATACCATTTTTTACATAATTTCACATAATACAAATAGATATAAATTTTAATTAAGTATTGTTATAAAGATTTAACTACCCATCAAGAGATGGTCAAGTGATTGAGACAGGGCATCATCACAATAAAAAACCAAGTACAAATTGTAGTAATCCTAGAATCATGCTTTACATGAGGTAAAATTGGGGAACTCATGACTTGTACTATAGATAAAAAAACATTTACCCTTACCAAAAAATATATGATAAAAATTGACAAACTACATAAGCTTAAGCTTAAGGGGATATAATCCTTCTTGCCTTCCATAAGGATAATGAAAATGATTGTTCCAAGTCTCATGTTGCTTCTCATGTTATTTTATAAACCTTGATTGGAAAGAAAAATAGGAGGGCAGAAATGTAAGAAATATAAAACATAATGAAACACAACGTAAGAAATAGAGAACATAATGAAACACACACATAAATATATCTAGACAATCAACACAATTATTTTCCTAGGAAATCCTTATATGGGAGACAAGCAACCCTAAAAAGTAATGATGCTCTAGACTCCTTTTTCCCTAGGAAATCCTTATGGGAGAAAAACAACACTAAAATTTAAACATGCTGTACTCTCTCTTTTCTGGTATGGAAAATATGTGAGTACAAAGAAAGAGGTAATCTCTCTAGAGTTAGCTAAGACTTTTAGCGTGTAAGGTTGCTATAAAAACTTAACTTCATACATTTTTTCTCTCTAACTTCACACTCCTATTTGTATTTTCAACTATGGAACAAAATACAATAACACAAAATGGAACTCTTATTCCTCCTAGTGGCCAAGTATTTAACCTAGTGTGATAGCCAACTAGGTGTAATATTTGACTCTGTCAACAATTAACGAGGTTTGTGATTTTAGACCTTTTAGAGTCTTGTTAAAATTCCACATGTAGCTAGCTTGCCATGCATGAGTAATGGGGCTAAGATGTCATTCTCTCGTACCATGGTGGTCAACATGATAGGTCAACTTACTAAAGGCATAAATTTTGAATGAACTTAGTTTGATGTTTTTCTTGCACCATTGGATATGTCTTTAAGTGTAGAATAATGGTCAAGATTTTGGCACAAGGGATAATCGTTTGACCCCCAGAAATGTCATTTAATGCCTCAAAATGACTCCAACAGGTTTTAGACCCCAATTCTCCACCCACCATTAAAATGACCCTACAAGTTGATTCTTTAAGTTTTTTCACTCTATAAGCATCAAAATATATGACAAATAATATAATTATCCAATCTAGATCATTATTTAATAATTTGTTAAAATTATGAGTAAGGTATACATAATGGAATTTAAATAAATAACGTTAATTCATTGAACACCCTTGCACATGTTCCTTGTTGATACTTTGAAAGTAATACTTTATGAAAAATAATTTGTTTATGGATTCTATTTTCCACATTCTCTCAACCATATCAAAAACCTTCTTATAATATTTGAAATTGAAGTTCTTTCCCATACCAAAGTATGTTCTTTTAAAACATGTTTTCTTGGTGATATGGGTGATTTAGAAATGATTGGGAAAGCGAAATTCCTAGAATTTAATACATGTACAATATGTTTGGTTCATGCCACTAAGCCAAGAATTTTAAATTCAACTGAATTTTAATATAACCAAATAAATCTTGCAAAAAAGGAATAAAACAATCTATGTTAGGGTTGTGGATTTAGGCATTGAAACAACACACCATGATCTTTCAAATTTAAAAATAATGGTTTGAGTCCTAGGTAGCTCAGAATCCTATTTGTTTTCAAAATAAGGATGCACTCCCATTTGATTCTCATGATTAGGTTGCAATCATGAGGCTCTCGCTCAAGAGTGGACCTTCCCAAAATCTTGTGACGTCTTGTCACAAACAAAACCATCAAATTGAAAACACATCATGCAAGAAACATAGCTCGTTGACATATATCATTTTTCTCCTTCAAAGAAAAAAAATTCACATCATGTGAATATCTCCATGTACTCTTACATATTGGTGTACAAAACCTTCAACCAAAAAAAATTTCACAACATGCCTCTTCAAACAACTGACTCTCAAGTCAAATAATAGAGCTCATGTACAAATTTCCATATTTGTTGCATTTAAGTGTGTCAACGTAACTCTACTTTCAACGTCTTGCTTCATGCAACATGCACCATACTTTGAATTTGTAAAGAAATTCATGAAACATCAAAACACATGCAAGGCCTTAATTGGATAAGAAATCTAACCATCTGTTAGCAAACCATTTCAATGGCGCATCTTTTAGCTGCACTTCATCATGTGAATCATCTTGACCTTCATCGATTATGGAATCTTCTTTTCCATTATTGTCGTTATCTCTTTCCACCTCCTTCAAATGTTGTGGATGATTGTTGGATACAAAGTCCAACACTTGTCCACAAGGTGACAACCTCGAGGAGAAAACATTTCTCCCACTTTATTTGTTGGCATAACCTAGTAAGTGTTATTTACTAGCATGTATTTTGTAAAGGCCTTTAAACCTAGTTCCCATTCAACTCCATCCACCAAGTTGTAGAGGATTACAAGCCTAATTTCATAAAAAGTAAGTTGGGGATGATCACATTGACTTGCTTGATGACATGTCTATGAAGATTAACTACCTTGAACTATTTTTTTGCGTAGGGAAAGAGACACATTCCCATGTCTGAGCATGAAAATGTTCTTTGATATTGTTAATGCCTCTAGTGTTTACTTCTACAAGTTCTATAGGCAGAGTTTGTAAAGGGCCAGGTAGCCTCTGGATCTCATCTTTTATGAAAGGTGACATATCTAGTAAATGCCCCTACAGTCAATCTCTTGAATGGATCTAAATAGAAGTTCTTCATTTTAATATCCGTAAAACACAACTACTTTAAGGTAAACTATTTACATGTGTCATTTCTTCCACAAACTAAAGTGTATAAGTAGGAAATTTTATACCATTAATATAGCGCATTTTGGTGAACTTATCATTTTTATAATATATTTTTCGATTAAATTTAGTTTCACACATGATAAATTATTGCTTTGAAAGTTGTGTTCTACATAATTTGTGTACACTAAATTACAAATTGATTTTTTGAAATCTATTTTGTGAATGTCGACCAATAGATATATATCATGGAGGATGAAAGACGAATATCAGCCGAATCCCATATGGAGGTTCAGGGATCGGAGGATGTTCACGGTATTTAAATATAATCTTAAATCTCCATACATGTGTGTACATATGGAATTGATTTTTTTATTAACTTTGTGACTGAAATTAGTTGTTAATAAGTTTCATATTTTAATTTTTAGGAGGCAAGAGGAGAAGGGTTTCTACTCCATCCATGGAGCGTGGCCAAGGTTCAACCGGTCGAGGTATGAGTGGTAGCAAGTTGCGGGAAGGGGGTGATATTTATTCCCCCGAAGGCCAATCAACGGCTGCTGGTTCTCAACAGGGTCACTGTGGGTCTGGTTCTCAGCAGCGTCATTCTGGGTTTGGTTCTCAGGAGGGTCATGTTGCAGAAGATGTTAACCAACAACATCAAGGTTGCCATCAATTTCAATATTTTTTCATTAAATTTGTACAAATTTTTTTACACGTGTTTTTTCTAATATACAAAATTTTATATATATTGATGCAGAGGCCGAAAATGTTCGAGCTAGTGGTCAAAATAGACGCAGGGCAGCTCACTACATTCAAGAAGAAGGCTGTCAACCCAGCACAACTTATCCGGCTGAGATTACTGATATACCATGGGAAACGAACATGGCGGAATGCACCTTACAAAGGTGTGAAAGCCTTCATGCAAAATTGCAAAGAGATCTCATGGCTTTGTCTCTACCTGCTGAGAGTAGACAAAGCCTTGAAATAGTTACACATTCATTGGGTGAAATGGTAAAGGTGTACAGAAATTTGGGGCCAACGACTGATTCATTTGTAGAACTGATGAGAAAGAGAAAAGAAACAGTGATAGGTCCCGATAAATGGCAGGACATAAAAAAAAAAGTTACAAGAGCAGAGGCCAAGTCAATGTTTAATTATAAGGAAGGGCCAAAAAGAAAAATGTTGAAGGTACAGTATTTCAAGCACCCAGACAAAGCTGGTTATTTGTATGATCGACATCTTGCGGCCTTTGGAAGGCTTCCATGGAACGATGAGGTTCCTATTTATTTTGCACAAATGTTTTATGCAGAATTTTTTTTGGGTATGAAACCCGACTACAATGACCTTCCTTCAGAATTTTTTGGCCCGGGGAGAGGTCGATTATATCAATGTAAGGGCGCTAAGCGAGATGTGGAGTTGCCTCGCCCTGAGCCGCCATTGGTGAGTCGACCGTTTCGAGTCGAAACCCTGCGATCAGAGATGGATGCGACTTCTCAAATAAGTCGTGAAGCAAGAGATGTTATGATCGACAATGTTCATAGTGGATTGACTGGAGTCGATATTTGTTTAAATCGACAAAGAGCACGTGAAAATGCACGTGCCAATTTTGTTTATCATACAGATGAGGAGATTTACAACATGAATGTTGAAGATCTCCGAACATATGCGATAAATTGTCGCAATGGTCTGCAAGACCTAATTTTTCGTGAGGAAGAGGGCACCAGAACGGTATGTGTTAGTGACCTTAGGGTTTGAAATTATATTTACATATGCATGTGTACAATTTGTAATAAATACATGTGTATGTACATGTATACATTTATTTTTATGTGTACATTAATCTAACAAAAATGTATGATTATATGTTAAAACACCATTTGCAGTTCTCAGGCATGATGCGTGATGAAAATGTTAATATTACGTTCGGGACCTCCAGTTCAAACGATGCAGATGGGTCTGACCATCATGATATGTTGGCACATGTATGTTAGTGTTTTTTAAGTGACTCTAAAATAGATAATTGTTTCCACACATGTACATGTATGTATATATATAATTTGATAAAATGTTTTAACAGGTACCGATTCCGTCTGATGTTTTTGGGATGGCGGTACCTTCTTCTTCCTTAGGAGATATACCTTCTACTTCATTGGGAGATGAGCCACAAGTATGGACAATTTTTCACAAGTTTAAAATTTATGTTTAAAAGTTTTATATATATATATATATATTCTACCTCAAAAAGTTCCATTAAAAATTGAGATATATATATATATATAGAAATCTATATTTTGAGTTATTTAAAATTTTTTGAATTTAGGTTCCTATAGAAGATTTCTTTAATCTCGGGACTCTAGCAACGGAGATAGGAACATCCACAACATTTGAACAAGTTGTCTTTAGTTCCTTTTTTAAATATTATTGAAAATAAGTTTATATATGTACACGTGCATTTTCATTTGAAAGTTTTTAATTTATATATATATATATATATATATATATATTTATATTTAACTGTACATGTATATTGTACAGTTTACCACTGCAGATGTTCTTATGGGAGAACCTGTTCATCAAATGGAGAGGGAACCTTAGGAGGTATTGCATGATTTTTTTGTTATATTTTGTTTTTTACATGAAGTTCTAGATATATATATTCTCATTCATTTTTCAAAAATTAAAATTTTGATGTTCAAGTACATGTGCATTGTGTATGTAGGTTTTTTATTCACAGGATAGGGCGCAGACTGAGACCCAGACGCTAGATCCTCCATTTGATGGACATGATTTACAGTAGATTTGATTTCAAAATTTAGATGGTTTTAAAATTTGTTAAACTTGATACAGTTTGATACTTGTGAGATTTACATTTTTTGGACATATTTTATTACATTGTTATTATATAATTTGTTTTATTTAATTTTTTGGATGGTTTTAGTACTTTATGCATGTGAATGTGAAGTAATGTTGTCATCTGAACTACATTTGGCATGTGATATTTAATGTTAAATGTTTTTGTTGGATAGTTGAATTATAATTGGCATGGCATGTGAAGTTTTTAAAACTCAAGTTTTGGATGGTTTCAATCTACATTTTGCATGTGATATTTAATGAACTTTAAATGTTTAATGTTTTAATGTTGCACAATATATAATCAAAAGGGTTTTAAAACTTAAAGTTTTGGATGGTTTCAACCTACATTTTCACATGTGGTAAATTGAAATGTTACTTGTAACAAGACAATCCCCATTGATTTCATTGTATATGTTGATTTCTGATTTGATATAATTGCATGTATGATGGTACATTACTTGTAAATTCATTGGATTAATAGTGTTCATTGATTTAAGTGTAAGCGCAAAAAATTATTGACAATGTAGAACGATTTTTGTGTTATAATAATTAAACCTAATAATATTGGAGAGCAAGAGAGACAAGGTATGGTCTTTACTACAAGAGTTCGAGCTAAACATTTAAATGGTTTATGATTTATGATTTTTACTTTCTTTTTAATATAATCGATACGGAAAGATGACAAAACTAATAAGGGTGACAATAAGAATAGAAGAAGAAAATATTTTAAGATTGATCACAATAAATGCTATTTGTAATTGATTACATTCTAATTATTCACATTCTATCAGTCAATATTATTACATTGTCACTTTGCATTCAAAAATTTTATTTGATCATTTTCCATTATTAAAGTTATTCTACAATATTTATCTTCTCAACAAATTGAGGTAACTAAGAAAATTTAAAATTAAAATGACTTAATAAATCTCAAACATATTTAGCATATTTAAAATGGTTATATTAATATTAGATGTATTTACATACTATTGATAAAATTAATCATATGTTCCTCATATTATCGATAGTTTTTCCTTGGTTGCACACGACTGAAACCAACCTAGATCCATCTTAACTACGGATCTATCAAGCGCTGAGAGGGATCAAATCTCTCGAGGTGCAAACCTTTCCTCAAGTTTTGCACTCAAAAAAGAGGTTTGCACCTCTAGATATTTGATCCCTCTCGGCGCTTGATAGATCCATAGTTATGATGGATCTAGGAAAATAACTTTCTAAAAATAAGTAAGGGAAAATCAGCATAGGGAACAATTAGGAGTAGATTTAGGTCATAGGGAACAATTAGGAGTAAATTTAGGAACATGTGATAGTTGGGTGAGATAAAATCATATTTTAATAAAATAATGGGAATTTGTAGGAGAGACAAATAGTGGATATGACATATATTTTGGTGAATAATAAAATTTATGGAATTAAAAAATTAATTATTTTTGTATGTGAAAACAAGATTCACACCTAATCCTCACCTAAAAGACTAAATTAAACACATTATTATTAAGGGGACGAGGAGCTTTCTAGGTTTTGAGCTCGCCATTGTTAGATGAGTGTCGTAATGGCATTCCATGTATTTTTGTGAGAACTTATGATATTGTGATATTCTAATTACGAAATAGTGATCTTGAGTACATGCTTGATAATGTAGTAGATAGGAACTTTTTGATAAGGGGATATTAGGGAAGTGACCAAATTCCTATCAGTGAAATTTTTTTTCTTCACCTTCCTATAACTCCATTGTAGCTTTGGGGGCCAAAGGTAAGAAGAGTAACTTGGAATTTCTTGGATGAAAAACCAAGTAGGTCACCAACTTTGGTCTAGTGCATTGGAATTCATTAAAGAATTGGTCATTGGAGTTGCTTCAAGCTAGGAGTGAGCATCGTCACCAACCTACATTGAATATTTTACACTCCCTAGGGTGAATGATACTTTAAATTGATTGACAGTCTAAGACTTTCAAATTTTTCCGAATGCCAAATGATCTTACAAAGCTAGTATTTATAATATCCTAGTAGGTCATTCGGTGACAACTTTTACCGGAAACTTGAAACAAAGAGAATCTATCCTTGTCTAGGACATCATGTAAGATGCCTGCCATAAACAGTAAAATTGTACTTAAAAGCTGAGATTCGGGCAAGTGGGGACAACCACTTGTTATCAAGTCCCTTGGAGGCTAGGCCATATGGGGACCGAATCTGACCTTACAAAATAAAGTGAAATAATTTGTACCATACGGTCGGAAAACATATACAAGAACAATTAATATACAAGAACAATTAATTTCATTCTAGAATATATATATATATATATATATATATATATATATATATATACATATAACATTTTTCATCATTGCACATGTACATAAAAACTACTTTCAGTTGATACTAGAGCATGTGCTTGTACCCAAACAATTTGTAACATGTGCAAACCACAAATAACATAAGCAGCTCAATTTTTAGTTGAGTACTGGAAGTTCTAAAACATATTTAATCCAAAGATAATAAATTTTTGGACACTTCACTCAAAAAAATTCTAATGGAATTCCATCCTCAATAATCCGTTCATGATCGGATTTTGACATTTTCCATTTCTTAATTTTCGATTTTTCTTTGATTGAACTTCTATCAACTTTATGCGTGCTGCACACACCAAGTGACTATATTGACAACTTATGGAATCAGGTTCATAGTCTTCAAAGTAAAAAAAGTCTCCACTTTGATGAGTTTGTCTGAAAAAATAACCTTTCAGTATAATAGACCCTCTGTCATACTGAAATCCGTGATCATTATAGTCTTGTAATAATTTCATTTTTCGTTCAGTGCAACGCATCAAATAATACTTAACATTTTCATCGTTGTCAATAGGTGCAATTACAACAAAAACATCTCCTGTACAATAAAATAAATTTAACATTTAATTATGCATATTTAAATTTATTTCTAGATCTTTAAATCATTAGAAAGTAATTCAAATGTTACCTTCTCTAACAAGATCAGAAACTCGATCACCATCGGATGATATTGTAGTTTCCTCTGATTGCATTTCTTCAAACATTGCAACAAACATTTTTCCCTTTGTATTTAGCTCTGTATGTTTCCAATCGTTCACGTACATCTTGTTTTCACAAACGTCATTGGATTTTGTGTTGTCTATGCAAACATCACAAAAACAAGAATATTTTATTTTATCCAATGCAAACACATTTGTGGACAACTTTGTTTGAATTGAATGCAATTTTCGAGTCCCTTTTATTGTTTCAACATCATTTCCAATTGATCTATCTACGTCTCTGATTCCAATATGCCAGAAAAACCTTTATATGGAAAATTAGAAAAGAATTTGTAAATATGATATCAAAATACAATTAAAAATAATCATTGCATGATAAATGTACAATGTTTAAAATTAGATTTCCAATATAAATTAAATTGAATGTACCTTCGCACTTCTCTTGATGGGTTATTCTCATGGCTTAGAGCAGTGATGCACCATTGAACAACTTCTTCAGCGTTCACAAGTCAGCGTGCAGAGTGGTTCATTTGATATCTTCGAAGTACTCGTTTTATGCATGCTCCTACACCGTCATGTTCTCCTTTTCCATGGCCAGTCTCAAAGAAATTCCAACAATGTTTAATGCATGTTTTCTTATGAAGACAACACAACCAAAAGAATGATCGTGTAGATTTGAATTGACCTGCGCATCCGTCTGACCATATCCAATGTTCATTGAATGTTATTCCACGATCTTTCAATGAATCATAAATTTTTCCAAAACAATGTTGTACAAAACATGTATCATGTGTACGATCGTCACTGATATAAAAGTGATATTCTTTAATTATATGTCGATTTTCACTCGTGCTTTCTATATGATCGACATTTTGTTCAGCATGTCTATATAGAATATGGACGAGCATGAAGACTTGGTCAGAATGATAGTATTCACTCTGAATTTCTTTTTGTGGAACAAATGTGTAGTTTTCTGCAAAATCAATCACTGACAAAATGGTCCTTGGTGGAAAAAATTCACGAGATTTTTTGAATTGCAAGTCTTGCCATCGAGCTCTATGGGAATGCTTGGTGTATTTGTAAATTTTTGCCTCAAACTTTCTCAAAAAGTCTATCAGAAAAATTTCGTCTTCTAGTAATTCAATTCTTTTAACACTATTTGCACCTTGAATCGATGTATTGATATATTCATATCTCTTCCATTTCACTTTCATGTTGGACAATGATTGATCATTTATATCAATATGATATTTGTTTTGAAATTTAGTCAAATTTCCATAATCATCGCATTTTTTACCACCAACACATTTGTTTTTGTAAAATAGTTCATCGCTTTCTCTTTCACATAGAATTTGAGATATGAATTCACGGATAGTGGAAGGAGGAGGTGAATCCTTCCATAATGTTCTGCCGAAATCAAGGAATGTGTCATAATATAACTCAAATTCCACATGATAATGGCAACAACAAGTGTCGCGTACGGTGATAGGTTTTACATACCATGGTTTTTGTTGAACAAAAGCACTGAGTGAAACATGAATTTGACGATTCTCTTTTTTGAACTTGTTGAATAAATCTATCTGAGTGGTTTCCAAGAGATGTTTTTCATGTTCTTCGCACTGATTTCGTGCTATTCTTCTTCGCATCACATGTCTTGCAGTTGGTGAAACACGCGAATTATTCTTCCAATATTCATATATTATTTTTTTAACATTTTCTCCAAGTCTATCTTTGTATGATTGCCTACAAATAGCTCTCCAAGAAGCGATTTCATCATTTACATCTATTTGTAGTCGAAATTTTCGATGTTTGTGCAGATTTTTTCGCGAGGTTCCCAGTGCTCGCGCCATAGATGTTATCAAACAATTCTCTTGAGTACTTGGTGAAACTATTGCCATCTGTATTCCTCTACGTATATTTGAAACATCTTTATCTTTAGATCTCTTAATTGAATTTATAGCACTACTCATATTTTTTATCACCTCTTAATTCATTTTTTTATCTTTGGTTGATTTTCGAATACCCAATAGTGTCGTCGCTTCTTTTAATTTCCTTAATGATAGGAGACCTTTCAACATTTGAGCCTGAACTGTCACTTGCTCATTTAAGAAATACTCTTCAAAAATGCGGTTGACACGATATCGTATAACATGGTCAGGTTTTTTATCTCCATATGTGTGAGTGTCAACATTTTCTAACATCTCATTATAGATAGTGATTTCATCTGTACATATTCGAAAAAATAGTACATATTCAATAAATCACTAAATTAATAAATATGTCAATAAATATTAGGAAAATTTTAAATATATTAATAGATCATAATATTTACATTTACATACCTGCTTCAATTTCTGCTTGAGGTTGATTTTCTTCTTCAATATTTTGAGGAGTATCTCTGTCTGTTTACATTAAAAAAAATATTTTTCAAACTAGTTCATCAAATAAAAATTAAGCTTCACATTTTACATTGGGAAAATTTTAAAAATAGATCAATAGATCATAATATTTACATTTACATACCTACTTCAATTTTTTCTTGAGCTTGATTTTATTCTTCAATATTTTGAGGAATATCTCTGTCTGTTTACATTAAACAAAATATTTTTCAAACTAGTTCATCAAATAAAAATTAAGCTTCACATTTTACAGTGGGAAAATTTTAAAAATATATCAATAGATCATAATATTTACATTTACATACTTGCTTCAATTTCTGCTTGAGGTTGATTTTCCTCTTCAATATTTGAGAGGGCTTCTAACTTTCTTTTGCGAGATTGTCTCGTTTCTTCTGTACGTGCCTCAGGGTCTCTTTTTCGATCATATTTTCTCGCACAAGTTCTTCAATTTCCCATGATAATAGGGTATGAAGTTCAAAAAATTTCCTTCAAAAAATTAGACAATAACTCAATTACAAAAAATATCACAAAAGATTTAATTTAAAAAAATTCAGTGTAAATTTTTTGTAAAAAATACGTACTCCAATCCAAAACACACACTTTAAAAAATTCGAGAGAAAAATGTTTTATAAAAATGAAACGAAGCTCAAAAGATTTACTTCAACTCAAAACACGTACATACCTCCAAGAAATGTCTTCCAAAAAAATTCTTGAAACCCAAAATTGTAAAATCAATTTGCTTCCAAGAAATGCTCTTAAACCCCAACTTTGAAGAAAAGTTTTTGAACCCAAACCAAGATCTTTGTAAAATGAGATGAAGTGTGCGAAATGTGCGAAAATTGTGAATCATTTCGCAGCAATTTATATTGACATGAAATGTGTTTTAGTAGGGGGCTCCGCAAAACTTTCCGGCTGACGGAGAGTTATACAATAGTTCGGCCGAAATTTTGATTAAAAGTTCGGCCGAACTATTAAGACGTTAGATTTAATGAGCCTTAAGCGGAAAACATAGTTCGGCCGAACTTGGACTAAAAGTTCGGCCGAACTAATGCATCACCAATTATGCAAAAACCAGGCTCTGAAAACGGTTCTACAACTTTGGATTGATTAAACTCCATGAAAGGTTGTTAATTAACTGTCGGAATCAAGACAAGCATTTTCAGAATTGAATCTACTTTCAGGAAATATAAATTTTATGGAATTTCATAAACATTTATTAATTTTAATTATTTTTCTAATAAAATGGGTGCAAACAATTTCTGAGGGTCATCGTGATTCAGTGAAATCAAAATTTTGTATCTCCCAAAATACATTGTAAAAAAAATTGAAAAAATTATGGGGCATTACATTGGTCCATCGTCTCTAATGGGTAGCTTTTAGATTTTTATTTTATAACTTATATGTTAAGAAATTTCTTGCGACGCGAAACATATCCAAAATACGCAGTTTTTCGTATCGGAACAGTTCAAAAAATTCTAGTAATTATGATATGCATCCATTGGCTTTGTAAATATGACAAAAACAAAGTAGAATCTATCTAGATTGTTTTAATACATTTTGTTTTTTCAAAAACACAAATTTTCAATGAATACAACATTGCGTCATAACATGGCTTCTTATGAATCCTTTGATTGTTAAGAAACACACACTAAAAGAAACGCTAAGTTGTCATATCAAATCTGCATAAAAAAATTTCAAAAAATAATTAATAGAAAGCTAACAAAATTTCACACAACTTTTATTTTTATCGCAAAATGAAATTCTACACAAAAAAATTGTTATAGTTTGCAGAAAGTTGAAGAACTGAAAAAAATGAAAATTTTTTCTCAAAAAAGGGCAAAAAGTGTTACCCAGCTTCACATTTTCACCCTAGGTGAAACATTTTCTTTCTCTTTTGCATCCTGGGGGTCTTGTTCTTTTTGGATGCCATTTACCTTCAGCTTTATCTTTCCCTTTCTGACTTTTTTGATATTTTATCTTACACTTTGACTACTCATAATAGTGCTTCAATTTCCCAATGTCCTCCTCAAGTGACCAAGGCTCATCATACTCAATCCAATCTCTAAATTCTAATGTCAATCCACTGACAAATCTCTGAAAATTTTCTTTCCCATATTTAGGATACGGTACATACCTAAAAAATTCCAGGAACTTGGTCATATACTCCTCATATGTTATCGATCCCATAATTAAATCATATAATTCCATGCCTTTGTTGTTAGAGTAACTCTCTGACAAGTACTTCTTCCTGAAAAGTCTCTTTAATTCATGCCAATTCAACTCTTTTGTCCTCCTATCTCTGACCTATTTTAGATATTCCCATGAGATGTCTACTTTCCCTTTGAGGCTGAAGATAGTTATTTTGGCATTCATGTTCTTTGTGTACTCATGCAACTCAAATAAATTCTTCATCCCAAGTGACCATGCATCTGTAGCTTCCGACTTCTTCAAATATCAATCAAATGTAGGTGGATTTTCTTTCTTGAACTCCTCTGGAAAATATCCTCTGTCACTCCTCCTGTAAGGATGATAACAATGATTATCAAAGTTCCTGTCAGAACTAGAACTAAAATAGAACATGTTTCCATCACTTATCCTATCCAGAGTATCCAAGAGCCTACCATTTCTGATCATTTCATCCCTATATGACCTGTTCCCACCTTGAAATCTACTTCCATATGCCCCATTAGTCATGTCCTCCTTCCCATGGATGATTTGAAGTGGTCTCTGTCTCTACAATTCTGAAAAAATCGCAAGGATTACTACATTGACTTCTGCTTGTTTCCCATGTGCATCAGTAATCATGTCATTTTCTTCCTTGCAACTTCTTATTTCTAACTTAAAAATTCTAAATGTGTCTTCTAAGTCAGAAGAATTCCCACCACATTACTCATCTGATCCATAGGGAGAGTCTCGTGAACTATAGTCTACAATCTTGCTAGTCATCTTTTATCTCTTTCCTACAAGTATACCGTGTCATTTAAACCAAAACAGAACATAATCAACATACCTCAATATAGCTTAGGGGAGGATATATCATCTACAAGATCAACCAGATTAACAAGATACATGTATAATCCTAATCATAGTAGCATATAAACATCATTTCAACCATTATCTAGTTATCAATGCATGACCATACCGACCACATACCATGACCTCATGCACGACATTTATCACCATGTCAATGTATGCATAACCAACATATACTCATGACGACCATATCCAATCAATTACACCATCAAATTTCACATGGCAACAAAAATGCAACCATAACTACCACCATGCATACACAACAATCACCTAGACCACAAGCATAAATAATACATATGTAACTGACATGTATACATTACCAACACACAACCCATCTAGTCCAAGGGGTGAGCCATGCTCTGATACCACTTTGTAACACCCTCCCACATTTACCCAAGTTAACTGTTTCACTGGGGTAAACATGTGACGAGAGGATACTATGATGTGGCTCAAATCCCCATTTACAATTAAGGAAGTGGAATCGACATAACGAAACTAAACTAACCTTCCACACATGCTACAAAACCTTAGGAGCCAACCAACTCTTCTAGGTGGTAAACCCCTGAGACAACCTTACAATGCACTAATATTGACCTTCAGTCACTCCCATGAAAAGAAATGCATGCAACTGATGCCTTCCATTCACTCCCACAACAAGTCATGCCAGTGAATATGGAATTTTTCAAGTAGTTATGTGCCATCGACCCTGGATTCTGAGCCACTTTTTCAGGGTTAGGTCTCGGGCCACTTCCCATAACTCCATGAAACCTTTAGAAATGAATAATAACAATGGAACAAATCTACTAATGCAATCACTAATGCAAGTACTTGATATGACCTCGAATAGCCATGAAATTTTTTTATTCAAACACGTCACAAATATGTAATCTACATGTCATAACAACAGATCTGAGCATATGGGTCTCATACTTATCTGAGATTTGTAAAGAAGCATTATTACCATATCACAATAGTTTCATTATCATATATTAGGTGATGTATTCCTTGTACATTCATTTACTAATCAAAACATGATGAAATCCATACATCAGGTCTTCCATAAAACATACTCATAACCAACATATAACCAACAAAAATAACAAGTATATAACAATGATAAAAACCACATATGAACCAATACATTTACACATGAAATACCATGGAGAAGAATATCTTATTAATGAATGCAAAAGCCAACCAGGTATGGGACTTCCATAAGCCACCAAACCATATATTGGGCTGAACCAAAACTTATTTCATCCAATCACCCCCGTGCCATATTCCAAGCATGAATGTGGGAGTCAAAACCAAACCAATACATGTTTCCTTAGGCTTTACAGTAATCCCCATTGGATCACTAGGCCCCAAACAAGCATGGATGCCACCGGATTTTTTCACCTACAACATGAGGAATTTTCCTACCTCCTAGTCTCTAGGCTTTACTGTATATCACCCCATTCACTGGTCGAGGATTCCTAGGCCTATTTGAGACTCCACCCTCCAGGCTTTACTATATATCCCACCGTTCACTGATCGAGGATTCCTAGGCCTGATTGAGGGCACACACCTATAAGCTTTACCTTATATCCCGCCATTCACCGGTCAAGGATTCCTAGGCCTACCGAGGCACACAAAATTCAAATTTACTGCACTCCCACCTTCTCCAGTCCAAGGATTCCTAGGCCTTGTGTTATTTATTTCAGAGACCACCTCACTCAGTTTTGAAACCATCCAGAAATCCAACTCAACCAAATACAAGAGAACCCACCACACCATGGCAATCTGGAAATGGAAAGGGAAGGTTGAAGAACATTGTCACACCTAGAAAATCCCATGCCAATGACAACAAGAGAACCAAATACACACATGCATGTGCCATGCATGCCAAATCTAGCAAGAGAATCACACATGCAAATCGATACCTGTAAGTAATCCCATTGTAGCTTCGTGATCCTACTCTTCCTTGATTGATCTTTGATTCCATTTTACTGCTTGGTCCTTCCTTTTATTTCCTTGATCCAATGCTAGAGTGCTCCAAGAAAAATTTAAGTGTCCAAGAGTGTGAGAGAGACGGAGAATAGAAAGAGAGATCCAAAACTAAATTGAAAAAAGGTACCAACTGATCCTCTGAATCATTTTAATTAATGAGGCCTCTATTTTCTTCAAATTTCCATTATTTTCCTCCTCACATGAAACCTGTGAACTTACACCTTCCTTTTCTCCTAATTTCCATTATTTTCATAAATAAATTGCCAATAATTGCATTTTTCCTTTCCAAAGCCTTTGCCATTGCCTTTTCCAACTTCCTTAGCCATAATAAACCAAATGAACACCCTCACTAGAATTGTTTTCCCAACATTTAGCTTGGAATATGTGTCCCATGACCTTGGTTATTATTTTTCCTTTATTAACTTTATTTCTTAGAATTTTGACCAGGGCTATTACACAAGGATATTTGGTGTGGAGCTGGAGCTGACCTTGATATTTTGTAGTAATCAAAGATGTATCAAGCTTTCATAGAATTAATTTTTTCATGGCATGTTGATTCATATTGACATCAAATATCACTTCATTTGAGACATGGTGCATAAAGGATAAGTGGAGACCCAGTACATATCCAAAAATGAGCAGATTACAAACATTCTCACCAAGCCTCTGGTTAGAGAAAAGTTTATATACTTCAAAGACAAGCTTGGCGTGATGCAAAATGTCTCCCTCATTGAGAGGGACTGTTGATGTCTCTATAGAATCGAGAAGACCATCTCTTGAGAAGCCAAAAGGATTTGCTTAGGTCATTTGACCAGGGAGATGGATACATTCACCTGAGAATCCATAAGGACTTAGTTGGGTTATATGAATTTGACTAGGGGTGAATGGCCTAGGGAAATTATAGATTGGAGAGATCTTCTCCTAAGAAGCTAGAAGGACTTGGATAGGTCATGCTGATTTGACCAGACGAGATAGTTGTAATTCATCTAAGAAGCCATAAAGGACTTTGGCTGGGTTATTTGGCTAGGGGTGAATGGTCCAAGGGCAGATTCTCCCCTGAGAAGCCATAAAGGTCTTTGGTTGGGTCATGCTAATTCGACCAAAGGAGATTGATACATTTACCTAAAGAGCCATAAAGCACTTTGGACATAGGAAAATTTCCCCGATACTCACATTCCCTACTTTAGGATGGATTGATTTAAAGACATGCATCAACTTTTCTTATGTTCAAGGATAATATTTAGCTAAGGGGAATTTTTTTGTAGCCAAGGAGAATACCTCCCTCTCTAAGAGGGAGTGTTGATTTTTTGTGTAGGATCAGGAGGTATTCCCACATGCCATGAGGTCACCTAATTTGGCCTAAAAAAATTATGAAAATTAAAATTAAATTTCTATATTTTTTGGGGCTTCATGTAGGCTCAAAAGGGTAAAATGGGACATGTCAACCTCACTATGAAAGGGTGTGTCTCCTGGTCAAAATTCACCCAATTTAACAAGCATATATACACAATCTAAAATTTTAATTTTGACCACTTACTCATCACATCATATCTTCTAGAGAAGATGCACATGGGAGTAGATAGAGGGGAAAATTACTGAGAATTGACCGAGTTTGAAGTTCGACCAAAGTTGATTGAGTACGGATCTGACCACAAGCCAAATTTTTACTGCTGACCATCGTTGATTTTTGAATTTTTGGTTGTTTTGAACAATCTTGACTAGTTGGAAATTGACCAAGTTTGTCTGGCATTTAGACTTGGATTTTGGCACAAATTTCTAGACAAATTTGGATTTGTAAATCTTGCTAAAGAAAATTTCTCCTAGAAGAAGAGTTTTTGGGTTTTCTCCCAAGTTCGGGTTTCTGAGGGAAAATTTGTTGTCTCTATTATACATGGATGTCTCTTTATGATCTTACTGTCTTTTTTGCATTTACTATTGATATTTTATTTTTATAATTGCTCAATTATATCATTGGCATAAGATAAATTGTTAAATATAATTAGGTAGTAATTACCACATCAGAAAATTGGTTTCTACCATACATCTTGTAGAAAATTTAACACCAATGACCGTTCCACAAGGAGTTCCTTAATAATACACCCTGTCCCCAACTGTTCTACACTCCAAGGGTTGTATATTGTTACTCTTAAATATTCTAAGTATATTTATAATCTCACTTATTTATAACAATAATGATCACTTATTTTTTAATTCCAATTTGATCTTCTTTTAAAACCAACATTGTTCAAAGACCATTCTAACCTATAAAACCATAATCATCATCTCATTAGATAACTTCTTGAACAAGAAAATGGTATATGATCAATTCAAAGGCATGTGAAGAGATAATATGAGTTGAACTTAACACACTTTTTCCAATATCCCTAGGCGAGGAATTACCTTCAAACTTTAGCTAAGGACAATTTTTTTTAACTGGTCAACGTAATTAGCCATCCCAAGGAATTTCCTATGCAAGCAGTTGGATCTGCATAGTGATTATGAACTCTATAGGCTACTCTTGTATAACTCACATGCTAATATGAGTGATTTTCCATGCTTAAGACTAAGGTTTTGTTACATGTATGCAAGTTATTGAGTTTGTTTTAATAAGAAACTCACTTTGAGAGTTTTTTTTGGATCACTACACTAGAATAATGATTTTGTAGAAGTATAAAATATTATATATTATATTTATATTTGTTTAATCACGGTGAAAAATCATATTTGGAATAATTTGGGTGAGGCCCATGATCAAATCTGTTGACTACCACTATAACACAAAGAGTATATTCAATACTTTGTGAGAAAAATATAACAATAACTTATGATTTAACAAGTACTGAAATATCTATAGAAAAAAAACAAATTCCTACTCTTCAAGCTCAATATTTTTATTTCTTTTACTTGTTCATATTATAAAAAAGGAGAATTACATGAGATTGATTTAATTTGTGCACCATTATAAAAACACACACACACACACACACATATAACCAATTATTTAGAGTGTTTTATTTTTTATTTTGAAAAAGGAGAAAAGGATTATGAAAGCATGAGGTTGATTATAATTCCTTTAAACTAATTGAAATGTTTCGGGTTGAGGCACACCATACCAAATTTCATTATTATGAGGTTACTCAATTTTTGGGTGTTTTGTAAATTGAGTCTGATGTCACTTCATTGATACATAATTGTTCAATTTATTTATTTATTTATTTTATTTTTATTTTTATTTATTTTTATGTATGTAAGTAATAATTAGGTAAGTGAACAATTAGTATCTATAAGAGTGTTTTATAGGAGGTTCGGGGTTTATTTATAACTTTTAAGGACACTAAAAAAATGTTTTACAAGGGAAGTAGTGGTTAATTAATTGATAATGAAGTTTAAGTTTTTATTTTTATTTATTTTTACAATGGTGAATGGGTAATTCATTGGAGTAATAAGGGTGAGGCTCAATATCAAACCTATAGGTTCTCACCATAAAACCAAGAGTATATTCAGTAGCCCATAAACCACCTATACTAGGAATTGATGACTTGGCAAAAGTTTAAGTTTTTATTATATGCTAAGAGTTTAATTTTTTTAGGAGCGTTAGCCTCAATGGATGTCCTCATTCCTTGACACTCAAACATAATCCTCTAAGCCTTTGCACAAATATCTTGCTCTTGCCAAACCCGCAAAATTACAATCCACTAGAGATCTCTCCGTAAAAAAAATTAAAATATCAATTTTTTTCACATCAATTGTCAACAAATTTGAGAAGAAAGTGTCATGGAAAACCTTGGGTTGAACTTAACAATAAGATTGATCACTATCTTGAATCTATAAGGACGTAGTAATCATCAAACCTACTCCATGATTCCGAAAACCATTGTCATAGGAATACCTAAGATGTTGAGGTGTGATATGAGAATTTGAAAATATAATATGGGGCTTCACTAACCACCTCAATATTTGTTAATTCGTTCCACCTACTATTGTAAGGATGCATCCTCCTACCCCTTCTTATGCAACCACAATCCTCCTTATGTCACCCACCAAATTTGTTGCTTCACCTTTCATAGAATCTTCATGGACCTTCCCTAAAGTTCTCCTTGACTCTTTATGAACCTTTTATTCTCTTGGGCTAATTCCATTTCAATGGCTTCCAAGCATTGCATGTGTTGTTGCTATGCACTAACTAGGGAGGTCAAGGTCTTAAAACATAACATTAGCCACTACAATGGATGCCTCACTTACACTAACTTTTTGTTCGTTAATGGAAGGCCCCACTAGAAAATTGCCTAGGGTAATGGAAGAAAAGAAGAGAGCTTGCAAGTTTGAACAAGATGATTCTGTGTGAGCCATTGGGCATAGAGTGTTGGAGAAAGAGATCCCATGGCTTTAGACTCCAAGTTTGCATGGTATTATTTTCTGACTTGTTATACAAATTGCCAATTTAGTTAGATAATATGTTAAAGAAAGAATTTCGCTTGGCCTACCCTATGAGAAAAAATAATTAAAGCTAATAAAATAGCCAAACATTAAAGCCTATGTGGAATTAATAACTAGTGTTGGAATATTTCCAAATCCTAGTATGTATTGGTTCCTTTTTATTTTTAGTAAATTTGTTTATTAGAAATATACTTGCTACAATTTGGGATACAAAAAAACTCTATTTTTGATAAACATCTTACAAAAAGCAGTGTCTTCTCTCGTGTTTAAACGCTTATAGTGTAGGAAGATACAAGCAATATGAAAACAAGTCTCATCACTAACTTTAACCTCTGGAGTTTTGGTACCTGCAATCGATTTACAAATAGTCTCACTCATGTTTTGCAAAGACAACATTCTATATTTTTATCTTATGTTGAATAGTAAATAGATTACCGTGAATAAATTAAGGTGAGTAAATTGCAAGACATGCATTTAGGTATCGTTAGTAAATAAGATTAAGAAGATAAATAATAAATGATCCATAATATATCAAACTTGAATTAACATGTATTGACCACACAAAAAAACACATTGCATCTCAATCCATAATATGTCAAACTTGAATTAACTTATATTGACCACAAAAAACACATTGCATCTCAATCCAACACAGGGTTCCCATTCTTTCATGTTTTAGAACATAACATGTTTTTTTGTTAGGTTCTACTTGCTATTCAAAACGTCATTCTGCCTCCTCTTGTCCTCAGAGTCCAAGAAATCGTGAGGACAAACCCCACCACTAGATGCCGCGAATATTCTGATGGGTTTGATGTTGGATGACATATAACGCATAATGGACCCCAACTATGAAAGATAGAACTTCTTTGTCGAATGTGGCCAATCCCAAAAATGAAAACATTAAGTTTTAGCCGTTTAACCTTACCCATGTTGACTTGCTATAAATATACATTGATGAGACATGATAATGATAAAGTTGTTACGGAGGATAAACCATTTCCTCAGCAAATCTAAGTTAGTTGTTTAATAGATTCCATGGTTGAAAAATAAGGATTCCTTTATGCAAATTGATGCGTCTTTATTTGGTTAGTTGTTTAATAGACTCAATGGTTGAAATATAGGGATTCCTTTGTGCAAATTGATGACTCTTTATTTATTTTTGGAGGACATGTATAGAAGGTTGAATGCGTGCAAATGAATTACAAATTTTGAAGAAAGAGAAAATGTATGAATTTTTTTTATGGCAGAAGTTAAATGATGGAAAATTTTTGAGATTGCAAATGAATTATAAATTGTGAAGAAAGAGAAAATGTATGATTTTTTTTATGGCAGAAGTTAAATGATGGAAATTTTTTGAGATTATTGTTAGTAGTGTGTAAATTTTTTATATTTAAAATTAGTTAATTTTTATTAAAAATAAATTGGACAAGGTATTTTATAGTTTAGTATGGGGCGATGTTGTAGTGGTGTCACAATTTGTAAACATTTACATGTCAATTCCATTAAAAAATAAGAAAATGATAAAAGTAATGTAAAGCTCATTATAAGAAAAATCTTGTTTGTTTCTAAATGACTGTAAATATTTAAATGTTACTCAATTAATAATAAAAAGTTAAAAGTAATACAAATAATAAAATTCAATTTCTTATACTGTAATTTCTTTATTAATAAATTTATTAACAATATTTTTAGATAAATGAAATTCATAATATACATATTACATTAAAATATATAACATATAAATAGTAGTGATAAATTAAGATCTATTTTATACTATAGATTAAAATAAAATAATGATTTTGTAATTAGTTTTAAAGTTAATTAATAAGTACATAAAAACTTAATACTTACAATACATTTACAATATAACAAGATTCTTCATTATGGGTATTCAGCTCCACTTTACTATTGATATTATTAACATATACATAAATTTTGTTAAAATATCATCCACTAATACATAGATTTATCAATACCATATGCTCAAAAACCTTAACACATTGAATAATCAAAATATTTTATTTTAATTTTATTTTATTACATTCTAAAAAGGTTATAATTATTTTTGAGATATATCTAAACCTTCTATTAAAAATATTTTGTGGATATTCCATAGAGATTGAATAAAGATTCTAATAAATACAAAAATTGAGAATACTTTTATATATAGAGATGTGAAATTTATATAATATAAATGATATTATTAAGAACCAGCATAGATCCATCTTAAATAAAGATTTATTAAGTGATGAGAGGAATCAAATTTATGGAAGTGTAAACTTTTTTTATTTTTTTCAGGTTTTACACAAAAAAAAAAAAAATTGAATCTTGAGATATTCGATCCCTCTCCAGAATTGGTAGATCAAGAGTTAAGATAAATCTATTCTGATAATATAAAACTATTTAGATATTATTTAAAATTATTATAATAATTTTTTTTTAAATTTTTATGCCTAAAAAATGTTATTTAGATATTATTTAAAATTATTATAATAATTTTTTAAAGTTTTATGCTTAAAAAAAACCTTCACATATATTTTTGATCCCTTTATATAATTAGTAAATAAAGAGTTAAAATAAATATGTGTTAATACCAATGATAAAACATATTTGGTAAGGCGTTGGCATCGATTTCTACATGTCATGAGTTCAACTCCTGACCAAGCCATCTGATTGCTTAACAAAATTTTAACCGACCACGAGCTGCCATGTGGCACCCTCTGGTTGGGCCACATGGAATCCTCTCATTGGATTGCCACACATAAAATTGACCAATAAAAATGTGTCATTATGCACTTGTATGAGGATTCTACTTGGAAATCCATGATTGGTCCATACGTTCCCAGTAGGTTTACTAACATCGGCAGTACGACTGCCCTGTTAGCAACTCAGTCAACCTACTTGAAAACTTTTTAGTCGTCTATGAAAAACTTCAAAACATTATAACTTTGTCATACGACATCAGATTGAGGAGAAACAAGTGCCATTCGAATCAGAACGATAAAAAATGTGGCTTGACACCGGTTTTGAAAGATTATGGGAACTTCAAATTTTGAACTAAAATTTGATCACCGGATCATATATGTACTAGGTGATGGTCCTCCCAATTAAGTATAAATTAAGGTCCATCTAATATTTCCTAGGTAGATTTAACCTCTCATTCTGCACTTGATAACATATTTGTTAGCTTTAATAATTTCTTAGCAAGGTTACAAATGATGATCATATTTTGTGTGCCTAATATTTTTATTATGGAGGATATTGAGGATATTTGGTACATGTCACAAGGAATACAACCTAGAGAAAAATATGGGACTCATCCCCTACTACAGTATGACCAAAACTCGACTAGCTTAAGGCAATTACTACTCCTTCCTATGATTGCAGGGTCACAGGGAACAATACCTTAGTTTCTAGGGATTTTGGAGGGAAAGAAACCCTCTCTTCAAGGAGGATGTTCATCAACCATTTTTGTAAATATAAGGGCTTGTGTAAGTCCATTGTGAGTAAAATTTTGGCGGTTAGAATCAACATTAGCCAAGTGAATTTTTTTTCCTAACATTCCAGTCATGTAATCTCCAATGCATGAGCACATTTTATGATCAATGAAAAATATTTATGGTTCCTAGTTTGCTATCTATTTAGGGATATGTGTCTCCTTGGGTTGGGGCCCACCCTAGGTGCTCAAGACATCTCTTTGTAATTTTAGTTTTTCATGCATTAGTTTAGTTAGTCATTTATGTAAATGTTACTTCTAGGTATCGTTTTTTTTCAGGTTAATGAGTTAGTGTGTTTACAAGTATTTTTATGCATTTTGTTTTAGTTAGTTTAGAAATAGTTATTTTATGAAGTTAACATTCATTTCCATGAACTTAGCTTGTTAGGTTGTTGTTTTTGTACTTTCTATCATACATTTTTGCATCATATTATTGCATAAATTCTTGTTTTGTAGAGCTAGAGGAAACCATAGAATCACTCTTTCATAAAATAAATTCATCTATTATAAGTATAAGGACTTGGAGAAAAACCGTTGACCATAATTTAGCCTTCCTTAAACTTCATCTTCCTTAAAATTACATCCTAACCACTTTTTTATGCTCACTAGACTATCTCCTATAGCAAAACAAGGATTCTTGTAGCAACTCGTGTTTTGCAGCAAAAACTCCTTTATACTTGCATCCAAGGCATGGTTAACCTTCATTGGCATAATATAATGTACACAAGACCTTGAGGATGAAATTTGGATGCCTAGAGACTTCATAGAATATTTGACTTAGTTTTTGTAGCAGTTCTTATTACAAATTAGGGTTTGATGTTTCAATGATTTCTTTTAGCTTCCAATTTGTTTCCAATTCACGATAGAGTAGATTTATTTTTTTACAGCATGATTGAATTCGTTTGCTTCCTTTTTTTGCAAATAGAATATATTTTCTTGTTTATCTCTCTTTCCTACAATTTTGAAGAATTTCTTGTAACATAGCTATCAGAATGGTCTCTATGTAACTTAGATTTTCTTCACTTGATTTCACTTGCATAATATCAACCAAAGAAGAACACATTATATGTTTTACACATAATGTCGACCCCTCTTAAGTTTTTTTTATCCCCGGATTGAAATTGAAGTTGAGACCCCTTGGGAGGTGCAAGATTCTTGTTGTAATATTGAGGCCCATCATCGAGATTAAATAAGAATTTACTCTATATCTCAACACTAGAAGATAAAGGTTATCAAGTTATATTTATGGCTAGTCAAGTTCTTATATGGCCTAAACGTTGAAGCATGAACTTAGCAGAAGTAATTAGTGTCTGAGAGGGAGGTCTATACAGATTAATATGATGAACAACCCAAATATTGGTAGATCAAAACATATGTTTATGTGAGCTATGGCATCAAAGATGTTCTCATCTACATTATAGGGCTTTACCTACATTGAGGTAAATGATTATAGGTCTTCCAAAACTTGAAGTAGAACATGATGGCATTTGTAGGGGTTATGCACTTGAAAGGAATGAAAAGGGATCATTTCCAAGTCATGATAGTAGATCCAAGATGATTTTTGATCTCGTACATTCAGATGTATGTGGACATATGATTGCATCCTCCTTTGGTAGCAACTTATACTATGGGATACTCATTGATTATTTATATCGAAAAAATTGTATCTACTTCATGAAGACAAAGGATGAGGTTTATAGAAAGTTTCATGAGTTTTAGGCTTAGGTGGTGAACTTGATAGGAAGGAAGATACAATTTTTTAGGTCAGATAATGGACTGAGAATATACTTCCAAGGAGTCAATTAATTCTACAAGGAGGAAAGGATCAAGAGGGAGTGGAAAGTTACTTACAATCCTCAGCGAAATAAAATTATGGAAATAAGAACGAGACTATTGTGGAAGTGGTGAAGGTGATGATTCATGACTAGGATCTACCCATGTTCTTATAGGAAGAGGAAACTAGTACAACTATTTATGTTCAAAACTAAATTCCTTGCTGGATATTGGAGGACAAGAATCTTGAGGAAGCATTCACATGAGTGAAGCTAGAGGTCAGTCCTTTGAGGATTTTTGGTTGTCTAGTATATGTTCATGTTCTCAAGGAGAAGAGTAAGAGGATATAACATTTTGGAAAGAAGGGTAGTTTTGTGGGATATAGCAATACTTCGAATTCCTACAAGATCTGCATTCCAAGAAAATGTTGGGTTGAGTTTACTCGAGATGTTACTTTTGATGAGGAGGTAGCCTTCAGGAGGTATAAAGATATTGATATTGATAATGAGGAGTAGGATATTCTGAAGGATGAATGTAAAATTCCTTCCATTCAAGTTGTTCATCCTTCAGATGATTAGGAGGAACTAGAAAAACCAGTGAGCCCACCGAAATATGTTACAGGATCCATGAAGAGGCCAACATGGCTTCATGACACTTTGTAGGATGTAGTGCACATATAGCTCTGCTAGGTCCTTATATTACTAGTATAGTCCCTTATTGTTGTTAGTTTAACCCCCTTATTGTTATTTTTTTGCCCCTGTAACCCCCATATTGTTATTATTGTGCCCTTACATTATTATTGTTAGGTCGGCTAGGATAACATTGTGGCCCCACTAAGATCACATTATGGCCCCATGGAATCCTATATATAGAGAGGAGGTTTTGTAATTTGTATCATCCAAGAATTGTTAATTTATGTAATGTATTGGAGGTTTCCACCTCGAAGTGGCTATTTCTAAGGTGTTGATCTCTCTTTTCTTCTATTTTTGGAGCTAGTTTCACAACATTTGGTATCAAAGCTTTGGATTCAAGGGTTTCGCTGCTCCAAAAAAGTCATCATGGAATTTTCACTATACATTTTTTTATACGAAGGTTTAGAAGCTGAAATTTTCATAGAGCGAAGCTGCAATCTTGAGGAACACCGTGGAAAAATTTCAGAGCTAGATTCACAATATTTTCGGAGATATGGTCTGTGGAAGTGAGAGATTTTTTAGGCTCCCAAATTTCATCTCAAATAGGTGACTGTGGGAAAATCATCATAACTCTCTCTCTGAGCATTGGATTGGAATTCTGTAAATTTTTTGTAATTACATGAACTTTAGTTTCTTTTATATCAATTTCAGAGATGAAAGAGGAAATAGTGACACATGGAAAGTCGTGCAAGTTTGCTCTACTGGACCAGTCCATAACTAGGTCATTGTAGGAGATTGGGAATAACTTTGTCTTCAAGAATCCAAATCAGGTCAGACCTGTGGCATTCGAAAGAAGATTCAGAGGGCTACTTCAGGGTTGAAATTCAGATATTGAAGATCTGAAATCACAAAGATAATTTAGTTTCAATATCAAGATCCTCAAAATCAAGAAAAAGGTGTGTATTTTTTTTCAAATTGCATAAGTATTGTTTGAAAAAACAGTTTTAAGTGATTCCAAAGGCCTATTGAGCATATATATCAGTAGTAGGTTCTAAAATTCCTCCTAAAAATAATTAAACACTCATTAAGCCCTCAGATTACTCTATGATGAGACATGAAGATGAATAATTGCAACATGATCTATCAAAATTACAAGAGCAAGTGCACCAAAGAAAAGCATGGAAGCTAAGATGGATGGTTTGAAGAAAGGTGTGGAAGCTACGATGGATGGTTTGAAGAATGGTGTGGAAGAAAAAATGGATGGTATGGAAGAAAAAATGAAAGGTTTGAAGGAATACATGGAAAGTTTGAAGGAAGACATGGAAATTTTGAAGGAAGGTTTGTCAAAGTTGATACAAGAAATGATTCCTATTGACAAAAGATAGTAGAGGAAACTCATGATGAGAACAAAATAAATGTTAATCGTGATTTCATAAACTCTAATGTTGGATTAAATAACCAACATATTCCAAAGATGGATATGAGGAAGTTTGATGGCAAGGATCCCATAACATGGATACTACAAATGGAGCAATATTTTGATCTCAATAATCTGAAAAACAAACAAAAGGTACACATTGCAACTTTACATTTAGAACAAAATACATTTGTATGGTATTGATGGTTTTGATCCCATAAAATAATTGTCACTTGGTCAATTTTTACGGAGGAAATGATAGCACATTATGAGGATACAAAGAGAAACACCTTCTTTAGCCAACTGATAAATCTCAAACAAAAGGGTTCAGTGGTGGATCTCATTGAGGACTTCCAAAAATTGAATATAAGGGTAACTAATATTCTAGAGGAACACAAGATTGATGTCTTCATAGGGACTTTAAAGGATAACATCCAACATGAAGTTTACGTTTGGGAACCAGATTCATTAGAGAAGGCATTTAGGTTGGCAAGAAAAAATGAATGTAAATTATGGTGACAAGGAAGCCTACCACTCACATCTATAAAGATGGAAGTGTTGCTACTCCTAGAATTCCAAAACCTACAAGGTTGACACCACAATAATTGGAAGAAAAAATAACAAAAGGGCTTTTCTACAGTTGTGATAGAAAATACACTAAAGGTCATAAGTGTGCTGAGAAGAAATTATTTTACATAGATTGTGAAGAGGAGGAAGAAAATGAACAAGAAACTTCAAAAGAAGAGGATATACACTAGGAAGATACCCTAGAAGAAGAAGAAATGAGTCTGACCATATCATGTAATGCATTGGCAGGAATTACCACTCATCAAACTCTCAATATAGAAGGACATATCAATAAGAAAAAGGTAATAGTGTTGATTGATTCGGGTAGTACCCATAATTTTATTCATTGTAAGGTAGCCAAGGAATTGAATTGTTTCCTATATCCAACACCAAAATGTCAAGTGATGGTTGCAAATGGAAGAAATATAAATTTCTTTGGAAAATGCCATAATATCAAGTTATCCATGGGGGGATATGTATTGAATAGTCCAATGCTTTCCATCCCAATGGGAGGTGTTGATGTTGTACTAGGAGTACAATGGTTACAATCTTTGGGGACGGTAACTTTTAATTTTCAAGAACTTTTCTTGAAATTTTTTTCGAAAGGAAAGGAAATCGAATTATGGGGTATCATAGGGAAGCTAGGAAAGATAATAAGCTCTAATGTCATGACAAAGCTTCCGAAGAAATAAAAACGAGGCGTAATTGCATAATTATGCTCACCAGAAGTTTCAACATCAAAATCATCTAGTTCTCCAGATCTCCAAAAAGTCTTGGAAAATCATTCCAAGGTGTTTGATACTCCCAAATGACTCCCACCTATTCGTGATCATGATCATGTTATTCATTTGATTCCAGGAAGTGTTCCTCCAAACATCCGGCCTTACAAATATCCTTATGTCCAAAAGAGTGAAATTGAACGTATGATTGTAGAAATGTTAGAGGCTGGTATAATTCAACCTAGTCAAAATTCTTTCTCTGCTATAGTAGTATTGGTGCACAAGAAGGATGGATCATGGTGCATGTGTCCTGATTATAGGGAGCTCAATAAGCTCACTATTAAAGATAAATTTCCCATTCCCGTGATTGATAAATTATTGGATGAATTACATGGAGCAATTTATTTTACCAAGTTGGATCTTCATTTAGGATATCATCAAATTAGAATGAAGACTGAAGATATTCCGAAAACAACATTTCAAACTCATGAGGGTCATTATGAATTTTTGGTCATGCATTTTGGCCTTACCAATGCGCCTTCTACATTTCAAGGGTTGATGAATTCCATTTTCAAACCCTTCCTTAGAAAATTTGTGCTAGTATTTTTTGATGATATACTAATCTACAACAGGTCTTGGAAGGATCATGTTGACAGGGTGCTCAAACTATTGCAGGAGAAACAATTATATGCAAAAACATCCAAATGTTTCTTTGGAGTACAAGAGGTGGAATATCTGGGTCATATTGTATCTCACGAGGGTGTTAAGGTAGACCCTAAAAAAATTAAATCCATTAAGGAATGGAAAGTCCCCACAACCATAAAGAAGTTGCACAGATTTCTTGGGTTAATATGGTATTATCGCAATTTTGTTAAGAATTATGGGAGAATAGGAGCACCTCTAACAACAGTATTGAAGAAAGATGCATTTTCATGGACTCCTGAAGAAACTAAGGCCTTTGAACATCTTAAAGAGGAAATGTGCCTAGCACCAGTCTTAGCTACGCTAGACTTCACAAAAATCTTTATGTGGAATGTGATGCCTTGGGAAATTGAATTGGTGTTGTTTTAATGCAAGAAGGAAGACCCATTTCTTTTGAAAGTCGTTCAATCAAAGGAAAGTATTTACAAAAGGCTATTTATGAGAAGCAAATGTTCGCAATACTACATGCACTCAAGAAATGGAGACCTTACCTAATGGGAAGACACTTCAAGGTAAAAACTGATCATGATAGTCTTAAACACTTTTTGGAACAAAGACTATCTTCAGAAGAGCAGAAAAAATGGGTCACAAAGATGTTGGGTTATAACTTTTAAATAATCTACAAAAAAGGGAAGCTAAATGTTGTTGCAGATGCACTCTCAAGAAATGATGAAGAGGTGGAAGCATTGCTTTGTTCCATTTCTATTATCCAACCAGATTGGATAACCGAAGCAAGGGATGAATGGAAGAAGGACGAAGAAGTGTGGACACTCATTCAAAAGTTTCAGCAAGATCCTAGTACATCTGATACATTTAGTTGGAAAAATGATTCCTTATGGTACAAAGATCACTTATATATTTGCAAGAATTCCCAACTAAGAAAAAAAGATTATTTTGGAACTGCACACTTCTCCTTTAGGAGGACACTTGGGATTTTTAAAAACTTACCACAGGGTGAAGAAAGATTTTTTTTGGGATGGCCTTAAATATGATATTCAAATGTTTGTGGCAAAATGTTTGGTTTTCCATCAAAATAAAGTTGAGACAATTAAGACCCCGGGTATTCTACAACCTTTATCCATTCCAAGTCAATGTTGGGAGGATATTTCAATGGATTTTATCATAGGTTTACCTAAGTCCGAAGGAAGGAGTGTCATCATGGTGGTAGTTGATATACTTACCAAGTATGCACACTTTTGTGCATTATATCATCCATTTAAAGCAATTATAGTTGCTACTGCATTTATGGAAACAATTCAAAATGTACATGGAAACTTGAAGATTACTGTAAGTGACAGAGATCCCATTTTTATAGGAAATTTTTGGACGAAATTATTTTCTTGTTTGGGTACTCAACTAGCTCATAGCTCATCTTATCATCCTCAATCCGATGGTCAAACAGAGGTAGTGAATAAATGTTTGGAAGGATATATTCATTTTTTTGTATCTGATAAGCAAGCACAATGGGTCAAGTGGTTACCTCTTGCTGAACGATGGTATAACACTTTCTTCCATATTGCAACAAAAAGGACCCCATTTATGGCACTTTATGGATATCATCCACCATCCATCACTTCTTCTTTAAGGGAAAATTCTAGGGTTCAAGAAGTGGAGGATCACATCGAGCATCAACAAGAAGTTCTCCAACTCTTAAAGGATAACCTAAATTTGGCACAAAATCTAATGAAACAATAGGTAGATCAACATCGCAGTGAGAGAAGTTTTGATGTGGGAGACTGGGTATTTTTACGGCTACAACCATACAAGAAAATCTCCCTCAAGCAAGCTAAGAAGGATAATAAATTATCGCCAAAGTACTCTGGTCCTTACAAGGTGTTGCAAAAGATTGGTAATATGGCATACAAATTGGAGCTTCCTGCTTCTTCGCGAGTGCATCTAGTTTTCCATGGTTCATGCTTAAAAAAGGTTATAGGGGACAAAATTCCAGTTCAAAAAATATTGCCAGAACTTGATGAGGAAGGAAAAACCATATTGGAACCTCAAACAGTCATGGAAACAAGAACTCAACAACTGGGAAATCGATCAATTTCAGAGTATCTCATCAAATGGAAGAACTTACCCACTGAAGATTCTACATGGGAGGATGAGAATTTTATACAAAAGCACCTGGAGCTACTCAAGCATTGAGGACAACACTTTTTTGAAGGAGAGGAGCATGTTAGGTCCTTATATTACTAGTATAGTCCCTTATTTTTGTTAGTGTAACCCCCTTATTGTTATTGTTGTACCCCTGTAACGCCCATATTGTTATTATTGTGCCCTTACATTATTATTGTTAGGTCGGCTAGGATTACATTGTGGCCTCATGGAATCCTATATATAGAGAGGAGGTTTTGTCATTTGTATCATCCAAGAATTGTTCATTTATGTAATGTATTGGAGGTTTCCCCCTTGAAGTGGCTATTTCTAAGGCGTTGATCTCTCTTTTCTTCTATTTTTGGAGTTGGTTTCACAATAAGCTCCTTGTGGTAGTTTAAGGGAAAGAAAATGAGCACAAAGGTACTTTATTTTTATGGCATTGATAAGCCACGTCATTGATTATGAGCCTTCCAGTTATGAGGAGGAAGCAGGACGAAAGGTTTGGAAGGATGCCATGATGTAGAAGTACCAGTCCATCATGAAGAATGATGTGTGGGAGATAGTTATGATACCATAGGGGAAGTCAGTGATTACTTCCAAGTGGATCTATAAAATAAAGAGTGCATCAAATGGCAACATTAACAATTATAAAATGAGGTTTGTGGCAAGAGGGTTCTCCAAGAAATAGGGAGTGGAATATGATGAGACATTTTGTCCAGTCTCTAGGTACACTTCTATTAGAACTAATGTTTATCTTGCTTCTCTTATGGGTTAGAATATATATCAGATTGATATAAAGACTATGTTCCTTAATGGTGTGATTGAGGAGGAAGTGTACATAGAAAAACCTCAAGGAATTGAGGTACATGGGAAGGATTCCCATGTTTGCAGATTGAAAAAGGATTTGTATGGACTCAAATAGGAACCTAGGGCATGGTTCTCTAGGATTGATGGATACTTGATGAGTTTGAGCTTCACCAAGAGTGTTGCGGATCTGTACCTTTACTACATGGTTTTTTATGATGATCCTTTGATCTTGGTGCTATAGGTTGATATTTTTTCATCATAGGGGCAAAGAGACTCATAGTAAGATGCAAGAGGGAGTTAGCCTCAAAGTTTTAGATGAAGGATCTTGACATGATGTATTATTTCTGATTGGAGGTCTGGCAGAGACTAGATGAGATATTCCTTCGATAAGGGAAGTACATTGTTCAAATTTTGAAGAGATTTGGTATAATGGAATGTAAGTCCATGGATACACCTATGGTAACCAATCTAAAGAAGATGAGTGATTATATTTCAAATTCATATTTGGCGGATCTCATGATGTACAATCGCTTGATCAGATCTTTGATGTACCTGGTTAACACCATGCCATATATTTTCTTCATAGTGAACACCCTGAGCCAGTATATGGTTGAGTCAAGGAAGATACATTAGGTTATAAGAAAGCATGTCTTGAGGTACATGCATGGCACAATTGGATATGGTTTGAGATATGTCTTAGATGGTGAAGTGAAGTTGCAGGGATATACTGATTCATATTGGGTTGAGAGTGCATGGGATAGAAAGAGCACATCAAGGTTGTACATTGGCTTGGTATCAACTATGAGATCGTGGTTTACTAATAAGTAGACCTTTGTTGCACTCAGTAAAACAAAGGTAGAGTATATCACATCTAGTGTTGCAAGTCATAAACAATATGGATTTAGAAGATACTTCTAGGGTGTAACACCCTCCTCCCACATTTACCTAAGCTAACCAGTCCATCAAGGTAAACATGTGACGAGAGGCTACTATGATGTGATTCAAATACCCATGCATAGTTAAGGAAGTGGAACCAAAATAACTAAACCAAACTGACCTTCTCCACATGCTATAGAACCTTTAGGAGCCAACCAAGATTTACAGGTGGTCAACCCCTGATACAAATTAAAAATTCACTGAAATGGACCCTCAGCCGCTCCCATGACAACCCATGCATGTGACTGAGACCTTCCAATTTCTCCCACAACAAGGAATTCCAACGATTGTGGAAAATTTCAAGTCGTTTTGTCCCAATGATCCCAGATTTTGAACCACTTTTTGATGCCAGGTCTCAGGCCACTGCCCATGGCTCCATGAAACCTTCAAAAATGAATAATAACAATGGAACAAATATACTAGTGAAATCACTGGTGCAATTACTTGATCTGACCCCTACTAGCCATGACAGGCATTTCGTCAATCATGTCAAAAATATGTAATCTACATGTCATAACACAAATCCAAGCATAGGATTTTCATACTTAATAGCTAAGATTCATAAAGAAGCATTGTTGCCATATAAAAATAGTTTCATTATCATCTATTAGGTCATGTGTTCATTTTACATTCATTTACTAATCAAAACATGATGAAATCGATACATCAGGTCTGCCATAAAACATACTCATAACCAAGATATAGCCAACAGAAATAACAACGATATAACAATGATAAAAACCACATATGAACCAGTACATTTACACATGAAATACTAGAGAGAAGAAGAACTTATTAATGAATGTAAAATCCAACCAAGCCTAGGACTTACACGAACCACCCGACCATAGATTGTGTTGAACCAAATCTTTCTTTCAACCAATCACCCCCATGTCATATTCCAAGCATGAATGTGGGACTCAAAACCAAACCAATCTAGGTTTCCTTAGGCTTTACCATAATCCCCACCAGATCACTATGCCCTAAACACGCATGTATGGCATCATATTTCTCCACCTACACCGTGAGGAATTTTCCTTCCTCTTAGTCTCTTGGATTTACCGTATATCTCGCCATTCACCAGTCGAGGATTCCTAGGCCTAATCGAGACTCCACCCTCTAGGCTTTACCATATATCTCACCATTCAATGGTTGAGGATTCCTAGGCCTGATAAAGGGCACACACCTATAGGATTTACCATATATCCCACCATTCACCAGTTGAGGATCCTTAGGCCTACCGAGGCACACACAATTCGGCTTTACCTTAATCCCACCTTCTTCGGTCCAGGGATTCCTAGGAATTATGTTATTTCTTTTAGAGACCACCTCACTTAGTTTAGAAACCATTCAGTAATCCAACTCAACAAAATACAAGATAACCCACCACACCATGGCTATCTGGAAATGGAATGACAAGGTTGAAGAGCATTGTCACACCAGCAAAATACCATGCCAATGATAACAAGAGAACCAAATACACACATGCATGTACCATGCATGCCAAATATAGTAAGGGAATCACACATGAAAAAATATACCTACAACTAATCTCGTTTTATTTTCTTGATCATGCATTTCCTTGCTTGATCTTTACTTCCCTTTGCCTTTGTTAGGTCCCTATATTACTAGTATAGTCCCTTATTATTGTTAGTGTAACCCCCTTATTGTTATTATTGTACCCTTGTAACCCCCATTTTGTTATTATTGTGCCCTTAAATTATTATTGTTAGGTCGGCTAGGATTACATTGTGGCCCAGTAGGATTACATTATGGCCCCATGGACTCCTATATATAGAAAGGAGGTTTTGTAAATTGTATCATCCAAGAATTGTTCATTTATGTAATGTATTGGAGGTTGCCCCCTCGAAGTGGCTTATTTCTAAGGCGTTGATATCCTTTTTCTTCTATTTTTGGAGCTGGTTACACAACATTTGGTATCAGAGCTTTGGATTCTAGGGTTTCGCTGCTCCAAACAGGTCATCGTGGCATTTTCGCTATAACTTTGTTTCTACAAAGTTTCAGAAGCTGAAATTTTAAAATATGAAGCTGAAATCGGAGGAATTATGTCTAAAAATTGAGCTTGGATTTAGCATTATTGTCGGAGATATCATCATGGAAGTTATTTAGTCTTTCAAGCTCTAAGACTATAAACAGGCCATCGTAGACTTTTTCCTATAAATTTGTTCTACAGTTCAAAATCTGAAATTGTATGGTGCTGACTGAAATCATGAGGAAATTCCTTCGAAAAATTTCAGAGCAGTTCATAATGTTTTGGGGGCTAAATCTGTGTTTTGTTAGTGATTTTTCGGAGCTCTTTGAATTTCATCTCAAAGAGGTGATCGTGGGAAAAGTTCAATAACTCTCTCTCTGGAGATTGGATTGGAGTGCCGTCAAAAGTGGTCACAATTACACGGCCTTTAGTTTCTTGGATATCAATTTCAGAGACAAAGAACAAAACAGTGACACGTGGCAAGTCGTACAAGTTCGCTCTACTGAACCAGTCCAAAATTAGGTCATTGTAGGAGATTGGACACAACTTTGTCTTGGAGAATCCAAATCAGGTCAGACCTATGGCATTTGAAAGAAGCTTCAGAGGGCTACTACAAGGCTGAATTTCAGATATTGAAGATTTTCAATTACAGAGATAATTCAATTTCAATATCGAGCTCCTCAAAGCAAGTAAAAGGTGTGTATTTTTTTCCAAATTGCATAAGTCTTGTTTGAAGAATCAAGTTGAATTGATTCCAAGGGAATATTGTAGAATAGGTATCAATATTGGATTCTAAAATGGCGCCTAAAAATAATTCAACACCCATTAAGCCTTCAGAAGGCTCTACCATGACTCATGAAGATGAAAAATTGCAACATGATCTATCAAAATTACAAGAGCAAGTTTAACAAATTTCACTCTCGCAAAGAGCAACAAAAAATGAAATGGAAGTTTTGAAGAAAGGCGTGGAAGTGAAGATGGACGGTTTGAAGAAATGCGTGGAAGCTAAGATGGATGGCGATGAAAATCGGTTGAAAGGCGTGATGAGCTAAGATGGATGGCATGGAAGCTAAGATGGATGACATGAAAGACAACATGGAAAACATGAAGAATGATCTAAAAGCAGACATCGAAGGTTTGACAAAGTTGGTACAAGAAATGTTTCCTAATGGTGAAAAGATAGTAGAAGAACCTCATGATGAGAATAAAATAAATGTTAATCGTGATTTCATAAACTCTAATCTTGGAGGGAAGAACCACCATATTCCAAAAATGGATATGAGGAATTTTGATGGAAAGGATCCTGTAACATGGATACTACAGATGGAGCAATATTTTGATCTCCATAACGTGCAAAACACAAAAGGTACGCATTGCAACTTTACATTTAGAACAAAATACATTTGTATGGTATCGATGGCTTTGCTCCCGTAAAAAAATTGTCACTTGGTAAATTTTTACGGAGGAAATGATAGCACATTATGAGGATACAAAGAGCAACACCTTCTTTAGCCAATTGATAAATCTCAAAAAAAGGGTTTAGTGGGGCAACACATTGAGGACTTCCAAAAATTGAATATAAGGGTAACTGATATTCCAGAGGAACACAGGATTGATCTCTTCATAGGCACTTTAAAGGATAACATTCAACATGAAGTTCACGTTCTGGAACCTGATTCATTGGAGAAGGCATTCAGGTTGGCAAGAAAAGTTGAATGTAAAATTATGGCAACAAGGAAGCCTACCACTCAATTCTATAAAGAAGGAAGTGTTGCTATGCCTAGATTTCCACAACCTGCAAGGTTGACACCACAAAAATTGGAAGAAAAAAGAGCAAAAGGGCTTTGCTACAGTTGTGATAGAAAATACACTAAAGGTCATAAGTGTGCTGAGAAGAAATTATTTTACATAGATTGTGAAGAGGAAGAAGAAAATGAACAAGAAGAGGATATACACCGGGAACCAGCCCTAGAAGAGGAAGAAATGAATCCGACCATATCGTGTAATGCACTGGCAGGAATTACCACTCCTCAAACTCTCAAGATACAAGGACAAATCAAGAAAAAAAAGGTAATAGTGTTGATTGATTCAGGTAGCACCCATAATTTTATTCATTGTAAGGTAGCCAAGGAATTAAATTGTTTCCTATATCCAGCACCAGAATGTCAAGTGATGGTTGCAAATGGAGGAACTATAAATTGCTCTGGAAAATGCCATAACATCAAGCTAACCATGGGGGAATATGTGTTGACTAGTCCAATGCTTTCCATTCCTATGGGAGGTGCTGATGTTGTACTAGGAGTACAATGGTTACAATCTTGGGGGACGGTAGCTTTTAATTTTCAAGAACTTTTCTTGAAATTTTTTTCAGAAGGAAAGGAAGTCGAATTACGGGGTATTGAAGGGAAGCCGGGAAGGATAATAAGCTCTAATGTCATGACAAAGCTTCTAAAGAAAGAACAACGAGGCGTAATTGCAAAATTATGCTCACTAGACGTTCCGACATCAAAATCATCTATTTCGGCAGATCTCCAACAAGTCTTGGACAATCATTCCAAGGTGTTTGAAACTCCCAAAGGACTCCCACCTATTCGTGATCATGATCATGCTATTCATTTGATTCCAGGAAGTGTTCCTCCAAACATCGGGCCTTATAGATATCCCTATGTCCAAAAGAGCGAAATTGAACGTATGATTGCAGAAATGTTAGAGGCGGGTATAATTCAACCTAGACAAAGTTCTTTCTTTGCTCTTGTAGTATTGGTACACAAGAAGGATGGATCATGGTGCATGTGTCCGGATTATAGGGAGCTCAATAAGCTCACCATTAAAGATAAATTTCCCATTCCTGTGATTGATGAATTATTGGATGAATTACATGGAGCAATTTATTTTACCAAGTTGGATCTTGGTTCAGGATATCATCAAATTAGAATGAAGACTGAAGATATTCCAAAAACAACATTTCGAACTCATGAGGGTCATTATGAATTTTTGGTCATGCCTTTGGCCTTACCAATGCACCTTCTACATTTCAAGGGTTGATGAATTCCATTTTCAAACCCTTCCTTAGAAAATTTGTGCTAGTATTTTTTGTTGATATACTAATCTACAGCAGGTCTTGGAAGGATCATGTTGAACATGTTGACAGGGTGCTCAAACTATTGCAGGAGAAACAATTATATGCAAAAACATCCAAATGTTTCTTTGGAGTACAAGAGGTGGAATATCTAGGTCATATTATATCTCACGAGGGTGTTAAAGTAGACCCTAACAAAATTAAAGCCATTAAGGAATGGAAAATCCCCAAGACAATAAAGCAGTTGCGAGGATTTCTCGGGTTAACAGGCTATTATCGCAAGTTTGTTAAGAATTATGGGAGAATAGCAGCACCTCTAACAACATTATTGAAGAAAGATGCATTTTCATGGACTCCTGAAGCAACTAAGGCCTTTGAACGTCTTAAAGAGGCAATGTGCCTAGCAGCGGTCTTAGCTACACCAGACTTCACAAAAACCTTTATTGTGGAATGTGATGCCTCAGGAAATGGAATTGGTGCAGTTTTAATGCAGGAAGGAAGACCCATTGCTTTTGAAAGTCGTCCAATCAAAGGAAAGTATTTACAGAAACCTATTTATGAGAAGGAAATGTTAGCAATACTACATGCACTAAAGAAATGGCGAACTCACCTAATGGGAAGACACTTCAAGGTAAAAACTGATCATGATAGTCTTAAACACTTTTTGGAACAAAGACTATCTTCAGAAGAGCAGCAAAAATGGGTCACAAAGATGTTGGGTTATGACTTTGAAATAATCTACACAAAAGGAAAGCTTAATGTTGTTGCAGATGCACTCTCAAGAAAGAATGAAGAGGTGGAAGCATTGCTTTGTGCCATTTCTATTATCCAACCAGATTGGATAACTGAAGCAAGAGATGAATGGAAGAAGGACAAAGATGTATGGATACTCATTCAAAAGTTGCGGCAAGATCCTAGTACATCTGATACATTTAGTTGGAAAAATGATTCCTTATGGTACAAAGATCGCTTATATCTTTGTAAGAATTCCCAACTAAAACAAAAGATTCTTTTGGAATTGCACACTTCCCCTTTAGGAGGACACTCAGGATTTTTAAAAACTTACCACAGGGTGAAGAAAGAATTTTTTTGGGATGGCCTTAAATCTGATATTCAAAAGTTTGTGGCGGAATGTTTGGTTTGCCAGCAGAATAAAGTGGAGGCAATTAAGACCCCGGGACTTCTACAACCTTTATCCATTCCAAGTCAGCGTTGGGAGGAGATTTCAATGGATTTTATCACAGGTTTACCTAAGTCTGAAGGAAAGAATGTCATCATGGTGGTAGTTGATAGACTTACCAAGTATGCACACTTTTGTGCATTATCTCATCCATTTAAAGCAAGTACGATTGCTACTACATTTATGGACAGAATTCAAAAGCTACATGGAAGCCCAAGGGTTATTGTGAGCGACAGAGATCCCATTTTTACTGGAAATTTTTGGACGGAGTTATTTTCTTGTTTGGGTACTCAATTAGCTCATAGCTCATCTTATCATCCTCAATCTGATGGTCAAACAAAGATAGTAAATAAATGTTTGGAAGGATATCTTCGTTGTTTTGTATCTGATAACCAAACACAATGGGTCAAGTGGTTACCTCTCGCTGAATGGTGGTATAACACTTCCTTCCATACTGCAGCAAAAATGACCCCATTTATGGCACTTTATGGATACCATCCACCATCGATCACATCATCTTTAAGGGAAAATTCGAAGGTTCAAGCGGTGGAAGATCACATCGAGCATCAGCAAGAAGTTCTCCAACTCTTAAAGGATAACCTGAATTTGGCACAAAATCGAATGAAACAACAGGCAGATCAACATCGCAGCGAGAGAAGTTTTGATGTAGGAAATTGGGTATTTTTACGGCTACAACCATACAAACAAATTTCCCTCAAGCAAGCTAAGAAGGATAATAAATTATCGCCAAAGTACTATGGTCCTTACAAGGTGTTGCAAAAGATTGGTACTATGGCATGCAAATTGGAGCTTCCTGCTTCTTCGCGAGTACATCCAGTTTTCCATGTTTCATGCTTAAAGAAGGTTATAGGTGAAAATCTTCCAGTTCAAACAATATTGCCAGAACTTGATGAGGAAGGAAAAATCATATTGGGACTTGGAAAATGATGCATGCAATGAACTGACAACTACGGGGTCAGTCAGGGTGGGAATATCTCATGTGAGTGGAAGAACACACCCAGCAGAAGATTCTATGGGAGGATGAGAATTTTATACAAAAGCACCCAGGCACCCTCAGCGTTGAGGATGACAACACTTTTTTGAAGGAGAGGGGCATGTTAGGTCCCTATATCACTAGTATAGTCCTTTATTATGGTTAGTTTAACCCCCTTATTGTTATTATTGAACCCTTGTAATTCCCATTTTGTTATTATTGTGCCCTTAAATTATTATTGTTAGGTCGGCTAGGATTACATTGTGGCCCACTAGGATTACATTATGGCCCCATGGACTCCTATATATAGAAAGGAGGTTTTGTAAATTGTATCATCCAAGAATTGTTCATTTATGTAATGTATTAGAGGTTTCCCCCTCGAAGTGGCTTATTTCTAAGGCGTTGATATCTTTTTTCTTCTATTTTTGGAGCTGGTTACACAACAACCTTTTTGGTCCTTCCTTTTATTTCCTTGATTTAATGGTAGAGTGCTCTAAGAAAATAAGTTTCCAAGAGTGAGAGAGAGAGAGAGAATAGAAAGAGAGCTCCAAAACTGAACTGATAAAAGGCACCGACTGATCCTCATAATCTTTTTTGTTATTTTGGCCTCTATTTTCTTCAATTTTCTATTATTTTCCTTCATTTTCATCCTCAGATGCAGATTTGTGACCTTTCACCTTCCCTTTCTCCTGATTTTCATTATCTTCATAATAAATTTCCAATGATGGCATCTTTCCTTTCCAAAGCCTTTGCCATTTCCTTTTCCAATTTACTTAGCCATAATAAACCAAATGAACACCCTCACTATAATGGTTTTCCCAACATTCAACTTGGAGTACATGTCCCATGATCTTGGTTATTATTTTTCCTTTATTAGCTTTATTTACATGGAATTTTGACCATGTTTGTTACAAAACCTCCCCCTTGGGGCAACACCATCCTTAGTGTTCAATGACACCTACAACCAACAAGATCGCTGAAAACAAAGCATATTTCCCATGGATCTTTATAACTTAGCTCATTGCAATATTTACAATGATCATCCTGCTCAGAAGAAAACCAACATGAGAAACATAGCAACATGAAAACCATAAAAACATGACACCCCTACCGATTATTGGAGATTTATAACACAACTCATGGTGGTATATACATCCATATACATATATACACACGTACAAAACATCGCACTAAAACATATTCCAAAAGCATTTGCTTAACCAACGAATAGAGAAGGATACATAGCCCAAATTTGATCTACCATCTCCTATGTAGCTTAATCAGGCCCAAAGTTATTCCACTGCACTTTAACTTGCTCGATTGCTCAGTTCCAAGGCATGAAAATATTTCTCTGCAAAATACACAACGATTCTTACTGGAATTATCCTTTTGATTCCACTTACAAAACATACCATTCAATCAGATGATCAATGTCTTTAACATACTTCTTAAGCGACGACACATGGAAAAAATCATGGAATTTCACCATCAGAGGCAGTGCGAGTTGATAGGATATTGGTCCAATCTAGCACTCAAGAATCCGTTAAAAAAACGATACACGACTACACATAAGCAATCTCTTGACATATCTTCTTTTGAATGAATGTAGTACATTACAACGAACTCCTTAATATCTTGTTGATATGTATAAATTTTCCTGCTGTCTTTTCTTCTTGTATTTATGTCCTTAATTACCGCATTTCTGTTTCATCTCTGCCAATATATCTATCCTGTCAGCCTTGATCTTCTTTGGATATCGCTGTCCTTGTAGCAGTACTTCACCAGTTTCCACCATCATCTGTCTAATGACTCTTGATAACCATTATTATGAACTCTGCTGTTTGCTTGTTCTGTAGTACTGCTCCATATCACAATAGCCCCTTAATACGCTGTCCTCTTTATCCCTCTGATACATCTGTGAGCATCTTTGTAACCACGCCAGCAAGTCGCGGTATATTGAAGACCGCTCTGTCCCCAATCTAATGACTCTTCAAGAAACGGATGAAATCATTCCTTATCCAGCCTATGTGAAGACACATATAATATTACCTTGATGAATGCCTTATTCTCATCATTAGTTGACTCTCTGTTCTCTCAAGATAAGACATTTCAAATGAAGTGAGCTATTTTTCCACATGTCTCACCCTGACACATATATGGAGATAAATATTAGCATATATGTCAAACACGGTGAAATACATAGAAATGACCTTCCACTTCCACTCTGGAATCAAAATCGATTGTAGTAATCCACCTGGATGATTACACTCCACATTTACTTGTTGAAAATCCAAGCATCTAGCCACAAACTCTTCCACGTCCTTCTCAATATTCAACTGATGATAACTCTTCTTCACTACCATCAATGTCTTCTAGTATCATGGGTGACCTGAATACAGTTTTGAATGAAACTCTCACAAGATATTATTCTTGAGCTCATTGTTGTCTAGCACATATATCCCGCCCCTAAGTCTAATAAAACCATATGCTATAATATGATACTCCACATCCTGATCACCTGTACCCTAAGGTAACCTATGCATAAGCTCCATGTACCTGCCATCCTATTGCCCTACCTATAAGATCCTATCTTGTAATTTTGTCCCATAAGAACTCATAGTTTCTATGCGATTCACCTGTATCCTCCTGCGATTAATGTACCTGATCTCAAAGTCAAACTCATTAATCATGGCCAACCATATATATTTCTTGACTTTCAAATTTAGTTGTTCAAATAGATACCTCAATCCACTATGACAGATGATCAATACAAACCTCCTGCCAAGAAGATAATGCCTCCACATCTTCAATGCATGGATTATCATTGCCAACTCAAGGTCATGTGTCAGATAATTATTCTCATGCTCATTCAGTTTCTATGACTCATAGACACTACATGTCGTTCCTGCATAAGGAATCCACCGAGTGCTCTCTTGCCAGAATTTCTACACACCACAAACTCTTTTTCTGGATTTGTAATATTTAACACTAGAGAATTTGTCAAAAACTGCTTCAACTATTCAAAACTAGTTTCACATTCCTCTGTCCATTTAAATTTCTTACCTTGCATCTGCAATGATAGAATAGGATATGAAATCCAAGAGAAATTCTTGATGAACCTCCTATAATAACCTGCTAGCCACATAAATGATCTGACCTCATCCACATTCTAGGAGCTTCCCACTCCATGATAACCCTTATCTTTTCTAGATCCATTGTTATGCCTTCCTTGGAAATAACATGTCCCAAGTAATGTATTTATGTCTGAAAGAAACTACATTTACTGAGCTTAGCATACAGCTGATGCTCTCTCAAAAATATCAATACTGCTGCTAAGTGTTCAACATGTTCTTCCTTATTCTTAGAATATATCAAGATGCCATCAATGAATACAATAAAAAATTTGTCCACAGAAGGATGAAATAAGCTATTCATCAAGCACATAAAGGTAGCTGGAGCATTAATCAAACCAAATGGAACTACAACAAACTCATAATTCCTATACCCGGTTCACAAATATGTCTTGTAAATGTCCTCTTCCTTGATGCATACCTGATGTTATCCTGATCGTAGATAAATATTCGAGAACGTTGTTGATCCCTTCAACAGATCAAACAAGTCATTAATCCTTGGAAAAAAATACCTGTTCGTGATGGTTACCTTTTTCAACTTCATGTAATTAATGCATAGCATGAGAGTATGATCCTTCTTCTTCACAAAAACACTAGTGCGCCCCACAATGATACACTTGGCTAATGTATCCCTTGTCAAGCATTTCCTTCAACTGCAACTTCAATTCTACTAACTCTGGAGTGCTCATCCTATATGGTGCCTTCCATGCTGGTGCTACCCCTCATACCAAATGAATAGAAAATTCCACTTCTCTATGAGGCAAAAACTATGTAATTTATTTTTGGAAACACACCTTGAAACTGCTGCAAGATTGGGTACCTGCTTAATATCTCCACATACTCATCCTCCTTACCTTTATCACTAGAAATATGCACTACAAATAACACACACTCTCTTATGCGACTACACTTTTCCTGCATAGTTGTCACCATTCTAACTGATGTTTCTTTCCTTTTACCCTACAAGAATTTCTACTCTCCATTGTCATCCAAACACTCAAAATATTTGTCATAAAAATCCACCTTATTCCTATGAAGATATAACCAATCCATACCCAAAATCATACTATATAATCCCAACGGAAATACATTCAAATGTGCTGATGTAGGCATACCATTCAACTCAAATGCACAAGCTATTACCCACTGAAGAACTCTCTTATTTGTATATGTAGGCAACTTCACTAACCAAGATTCTGCATGAATTTTTTTATTCAAATCACACTTATCCACCAAGTCAGGGTTAACATAATTATAATTATATCCATGGTCAATAAAAATAGAAACAACTTGATCACAACACTTACTTTCCATTTCCATGATAGATGCTTGGTGATCTACCTTCCTATTATCCAATGCTGCATAGATCCGAGGAATGTTCTGCCTAACATCCCTAACATTTTGCGCCTCCTATGCACTATAAATATGAGGCCTACTAGCCTGTTTTTGTAGACAACCCATATTAAGACTATCCTTACCACATGTACAACACTACAAATGTCATGTACCATCACCTCTATTATGATACCCTCCAGACTGTGACCGATGTCCCTATCTAACTACGTTGAACTTCTTGTAAGTTGCAACAAATTCTTTCTCTTTTGCATCGTGGGGTCTTGTTCTTTTCAGCTGCCATTTACCTTTACCTTTATCTTTCCCTTTCCAACCTTGTTGATATTTTGTCTTATGATTTGACTGCTCATAATAGTGCTTAAATTTCCCAATGAACTCCTTAAGTGATCGAGGCTCATCATACTCAAACTGAACTCTAAATGCTAATGGAAATCTGCTGGAAAATTTATGAAATTTTTCTTTCTCATCTTTAAGATACGATACATACCTCAAAAACTCTAGGAACTTGGTCGTATACTCCTCATATGTTATTGATCCCATATTTAACTCATATAATTCCTTGGATTTTTTGTCATAGTACCTCTCTGACAAGTACTTCTTCTTGAAAAGTCTCTTTAATTCATGCCAATTCAACTCTTTTGTCCTGGTGTCTCTGACCTGTTTCACATATTCCCACTAGATTTTTTCTTTCCTTTTGAGGCTGAAGATAAATATTCTGGCCTTCATGTTATTTTTGTACTCATGCAACTCAAATAACTTCTTCATCCCAAGTACACATGCCTCTGCATCTTCTGGATTCTTCAAATCTCCATCAAATGTAGGTGGCTTTGCCTTATTGAACTCCTCTAAAAGATATCCCCTGTTACTCCTCTTGTAAGGATGATAATGGTGATGATCATAGTGCTTGTCAGAACCAGAAATAGAATATAACCTGTGTCCATCACCTATCCTATCCATAGTATCCAAGAGCCTTCCATCTCTTATCGTGCAATCCATATCTAAGTTGTTCCCACCATGAGATCTACTTCCATATGCCCCATTAGTCCTGTCCTCTTGCCTATGGCCAATCCGAAATTTTCCATGTATCTGCATTTCTAAAAAAATCTTAAGGATTATTGTATTGACTTCTGCTTGTTTCTCCTGCTCCTGAGTGTCACTGTCATTATATTCCTTGCAACTGCTTATTTTTTACTTCAAACTTCTCAATGTGTCTGCTAAGTCAGAAGAATTCCCACCACCATGTTGCTCATCTAATTCATAGGGAGAGTCTCATGAAATATAGTCTACAATATTTCTAGTCATTGTTGATCTCTTTCTTGTAAGTATACCATGTCAGCTAAACAAAAACATAACATAATCAACATACCTCAGTATAATTCAGGGGAGGATATCCCATCTACAAGATCAACCAGATTAGCACGATACATGTATAATCATAATCATAGCAACATATAAACATCATTTTAACCATTATCCAATTATCAATGCATGACTATACCAACCACATACCCTGACCTCATGCATGACAACTATCACCATGTCAATGTATGCATAACAACATATAACATTAACATGCATAAAAAATGCATAACCAAAATATACTCATGAAGACCATATCCAATCAACGACACCATAAAATTTCACATGGCAACAAAACTGAAACCATGAATACCACCATGCATACACAACAATCACCTAGACCACAAGCATAAAGAACACATATGCAACTAACATGGATGCATGCCCAACACACCGCCCATCCAGTCCAGGGGGTGAAATATGATCTAATACCACTCTATAACAACCTCCTCCCACATTTACTCAAGCTAACTGGTCCATTTGGTTATGCTAGCCTCCACAATGTCCCAAGGCTGAGAAAGGATATCAATAGAGGTAACCTCAAACCAAGCTTTTAGTTTGGTATCTAGCCCTACCAAACCAGAGAGGGCTCTCTATGAATTCATAGCGAAAGGGTTCGACTGGATGAAGAGTGGATTTTAGGCTAGTTAGGTCATCTCTAGGGTTTTCAAAAATTTTATGGTTTTACTGTTGGATCATGGATGAAAACTAGGTAGCTAGGTCAAATGTATCAAAGGGTTACTACTACAAATATATAAAGGAGAAAGGTAGCAATTCTTTAGTTATGGGTTTTAGGGTTTTGTATGTGTAGTGTAGGGTTTGAAAGATTGGAGAGGATCTTAATGAGAATGCATCATGAATTCATTAAAACTGAAGGAAATAAACATGAAATGATGTTCCCAAACAAAACATAGCTTATGAAGAATTCTTCTTATCAAAATTTTAGGAAGATCACTGAAGAAAGAAAGGCATGGAAAGAGAGCATGTATACCATTTATAAAATACTATAATAGATAAAATACAACATCAAAAAATTATTGCACATGAATTTCTAGATAATAGCTGCAACTAGTCCTTTGAATTTCTGAATAAAAGATGAAGCACAAGCTACGATGGTCTCAAACCTGTGATGTCCAACCATAAAAATGACTAAGGAATGCATACATATAGGAAAAAGACCCATTTCCACTCTCTCAAGGGCCGAATCCTAGTGTTGAGGAACTGATCACACGATTCTCTCACCTAAAACCTCAAGACTAGGGAGGTGACAAACCTCTGCTCAAGATAGAAAAATTGATACCTTTGACAAAAAATGACTTTACATGCATATATCTACCTCATGTTTACTCTATCCAGCATATTTACACATGTTTAAATCATAAAAACATAAAAAATGACTAATTACATCAATGGAGGTCGAAACTGGACCAAGTCAACTCAGAAAATTGACATTTAGGCACAAACGCAACGAAATTGGGAGAAATGAGTTTTGGAGGCCTTCCCAAGGTCCAAATGTTAATCTGAAAGTTGATGGAGATAGATTCCTATTGGCTACATGATAGAGTCCTCAATAACTGAAACTAATTTCTCCTAGCCCCTCAAAAATTGATTCTCCCAGAGGTACTCCCAAAAACGCAGCGTGTTGTTCAAAAAGAGGGAAAAAAGGTGTTTTTTGAGTAGTGTTTGGGCCTTTTCACTTGCTAGATCTTGCTAAAAATTTTCTCCTGGGGGCCATAAATGATGTAGGAGTGATGAAAAATCTAAGAATGCAAGATATTTTTCATTTGGAGGCCTCCATCAAAATCTAAGAATGCAAGATATTTTTCATTTGGAGGCCTCCATCAAAAGCACAACGTGGCCCACGTTGCATTTTTGAGGGCTTTTTAGGGCTGTTTAGGGCAAGGGAAATGGATGTTTTGGGAAAAGTGAAAGGTCCTTGTAGTTGAGAGGTGTGTGCCAATACTTTAGTAGTAAAGAAAGATAACCGAAGGTTGGGGTAGAGGGTGGGGTGATGGGGCGACCAAAGGTTGGGTGGAACCCCATATAGATCATTATGATCTATAAAGCTTATAAATGATAATGATATATGTATGACTGTAACAATATTACTGATGAAACGGGAACTATTACCTCAAAACGGGAACTCTAGCCCAAAAAGACTCAAAAACATGAAAAAACGCCCCAAAAACAAAAAGTGTGTATTCCAGAATGCATTTGTTTTTTTCTCAAGGTCAAATTTCACCTTTTTATAAAATTATGCTAAAAACGAAATTGTTTCTTGAAAAAATGATTGAAAAAACAACCTCAAAACAAAACGAGTTGATGCTGGAATGACAAAAAAAACATTGTGTCACACTTTTGACACATTCTAACAATGGAATTAAAGACAACATATTAGGACATTGAAAAATCATAAAATTCTAAATTTTTTGATAGATGATGTTAAATATAACAGAAGAATAAATGCAGAAACCATGGTTTGAACAATTTTATCCATGTTGTTATTATAAAATAATATTGACTCCTAAACAACCCTAAAATTGTAAAATTATTTTCATATAACATTAAAGATAAAATTTCATAGCGCATAAAAACCTTAATGACATTATTTGTAAATTTTAGTTTTCACAATCTTAATTTTCCAGTCATGAACATGAGATGGAAAATTATAAGCTTAAACAATTTTAAAAATGAACAAATGAAAATGAAAATTCATTATTCATATATTTGTTTATTTATATATAAAAAACAATTTTCATTTTTATCGTTTTTCTATATTTTAAATTATGATTATTTTTGTTTTAAGAAAATAAAAATTAATTAAATCTTCTTATACATGTTTGTTTATATTTTATTATAATATTTTTAATAATAATTATTTAAATAAAAAAATAATTATATATATATATATATATATATATATATATATATATATATATATATATATATATATATATATTTGTTTGTTTATTTTTTAAAACATATTTTTTAATTTGTTTTTATTGTTTTTTTATATTTTAAAATTTTAATTGAATAGTTTTTTTTTTTTTAAATATTAAAAAATACATTTTTTTTATTATAATAGTTTTTGTTAAAAAAAAATAAGTGCTGTGTTTGCCAGCATCGTCGCTGCGTGTTGTGCCGCCCAATCGAGGTGAGCTGGTAACCTGACCGCGCGCTCAATACCGACCTGCGCCCCGTGGCGGAGGGCGGTCGAAAGTCTCCTGTGGTGGCGGTGGTCTGGGGCTCGCCTGTGACTGAGGCTCGATATCGAATAGCGCCAGCGGCCTGGCGGCCCGGAAGGCCAGTCGGGCGGCACCATTGAGGGTTGCCCAGCCTGCCTCCAGCCCCTAGCTGGGTGGAGGCTGGCTGGGCAGCCCTCGATGGCGCCACCCGGCTGGCCTTTAGCCCCCGACTAAGCGGAGGGAGATTCTTATAATCACCCTTCGCTTGGTCGAGGGCCAGAGGATGGCCAGGCGGCACCGTCGAGCACTGCCTAGCCTACCTCCGGCCCCGGTTGGGCGGAGGGAAATTCTGAAAATCGCCCTTCACCTAGCCACAGGTTGAAGGCAGGCTGGGCAGCCCTTGACAACGCCGATTTCGAGAATCACCCTCGGCTGGGCGGAGGGCGATTTCGAGAATCATCCTCCGCCCAGCCGGGGGCTGGAGGCAGGCTGGGAAGCCCTCGACGACGCTACCCGGCCTGCCTCCAGCCCCTTGCTGGGTGGAGGGTGACTGCAAGAATCGTCCTTCATCCAGCCCGGGGTGATTCTCAAAATCGCCCTTTGCCCAACCAGGGGTGATTCTCGAAATTTCCCTCCACCCAACCGGGGGTGAGACCCTCCGCCTAGCCAGGGGTTATTCTTGGAATCGCCCTCCGCCCAATCAGGGGTGATTCTTGGAATCGCCCTATCCAGCTGGGGGTCAGAGGCTGGATGGGCGACGCCTTCGAGGTCTGCCCATCTTGCCTCCGACCCGCGGCTGGGTGGAGGGAAATTCTCGAAATCGCCCTCCTCCCAGCTGGGGGCTGGAGGCAGGCTCGACAGCCCTCAACAGTGCTGCCTGGCCGACCTCCGGCCCCCAGCCAGGCGGAGGGTGATTCCAAGAATCTCCCTCTGCCTAGATGGGGGTTGGAGGCCAGCCGGGTGGTGCCATCGAGGGCTGTCCAGCCTGCCTCCGCCTAGTCGGGGGCTGGAGGCAGGCTGGACAGCCCTCAATGACATTGCCTGGCCTGCCTCCGGCCACCGGCTGGGCAGAGTGTGATTCCAAGAATCACCCCCGACTGGGCGGAGGGCGATTCCGAGAATCGCTCCCAGCTGGGCAGAGGGCAATTTTGAGAATCACCATCGATTGGGCGGAGGGCGATTTCGAGAATCGCCCCTGGCTGGGTGGAGGCCGGTCGGGTGGCACCATTGAGGGTTGCCTAGCCTGCCTCCGGCCCCCGGCTGGGTGGAGGGCAATTCTCTAAATTTCCCTCCGCCCAGCCGGGGGCCGGAGGCAAGCCAGGCGACGATGTCAAATGAAGGAGATTGGGTTTTGGATCTATTTTCAAGTTTAGGTAAGTTTTATTATACAAATTTAAATTTAAATATTTTATTTTTATTTTTTATGTCTTTATACTAATTTTCTTACTTATTTCTTGTGTACTTGATGATTAGGTGCAACACTAGCATGTTGCCTACCAAAATGAAGAAATTGCATTGCCATCAAGAAAGACCCAGTGCAATGCAAATTTATTGAACAAAGAATTAACGGTCTTGAATTTCTTCCAGATGTGACGCAAGAAGTTGGTTTGAGGAAAGGGGATTTTAATGAATCATGTGTGGAAAAAAAAGCAAAGGAACCTCAACCACCATTATATGGAATGATTGGAAAGGGACACTTTGGAAGATTTACAGACATGAAAGATCCATTAGAAGATGACAATGACCAAAATGAAGTAGAAAATGTTGCGGAAGAAGCCATCAATGATGTTCTAGATGATGTTGAACATGTATTAGTTGATATTGTTGAGGATCTTTAAGTTATGCTTGCAAACAAATCTCATTTTTTAGATCTATTAATCAGTTCTACTTGTAATGTTTAGACTTTGATATTTTATAAGAAGAATCCTTATTTTTTTTAAAAAACATGTGATTACTCTTATTTTTTGACATAAAATTCAATAAAAATGTTATTTTCTTAAGTTTTTTTGTTAAAATTTTCCCAAAAATTAGTTTATTTAACATGTTTTTTTAAACAAGAAGTCTCTAAAAGTGTATTTTTTGCATTCTATTTGTATTGAAAATTTGTACTTTTTTGTCATATCGTTCAAAATATTGGTTTTTTAGCGACAATTATTTGATGTGCATTGAAAAATTAATTAGCAATACATAAACTTGTAGAAAATATAAACTTTATAATATTGACCCCTTTTTCATTTTTTATCTATGTGAAAAAGTGAAGATATCATTACAAATTTTTATTTAAAAAAAAAATATTTTTTTTGTTTTTAAAACACTAGTACATAAATGCACTTAAAAATAAACATCTCATGGAAGAAGAAGACATTAGAAAATGTATAATGTCAAAATCAATCCTCTAAAAAAACATTGGTGATGATACACCACCACTATTCAAAATCGACATAAAAAGCATCACAAAAAAATTAAAAAAAAAAATAAAGTGCCAAAAACATGTTAAAAAGAAAATTATTCTGCATCACCACTTTTCAAAATCGGGTGTTTTTCTTGCTACGTCAAAAATTAGGTACCAGTGCAGTTACTTATTTCATCGGTAATAGTGTTCTGTGTCAAAACAGTGAAAAAATCCAATTTTTTCTGGAAAAATAGGGCTCAAAGGTGTGTCCATATATCTCTAACAATAATTCGTTTTACAAACTGGAGAGAAGTTTTGTGCTTTGGTATGTTATGAACACAAAAATCCTTCCATTTTCAAACATACTTTCCCATTTGGTTGTAATCAAAGTTTAAAGTTGATCACTCAAAAATTGGAAAAACGCAGTGTGCTTGGAGAAAATGCATCGTGCTTGGGAAAAGTGACTTTTGGAGGCCTTCCCGAGGTCAAAATAAATATCTGAAGGTACCATTGGAAATTTTTAGGATTTTTGCTACACAATGGAGTCATCAAACACTGCACAAACCTTCTCCAAACCCCGGAAAAACTGTCTTGAAGTCAAGTTGTCCAGAAGTGCAGAAAACCAATTGTAGCAATTGTATTTTTAGAATTTCTCCCAAATCATAATACCTATGTTAAACTGAAGGAGGTTTTTTTTCCTTGGTCTATTATGGAAAAAAAATATTTCACTTTTGTAAAATTCATCTTTATTTGGCCAGAAACACATTTTGAAGCAAAACTCTCCATCTGTGCAATGTAAACCCTAGGCATCCCATATCTTGGAAAGGTGAAGCTATGATTTCTTGGAATTTGTGGGTTCATACCTACTGATATGACATCATTTATGCCTCCTATTCTCATTGGTTTCATAATCCATTGCTAACCCTACTCAATGGGAGGGAAATTAAAGTTTAGTGAAGGGAAAAACAAGGGATCTGGGTAGTTTTTGGGAATGAAGGGAGATGAAAGGGTTAAGGGCTTCCTAAATTCTTGGGAAAATTTAGGGGTGTAGGAAGAGATGTTAGGGAGTAGGAGAAAGTGAAATTTGAGGGAATGGGTGAGGGGAAGGGGTCCAAAAATGGAAAAATAGTCCGAACATAGAAATGCTAAGTCTACGCTAGGGTTTGTAGGAAAATAGGGAAAACGAGGAGTAGGGGGTGGGGAAAGTGATTAAGTAAGCATATGATAGGTGGGGGAAGGTAATTGAGCTTCATTCTTAGGGTTTCTTTAGCAATTTTGTCAATGTGAACATGAAACCAAGTTAATGCACTAAAAACCCTAGAAAAGGGGATTGATCTTTCTAATCACAAAATGAAAACAAAAGAGATGTTATTAAGGACAACTTACTTCTAAGAGATGTATTTAAACCTTATTTATGATGTATAAATCCTCTGAGATGATAATTTGTTCCAAAATGAAGAATGTGCAGCGTAGAGGAGAGATGGCACTCTTGGGCACACAAATTGTTGTTCTAAGGGTGCAAATGTTTTCTCTAAGTGGAGTGATGTCTTCTTGAGTTGGAATGAGAAAATGAAATGTTGCTTTGGTCTTTTTGTAGCTTGGAATTCAAATTTTATTTTGGTGGTGTAGTGGCCCTACAATGTCCTTTCACATTTGATTTTGAAACTGTAGCTTTAGAACCCTTTATGATATATTACATCATGAATAAGATATAAAAGAACTTTTGAATAATTTATTGAAGGTTTTTCACTATCACTACTCCTTCAAATGGTGACGTTTTATGATGAAATGACTTATTTTCATGACTTTGACCCTATGAACTAATGATGACACTGCATGAAATGATGAACTAAATTATGACAATGACACTATTTCAATATGGAATGACTTGACTGTAATGATGTCCATTGACCATGAAGGATTTTAAGAGTATTGATATACCTAGAAAAACAAGCTAGTGACCAAATTTTATTTGAATACCTACTGAAACCATACTAAATTTGAGTCTACACACTAACAAAAACTTTGAAAGAGCCCATTTGATCACTGGTGATAGGAAAAACTGACTAACACTAATAGGGTAAACATGTGGCGAGAGTCTACTATGATGTGATTCAACTCCCCAAGTACAGTTAAGGAAGTTGAACTGATATAATGAAACCAAACTAGCCTTCCACACATTCTGCAGAACCTTAGAAGCGAACCAACTCTTCCAGGTGGTCAAACACTGAGACAACTTGAAAATTCACTGATATAGATCCTTAGCCACTCCCATGAAAATTCCTGCATGTGACTGAGGCCTTCCATTCGCTCCCACAACAAGGCGTGCCAATGAGTGTGGAATATTTTAGGTAGTTCTGTGCCAGTGACCCTAGATTTTGATTCACTTTTTTGGGGCTAGGTCTCAGGCCACTACCAAAAACTCCATGAAACCTTCAGAAATGAATAATAACATTGGAAAAAAGCTACTAATTCAATCACTTGTGAAAATAATTTATCTGACCTCTACTAGCCTATGAAATACATTTCTTCAAACATGTCATAAATATGTAACCTATGGGTCATAAAAAAAGATATGAGCATATGTGTCTCATCTTTATCTGAGATTCGTAAAGAAGCATTGTTTCCCTATCACAATAGTTGCATTATCATATATTAGGTCATGTATTCATTGTACAATTCATTTACTAATCAAAACATGATGAAATCCATACATTAGGTCTGCCATAAAACATACTCATAACTAGCATATAACAAAAAAAATAACAAAGATATAACAACAATAAAAACCACATATGAACCAATGCATTTACACATGAAATACTAGGGAGAAGAAGCTCTTATTAATGAATGCAAAAGCCAAATAGTCTTAGACTTCCACAAACCGCTCGACCATGGATTGGGATGAACCAAATATTTCTTTCATCCAATCACCCCCATACCATATTTCAAGCATGAATATGGGACTCAAAGCCAAACCAATCTAGGTTTCCTCAGGCTTTACTGTAATCCCCACCGGATCACTAGGCCCTAAACAAGCATGGATGCCATCATATTTCTCCACCTACACCATGAGGAATTTTACTTCCTCCTAGTCTTTAGGCTTTATCGTATATCCCACCATTAATCGGTCGAATATTCCTAGGCTTAATAGAGACTCCACCATACATGCTTTACCATATATCCTGCCATTCACTGATCAAGGATTCTTAGGCCTGATCCAGGGAACACACCTCTAGGATTTACCATATTTCCGGATTCTTCAGTCGAGGATTCGTAGGCCTACTGAGGCATACAAAATTCGTATTTATCACAATCCCACCTTCTCAGGTGTAGGGATTACTAGGCCTCATGTTCTTTCTGTCAAAGACCACCTCACTCGGTTTCGAAACCATTCGGAAATCCAGCTCAACCAAATACAAGAGAACCCACCAGACCATGGCTATCCTCAAATGGAAAAGAAAGGTTGAAGAACACTGTCACGCATGAAAAATCCCATGCCAATAACATCAAGAGAACCAAATACACACATGCATGTACCATACATGCCAAATATAGCAATGGAATCACACATGCAAATCGATACCTACTAGTAATCCCGATGTAGTTGCTTGATCCTTCTCCTCCTTGCTTGATCTTTGCTTCCCTTTTCCTTCTTGGTCCTTCCTTTGATTTATTTGATCCAATGCTAGAGTGATACAAGAAAACTCTAAGTTCCAAGAGTGAGAGAGAGAGAGAGAGAATATAAATAGAGCTCCAAAACTGAACTCACAAAAGGTATCTACTGATCCTCAGAAACAATATTATTAATGAGGCCTCTATTTTCTTCAATTTTCCATTAATTTCCTTCATTTTCCTCCTCACATGTAACCTGTGACCTTTCACCTTCCTTTTCTCCTAATTTCCATTATTTTCCTAAATAAATTGCCAAAAATGCCATTTTTCCTTTCCAAAGCCTTTGTCATTGCCTTTGTCAATTTCCTTAGCCAGAATAAACCAAATGAACACCCCCACTAGGATGTTTTTCCCAACATTCATCTTTGAATATGTGTCTCATGAGCCTGGTTATTATTTTTCCTTTATTAACTTTATTTACATGGAATTTTGACCAAGGTTGTTACATAGGGATATTTGGTCAGGAGCTTGAGACAACCTTGATATTTTGTGATAATAAAAGATGTATCAAGCTTTCAGAGAATTCAATTTTTCATCACATGTTGAAGCATATTGACATCAAATATCACTTCATCAGAGACATGGTGCAGAGAGGAGAAGTAGAGCTCCAGTACATATCCACAGATGAGCATATTACAAACATTGTCACCAAACCTCCATCTAAAGAAAAGTTTGTATAATTCAAACACAAGCTTGGTGCGATGAAAAATGTCTCCCTCATTGAGAGGGAGTGTCAGTGTCTCTACAAAATCAGGAATACCATCTCTTGAGATGTTAGAAGGACTTTTCTAGGTCATTTGACCAGGCAAGATAGATACATTCACCTGAGAAGCCATAAGTACTTAGTTGGGTTATATGAATTTGACTAGGGGTGAATGACCATGGGAAATTATAGATTGGACAGAGAAGCTAGAAGGACTTGTATGGGTCGTGTTGATTTAACTAGAGAAGATAGATGCAATTCATCTAAGAAGCCATAAAGGACTTTGGCTGGGTTAATTGGCCAGGGCTGAATGATCTAGAGGCAGATTCTCCCCTAAGAAGCCATAAAGGACTTTGGTCGAGTCATGATAATTTTACCAAATGAGATTTTATACATTTACCTAAATAGCCATAAATCACTTTGGCCAGAGGCAAATAGCCGCTATACTCACATTTCCTACTTTAGAGTGGAGTGATTTATATATATGCATCAACTTTTCTTATGTTCAAGGATAAAATTTAGCTAAGGGGAATTTTTTTTGTAGCCAAGGAGAATACCTCCCTCTCTAAGGGGGAGTGTTGATTTGTTGTGTAGGATTGGGAGTTATTCCCACATGCCATGAGGTCACCTAATTTTGCTTAAAAAAATTATGAAAATTAAAATTAAAATTCTATATATTTTTTTGTTTTCATGTAGGCTCAAAAGGGACAAGTCAACCCCACAATGAAAGGGTGTGTCCCTTGTTCAAAATTCACCCAATTTGATAAGCATATATACACAATGTGACATCTTCATTTTGACCACTTACTCATCACATCATATCTTCTAGAGCAGATGCACATGGGAGTAGATAGAGGAAAAAATTACTAAGAATTGACCGAGTTTGAAGTTTGACCAAATTTGATCGAGTACGGATCCAACTGCAAACCGAAATTTTGACTGTTGACCAATGTTGACTTTTGCATTTTTGGTTGGTTTGAACAGTGTTGACTAGTTGGAAATTGACTAGGTTTGTATGGCATTTGGACTTGGTTTTTGGCACATATTTCTAAACAAATTTTGGATTTTTAAACCTTGCTAAAGAAAATTTCTCGTAGAAAACGAGTTTTTGGGTTTTCTCCCAAGTTTGGGTTTCCCGGGAAATTTTTTTTCCTCTATTATACATGGATGTCTCTTTATGATTTCACTTTTTTTGTTGCATTTAATATTGATATTTTATGTGTATAATTTCTCAATGATATCAATGGCATAAGATAAATTGTTAAAGATCATTAGGTAGTGATTATTAGATCGGAAAATTGGTTTCTACCATACACCTTGTAGAAAATTCAACACTAATGGCCTTTCCACGAGGATTTCCTTAATAGTACACCCTATCACCAACTGGTCTACATTCCAAGGGTTGTATATTGTTACTATTAAATATTTTAAGTATATTTATAATCTCACTTATTGATAAAGATAATAATCACTTCTTTTTTAATTCCAAATTGATCTTCTTTTAAAACCAACATTGTTATGTCCACGAGGTCTTGGATAGACAGTGATCAGGTGCTTTGTTAATACACTCCTTGATGTCAAGTCACTGGTTCAATTCCCCGCCTCGATTGAGGTGATATATTAGACATGATGAAGATGTAGTCCTGCCAAGCTTACAAAAAAAAAGAGACCAGCATTGTTCAAAGACCATTCTAACCTATAAAACCATAATCATCATGTCATTAGATAGTTACAACTATTTCTTGAACAAGACAATGGAATATGATCAATTCAAAGGAATGTAAAGAGATAATATGAGTTGAACTATACACAAGCTTTCCAATATCCCTAGGTGAGGAATTACCTTCGAACTCTAGCAAAGGACAATTTTGTTAACTGGCCAACATGATTAGCCATCCTAAGGAATTTCTTATGCAAGCAGTTGGATCTGCATAGTGATTATGCACTCTATAGGCTACTCTTGTATAACTCACATGCTAATATGAGTGATTTTCCATGCTTAAGACTAAGGTTTTGTTGCATGTATGTAGGTTCTTGAGTTTGTTTTAATAAGCAACTCACTTTAAGATATTTTTTTGGATCACTTTTTATAAAATAAAACTAGAGGAATGATTTTGTAGAATCATAAAATATTATATATTATATATTTATATTTTTTTAATCATGGTGAATCCTTAATACATTGGAGTAATTTGGGTGATGCCCATGATAAAATATATTGACTACCACTATAACACAAAGAGCATATTCAATACTCTGTGAGCCAAATATAACAATAACATATGATTTAACAAGTACTGAAATGTCTATAGAAAGAAAGAAAAAACAGCTACTCTTCAAGCTTAATATTTTTATTTTTTTAACTCGTTCATATTATAAAAAAGGAGAATTGCATGAGATTGATTTAATTTGTGTACTATTATAAAAGCACATCAAATATGATATATGATATTTCATTTTTTTTAAACCAATTATTTAGATTATTCATTTTTTAAAACCAATTATTTAGATTATGAAAAAGGAGAAGAGGGTTATGAAAGAAGGAGGTTCATCATAATTCCTTTAAATTAATTGAGATGTTTCGGGTCCACACACACCATACCATATTTCATTATTTTGAGGTTACTCAATTTGTGGGTGTTCTATAAATTTAGTGTGATGTCACTTCATTGATATATAGTTGTTCAAATTTTTAAGTTTATAAGCAATAATTAGGTAGGTGAATAGCTAGTATCAATAAGGGTGGTTTATAGGAGGGTTAAGGGTTATTTATAACTTTTAAGGATACTAAAAATAAATGTTTTACAAGGGAAGTAGTGGTTAATTAATTGATACTGGAATTTAAGTTTTTATTTTTTTGTTGTTTTTACCATGGTGAATGGGTAATTCATTGGAGTAACAAGGGTGAGGTCGAAGATCAAACCTATAGGTTCCCACTATAACACCAAGAGTATATCCAATAGCCCATAAACTATCTATACTAGGAATTTATGACTTGGCAAAAGTTTAAGTTTTTATTATATAATAAGAGTTCAAATTTTATAGGAGTGTTAGCCTCAATGGATGTCCCCATTCCTCGAGACTCAAACATAATCCTCTAAGCCTTTACAGAAATATATTTCTCCTTCCCAACCCACAAAATTATAAGCCACTAGAGATCTATCCCCTCGTAAATTAATGTGAAGTATCAATCTTTTTTCACATTAATTGTCAACAAATTTGAGAATCAAATGTCATGGAAAATTTTGGGTTGGACTTAGCAATAGGATTGATAACTATCCTGAATCTATAAGGACTTGGAATAATCATCAAACCTACTCCATGATCCCAGAGACCATTGTCATAGGAATACCTAAGATGTTGAGGGGTGGTATGAGAATTTGACAATATAATATGGGGTTTCACTAACCACCTCAATCTTTGTTAATTCCCTCCACCTAATATTGAAGGATGCATCCTCCTACCCCCTCTTATGCAACCACAATCCTCCTTATGTCACCTACGTCATCTGTCGCTTCACCTCTCATAGAATCTTCATGGACCTTCCCTAAAGTTCTTCTTGACTCTTTGTGAACCTTTTATTCTCTTGGGTTAATTCCATTTCAATGGCTTCCAAGCATTGCATGTGTTGTTGATATTCACTAACTAGGGAGGTCAAGGTCATAAAACATAGTATTAGCCACTACAATGAATCCCTAAGAGATACCCATGGAGACCTCACTTACACTAACTTTTGGTTTGTTAATGGAAGGCCCCACTAAAAAATTTCCTAGGGGTAATGGAAGAAAAGAAGAGAGCTTGCAAGTTTGAACAAGATGATTCTGTGTGAGCCATTGGGCATAGAGTATTGGAGAAAGAGATCCCTTGGCTTTAGACTTGCATAGTATTATTTTCTGACTTAGTTCTACAAATTTCCAATTTAGTTAGATAATATGTTAAAGAAAGAATTTGGCTTGGCCTACCCTATGAGAAAGAATAATTAAAGCTAATAAAATAGCCAAACATTAAAGCCTATGTGGAATTAATAGCTAGTGTTGGAATATTTCCAAATCCTACTATGTATTGGTCCCTTTTTATTTTTAGTAAATTTGTTTATTAGAAATATTCTTGCTACATTTGGGATAGAAAAAAACTCTATTTTTGATAAAAATCTTACAAAAAGCAGTGTCTTCTCCCGTGTTTAAAAGCTTATAGTGTAGAAGAATACAAACAATATGAAAGCAAGTCCCATTACTAATTTTAACTTTGGAGTTTTGGTACCTACAATCGATTTACAAATAGTCTCACTCATGTTTCGCAAAGACAACATTCTATATTTCTATCTTAGGTTGAATAGTAAATAAATTACAGTGAATAAATAAAATTAGGAAGACACGGGGTTCCCATTCTTTCATGTTTTAGGCCATAACATGTTTTTTTGTTAGGTTCTACTTGCTATTCAACACGTCATTCTGCCTCATCTTGTGCTCAGACTCCATGAAATGGTAAGGACAAACCCCACCACTAGATGCCGCGAATACCCTGCTTACCCCCCCAAAAAAAACGTCTACTCATTTTCATAGCTATTATGACGGGTTTCATGTTGGATGACATATAACACACAAAATGGACCCCAACTATGAAAGATAATTCTTTGTTGAATGTGGCCAATCCCAAAAATGAAAACATAAAGTTTTAGCCGTTTAACCTTACCCATGTTGACTTGCTATAAATATACATTGATGAGACATGATAATGATAAAGTTGTTACGGAGGATAAACCATTTCCTCGGGAAGTCTAAGTTAGTTGTTTAATAGATTCCATGGTTAAAAAATAAGGACTTTATGCAAATTGATGCGTCTTTATTTGGTTAGTTGTTTAATAGACTCAATAGTTGAAAAATAGGGATTCCTTTATGCAAATTGATGACTCTTTTTTATTTTGGGACATGTATTAGAAGGTTGGAGGCGTGCAAATGAATTACAAATTTTGAAGAAAGAGAAAATCTATGAATTTTTTTTTTATGGCAGAAGTTAAATGATGGAAAATTTCTAAGATTATTGTTAGTAGTGTGTAAATTTTTTATATTTAAAATTAATTAATTTTTATTAAAAATAAATTGGACAAAGTACTTTATAGTCTAGTATGGAGCGATATTGTAGTGGTGTAACAATTTGTAAACATTTACACGATAATTCAATTAAAAAATAAGAAAATGATAAAAGTAATGTAAAGCTTATTATAAGTTTGTCTCTAAATAACTAAAAACATTAAAATGTTACTCAATTAATAATAAAAAGTTAAAAGTAATACAAATAATAAAATTCGATTTCTTATATTGTAATTTTTTATTAATAAATTTACTAACAATTTATTTAGATAAATGAAATTCATAATATACATATTACATTAGAAATAAATAGTAGTGATAAATTAAGATCCATTTTATAATATAAATTAAATAAATAATGATTTTGTAATTACTTTTAAATTTTATTAATAAGTATATAAAAACTTAATACTTACAATATATTTACAATATAACAAGATTCTTAATCATGATATTTACCTCCACTTTATTATAGATATTATTAACATGTAAATAAACTTTGTTAAAATTATTATTATTATTATAAATAAAGTTATTATTTAAAATTATTAAAAATAAATTACTCCATTATTTTATAAAAATTCTTCAAATTCAGAAGTTTTTTACACTTTTAAAATAAATTTCAACGAGCACTAGAATGGCCACCATGCACGCAATGTCATGTTACGTCTTCATGCTTCCAACGACTTACTGATCAGGTTAAGCGACAGTGACAGCTATCGCCTTATCCAATTACTTGTGCTCATACACGGAAGGCCAGCACAGCAGAGATAGCGTGGTTTTATCCACTTTGCTTCGCAAGTCGCCGCCATTGCTTCCTTGCACGCTCGCTCTATATCTCACTCACACACACAGGATGAATCTCTCTTTTGTAAGAAACCAAAAATATTTCATATTTCATTTCCTATTGCTGTGATTACATTGTCGTTCTCCTCTGCATCTCTGTTTTCTGTTTGTTGTTTTAGAGTGAAAACCTGTGGTTCCAAATGGGTAACAGATGTCTGCGAATGATGAAGCAAGATATGGATTCTTCGGCATCAGGAAGATCTGAAAGTATTTCTTGTGATAACACGAGGAAACTCTATCATTCATTCTCAAGTTCGAAGGAGAGGCTTTCAAGTGCGCCGTCACTCTCATTCTCAGGAGGTCGATCAGCCGGTTCAAGTCAATCTGTGAAAGGGCCAGATGGTGTTTCAAGATTCTGCAACTCTGAGTCCATGAGTAGAAGGGATGACCATCGGCTGGACGATAGTGCATTAAGCTCCAGTAGGTTGCCCTGCAAACACGAGAATCTGAATGTGAATGTGGATGTGGATGTGGAAGATGTGAACAAGGAGGCCGATGATTTCATAGCCCAAATGAATGAGAGATTGAAGTTGGAGAGAATTATGTCAGATATGGAGTATAAGGATAGGATCCAGCGGGGTGCACTCTAGTCAATTATTTCCATTTCTTTTATTTGGATTGGACATTTTGAGAATATTTTGGAAATGTTTATATTTTTTTTGAGTGAGAAGATTAATTGTTTAATCTCACCATAAAATGTAGAATAATGTAGAATATTTCTAAAATCTATACTCATCTTATTGTATATAATTATACGTATATTTAGCCTTTAAATTTGAAGTTTTGTTATATAAAAATATTTTTAAAATTTACAATTTTATAAACAAACACATTTTCTTTTTCTTATTGTGTATATATAATTATACTTATATCTCAACCTGTAACATGTGACGTTCTATGTATTATCATTGAACGAATGTATCCATGTTCAGAAATTAATGCTTCAGTTGTTTGCATGATTGCTTATTTGTTAATTCAAGTATTTGTATTATTAGAGTATTTTATATTTTATTTTTTATTTTTTTTCTGTGTAATTAGAAGAATCATCAACCAGGTTGGGAACTGCTTCTACACTGAGTAAATATGGATTTGAACCAATCTTCTTTCCACAAAAAGATTCATAAATCACAAATTAGTCTACACTCTAAACTCTAAAAGAAGTATATTATTACTGTTGAATCTTTCAAGTATAATTATAATCAATCTTGCTGTATATTATTACTGTAAAATCTTTCAAGTATAATTATAATCTTACTTGATAAAAATAGTGATCACTTATTTTTTAATTCCAAATTTATCTTATTTTAAAACCAACATTGTTCAAAAACCATTCAAACCTATAAAAGCATGACCATCATCTCATTGGATAATTAGAACTATTCGTTGACCAAAACAATGGTATACAATCAAGTCAAAGGCATGTAAAGAGCAGATATGAGTTGAACCTTACATGCTTTCCAATATCCTTAGGCCAAGCATTACTTTCAAACTCTAAGGAAAAATTTTGTTAACTGGCCAACATACTTAGCCATCCATAATTACTAGTACCACTAAGATACCTCAACACACTTTTTGCTGCGACCCAGTGACTTTCGAGTGGTTTCGACATGAACTGGCTCAACATACTAACAGAGTATGCCAAATCTGGTCTAGTTGTAGTGAGATATATCAAACTGCCAACTAGTTGTCTATACATAGTGGCATCCACCTCTTTAGTACCATCATCACTGCTCAACTTTAAGTTCTGCTGCAATGGTGTTGCTGCTGATCTACACTGCTCCATTCTGAACTTTTCCAGCAAGCTTTTGGCATACTTCCCTTGTGTAAGAAAAGTCTGTCTAGAATCTGTCCATACCTCCAATCCCAAGCAGTAATGTAGATTTCCGAGATCTTTCATCTCAAACACTTGTGACATCTGCTGTTTGATTTCTTTGATCAGATTGTTAGCATCCCTTGTTATGATCATATCATCTACATACAAAGAAATCAAAATGATTTTCCTCTGTTTATTAAACTTGGTATACAGATTTGGATCATTCAAGCTCCTATGAAAGCCATGCTGTACAAAAAATGAGTCAATCTTCTCATACCACGACCTGGGTGCTTGTTTTAAACCATAAAGTGCCTTTTTCAATTTACAAACAAGATGTTCCTGCCCCTTTTTCACAAAACCTTCAGGCTGAATTAAATAAATTTCTTCTTTCAAGTCACCATTCCGAAATGCAGACTTAACATCTAGCTGGTGTATCTACCATTTATGTTTTGTTGCTAAGGAAATTAGCATTCTAATGGTGTTTAATTTGGCTACAGGAGCAAAGGTGTCATCGAAATCTATTCCCTCTTGCTGTGAGTAACCCTTTGCTACCAGTCTAGCTTTAAGTTTTTCTATACTCCCATCTGCATTTATTTTAGGTTTGTACAACCATTTGCATCCTATGGGGGTTTTACCTTCAGGCAATTCAACCAAACCCCAAGTATGGTTTATGTTTATTGATTCTATTTCCTCATACATTGCAGTCCTCCATGCATCAGATTTACTTGCTTCTTCATAATTTGCAGGTTCTACAATGTTTAAAATGTTTGTCATTAATGCATAGTCTTTCAATCTGGATGGTAATTGAGTCTTCCTACTCGATCTCCTTGGTAGGGGACTTACCTCAAATCTGTCCATTTCAGCCTTCTCTGGGCTTGCATCATTGATTACATTACCTGTTACTTCTTCTTCTTGTTTCTGCTCCTGCACTTCATCATCCTCACGGTTTTCTTCCATTAGCAATGGAATGTGCCAATCACTGTTAGAGTCATCCTTTCCTTCTTCAACCTGTTCATGAAATATGACATCTCTGCTTGCAAAAACCTTATGAGTCACAGGATTAAATAACTTATATGCCTTGAACTAAGTGCCATATCCAACAAAGATACATTTCAAGGCTTTTGGATCTAACTTCTTCCTATCTGCCTTAGGTATATGAGCATAAGCTTTTGACCCAAATATTCTTAAATGACTCACTGCTGGTTTGAATCCAAACAATGCTTCAAAAGGGGTTTTGAAGCCTAGACATTTAGTAGGACTCCTATTCTTTAAGTAGACAGCAGTGTTAATAGCTTCTGCACAAAAGCCATTTGATAGACCCTTACCTTGAAGCATGCTCCTTGCGCACTCCACAAGAGTTCTGTTCTTTCGTTCTGCCACTCCATTCCGCTGAGGAGTGTGGGGCACTGTGAACTGTTGAACAATCCCATGCTGCTTGCAGAAATTCATGAATTCTCCCAACCTGTATTCTCCCCCTTGATTTGAGCGGAGAATTTTTATCCTTTTTCCTGTCTGGTTTTCTACCATAGATTTAAACTCTTTAAAATACTGAAAGGCTTGACTCTTTTTACTCAGAAAGTATATCCATGAGAACCTAGTGCAATCATTTGTAAATAAGAGAAAATAATATGCACCTCCTAATGACCTAGTCTGCATAGGTCCGCATATATCAGTATGCACCAGTTCTAAGACATCTCTTTCTTTTCCATTAACATGCAAAGGGAACTCTTCTCTATGCATTTTCCCTAATGCACATCCATCACAATCCAACTTAACATTATGGAAAACGGGGAGTCCATCAACCATACCTTTTCTCTGAAGTAAGATGAGGTCTTGCAGATTAAGATGACCAAATCTCTGATGCCAGAGATCTTCAGCTGTCGATCCAGTTGCAACCATTGCTTGCTTTGTCATACTTTTCACGTCTAACCTGTACAAGCTCCCCACGCGCACTCCTGTTGCAACTATTTCCATCTGGCTATCCTTTATGACACAGTTAGTCTTAAAGAATTGAACTTGCATGTCCTGATCAGTAATCATTGAGACAGAGATCAATTTTTTCTTAATTCCGGGCACATACAATACATTTTTAAGGTGTCTAATGTTACCGCTAGGTAATTTTACCGGAATATCACCATATCCTTTGATCTCATATCCACTATCATCCCCTAAATAAATTTTCGACCCACATGAAGTTTCTTCAAGACATTCAAACTAGTCCTTCTTACCAGTCATATGTGAGGATGCGCCAGAGTCGACATACCATATGTCGTCCTCATCTCCCTCTGAAGCTGAAAGGGCACAATCGGCTGTAAATAGTCGAAGTTCGTGGCTATGGTCCTCTTCTTCCTCAACAAAGTAACCCTTATGTTTTCTCTGTTTGTTTCTTCCTTCGTCTTCCTGCCTCTTATAACAATCTTTAATCTCATGACCAGGTTTTCCACAGTAAAAACATTTCTTGCTGGGAAAATTATTAGCAGACATACCTTTAAACGGTCTCTTCTGAAATGTGTTGGCTCCTTTCTGCTGCTGCTGTGGTTGCTGTTGCTGCTGTGGCTTCTTCCCTCTGTACTGTCGCCTTTTCACCATCAGAGCAAGTTCATTGCTCTGTGATTTCAGATTTTGTCGTCGCTCTTCTTCTTGTAGCAGAATCCCTGTCAACTCTTCAAACGTAGGGGCTTTCTCCCTTGCTGCCAACCCTGTGATGAACATATGATATTCGTCTGTCATTCCATTCAATGTGATCGTGACCAGATCTGAATCGGAAACTTTCTCTCCGATATCTCCCAATCTGTCCTTCAGGTCTTTGACTCTCGCAATGAATCCAGCAGCGGACTCATTCTCCTCCATCTTCATCGCAAACAGCTTGCCATTGAGTGACAAGACACGATTTGTATTTTGTGTCTGGTATAGGTTTTTAATCATCGTCCAAATGTCAGCGGCCGATTTACAGTCTCTAATATGTGGGATAATATTGTCCTTGACGGACATCTTCAATATGACCTTTGCTTTTGTCTCCCTTTTATCCCAGTCTTGTTCTTGTGCAGCTGATCCTGGTCTCAGCTCACTTCCTGTAACAATCGACCATGCATTTGCGCTTTCAAGTAAAGTCTGTATCTTGAATTTCCAGTTGGAGAAATTCGATCCATCGAGTTTGCCAGACTCGTGGAGATACGATTCTATACTGTTATTCATATTGGATTGATAAAATTTCTGATCCTCTGATGAATAAATCAACTGAATAATTGCAGGACACACTAAAAAAAAAATTACCACATACCAGATCCTGACCACTGTTTTTCCAAACAAAATTTGTACCTTCAATGTGCCACCACCGGGCAAAACCGATCTGCTGCCTCCGAGCAAATCAGGAGCTTCAATGCGCCACCACCGGGCAAGTCCGATCTGCCACCACCGGGCGAATTCGGAACTTCAATGCGCCACCACCGGGCAAGTCCGATCTGCTACCACCGAGCGAATTCGGAACTTCAATGCGCCACCACCGGGCAAGTCCGATCTGCTACCACCGAGCGAATTCGGAACTTCAATGTGCCACCACCGGGCAAGTCCGATCTGCTACCACCGAGCGAATTCAGAACTTCAATGTGCCACCACTGGGCAAGTCCGATCTGCCACCCCCGGGAAAATTCGGAACTTCAATGTGCCACCACCGGGCAGGGCCGATCTGCAAAAAGAATTGCAGACCTTCCCAACGAGAAAGAGGCTGGCGATTTTCTGATTCAAAAAATCCACGCCGAAATAAAAATGCGTGCGAGTCCCAGCCCTGGCGCTTCTCTGATGCGAAAAATCCACGCCAAAACCAAAATGCGCACAAGTACCAGCCCTGGCGCTTCTCCAATGTGAAGAAGCCGCGCCAAAATGCTCCAAAATCGAAATCCCCGCGCCAAAATGCTCCAAAATCGAAATCCGCGCGAGTCACCAGCCCTGGCGCGCTTTTCGCGTGTATTTCCGCGCCACTCGCGAATTTTGGCGCGTTGGCGCGACTGTTCGCATTAAAAACCGCGCCGATGGCGCGACTGTTCACAAAAAATCCGCGCCAACCTTTTCTTCTGCTCAGAGATGATCAGTCATCTGAGACCTATCCTTCAGGTGTTACTGCAGTCCACCTGAATCTACGAAAACAAAACTTCTGTAAGCTCTTCCGCCACTACAGTTCTGTAATCAATGATGCATCCTAAAAAAAAAGGCTGTCCCTACTCTAAGCTCCGATACCAAGATAAAAATGACACTGAAATGAAAAGAAGGAGTTGCAGCTCACAGGTGAGTACTGCACCTGGAGACTGCACTCAAACTGAGAGAACACTCAGAGGTTACTCTACATTCATGAATGAGGAATTACATCATTAAGTACAACACTAGGAATTAGGAAGTTGGAAACAAACTCCTAAATTGTAGGAACTAATCCTAAACTAAGGAGATACGTTACAACTTGTGTAACCATTTCTCCATTAATATAAAATAATATTAATTATTTTCAACTATCCTAAGGTTTAATTTCCTCTGCAAGCACTTGGATACTCTATAGTCTACTCTTGTATAATTCAAGTTCTATTATGAGTGATTCTCCATCCTTAAGACTGAGGTTTGGTTGCATGCAATGATTTTGTAAAAGTATAAAATATGATATATTGTATTTTTTTATTGTATTTTTTTTTTATATTTTTTTAATTACGTTGAATAGTTGGAGTAATTTTGGTGAGGTTTATAAACAAATTTTATGACTACTATTATAACACAAAGAACATATTCAATAATCCGTGAGTTAAATATAACAATAATATATGATTTAACAAGAGCTAAAATGCCTATAAAAAAGAAATACCTACTCTTTAAATTTGATATTTTTTTTTACTATTCTTCACATTATGAAAAATGACGAGTGCATGAAATTCATTTCATTTGTGTACTATTATAAAATCACATCAAATATGATATATGATATTTTACTTTATCTTTTTAAATCAATTATTTAGATTATGAGAAAGGAGAAATGGATTATGAAAGCATGAGGTTGATCATAATTCTTTTGAATTAATTGAAATGATTAGTGTCCATGCACATCATACCATATTTCATTATTATGAGGTTATTTAATTTTTTGGTCTGCATTCAATTTAGAGTGATGTCATCTCATTGATATGGAGTTGTTTATTTTTTTAGTTCGTAAGAAATAAATTAGGTAGGTGTTCATAATCTGGATTAGGGACAAAAATTTGCTAAAAATTCAAAGTGCTTAGAATTTCACCAAACTAGAACAACTAGATCAGGCTCGTTACCAGAAATTTGTTGTAATTTGTTTCATTCAAAACATAGTTCGTATGAGGAAGTTAGAGCCCGTTGATCATCATGTCAAACAGGCAAATTTTTAAAAAAGTGGTCAAACAGGGTCAAAGGTCAAAAATTTGGGTTTTAGTCCATTTCGGCCAATGACAGGATGACAAGTGTTGGACTCTTAGTGGCCTAAATTTCTGGGCACATGTCAATTTTTATTGGTTTTTAATAAGCCAATAGGAAGAGGATATGTGGCAAGCCTAGAGGTCGCGATGTGCCCCCCTCCAAGGTAGAAATTTGGAAACATATCCAAAGTCTAAATTTAAATTATATTTCAAAGGTCGTATGTAATGTTTGGTGGAAATTTTTTTTTGGGGGGAGGTCGGGGTCGAACCCACGACCACTCTGTGACCTCCCCTACACAACCCAAATGTCTTACCACCATACCACGAGTGCAAGTCTTAATAGACTATGGGCTCATTTTCTATTTTCTTTTTCAAATGGTTTCGGGTGGAGTTAAAAGGGGCCAACCCACGATGCCACGGCACTGTGGCCCCATAACCAATGGCGGAGGCCTATTTTAAATGATGCGTATTAATGTTTAAGGGCAAGTTTAATTACCCATAACCACTATGTTTAGTGCTAATCAAGATGCTAATGCGGGATTAGGATTAAATCACGCTTAGTTCATTTAACTGCAGATTATCCATTAGTGATCTAAATATGGGAAAAAAATTTATTTCTATGCAAGCTCCCTCATCAGTATTAATTTTTTTTTTAAGGATCGACTCAATTAACGATTTGTGAAGGGGTTAAAGTGTTAAGTTTCATGTATTTTTTATGATCGAATTATGAATTAATTAATTTTTAAAAACTCGTCAATAGCAAATTAAATGCAGAAATATAACTCACAGCAATCACATAACACAATGAATGATGATGGAGTTCACCCCACCTGGGCTACATCTCCATGGACCTGCTTTAACTAGCTAGGCCATCTTGGGATTATGAGTAAAATTTCTGATTACAAGAAGCATCACTTCTCTAATCATTTTTCTGATTGTTCCACTGGCTTCAGAACACTCAAATACCCCAAAAATGACTATTCAATCTCTGAATTTGGTTCACATCTCCTCTAGGCTTAACCTACAACCCCAGTGGCCATGGGCTTTTATAATCTCCAAAGTGGAAAAAGAGCTTTCATATGTGCTCCAACACCTTTGTAAATTGTACCAGTGTGTTCAGAACATCAAATACATCTAAAAATGATTGTTCATTCACTGAAATCGGCCTTCAGCTGATCTGGGCATGGCCTTCCCTCATGGTGGCCTTGGGCTTCAAAATTATTCAGGTGACAACAAACACCTGTATATTTGCTCCATTTCCTCTGAAATCTATTCCAATGGAGTTAGAGCATGCCAATATACTAAGAATGACTATCCCTTAGCAAACATTGGTCAAAAATTGACCAAGATAGGCCTCATTAAAGTTTTCCCTAAATTCTGCCTCTAAATCTGGAAAACTGCCAAATAACCCCGACAAATTTGGAAGTGGTGCCGAATTTGGAGGTGGCTGAAAAAATTTCGCCAGCTTAATCTCATGGTTAATTAATTCTAACTTCAGATTAACTAGTGCTAAGAGCGCACTAAGCCACAATTAGTGGGAGCGCTTATGTTGAGGTCATATGACGTGGTCTCATGCGGAGGAGGGATGACCTCTCTATTTCTTCGCCATTCGAAGTCTGCATTTCATATTAAATACATGCTTTGTTCCATCCTAAACAAGGAATAAATGTCTAGCTTATTAGTAGAGTCATGGTAGTGGAGAGGGAGAGGTCAAGGGGTTGAACCCCAGCCTTGCCCCTTAATACGTTGTTTTTACAACCATTTTAAAACGCATTCCAAACTTTATAAACTTTGGTTAATACGAATAACCAAACCATATTAAATATGTGCCACCGTTTGAATATAATGCGCCTCCAAAGGTTATAAACATTATATGCCCACCATGATATATATTAAAATCAGACTTTAGGTTAGTGGTTAAGACTTTGACATATGCAAAATTAATATATATGTTGTAGAAATTATACCAACAATATGTAGAACAATGGATTCAATATAATCATGAAATATTCTAGAGCAAGACATTGAATCCTTCTACAATTAATTTGCAGAAATTAAACACGGTCACACAATCACCCCAAGTAAGAGAAAGAATAAAATCTACAACGCATGAAATTTTTTGGGGAAAGCAATCTGCTCAAAACCCCTCTATCTATATTGTATAAAACCAAAGAATCATGAAACAATTACAATGAAATCTTCTCACAAGAGTTTGTTGCACTCTACCAACTGTCTCGCACTGATCTGGACAAAATCGACCAACACTTAGCCAATTTCATGCCTCTGCTCAACCTGCCTTGCTTGCGAAATTATAAGAACAATTGATCCCTATTAATTAGGAAATTCAACCTTCCAAAACTGCGAAATACATCATGGGAAATACTATGGTTGTCTAATTATGCGCCGACAATTTACTAATAATACAATTGAAAGATAACATCCCTTTAACCTTTGTCTCAACTGGGTATTCATCAGAACTGACATGCATGCAACTATTAATAGTAAATCATCAGTCACTTGACAGATCACTGCATGTGAATTAAATTTGATTTAATTCACTTAACCTCTCACTAGTACAACAATCAGTTACAACTAGTTAGACTTACTTTAACTCACTTAATTGAGTTAACTGGTTTCTCATGCATTAAACTAATACACTAATTGCAACTTGGACTCTAAAACAAATAGAATCACTCTACATGCTTCACCAACCACCCTCAACTTGAATTTCATGAGCTAACTGAGTCTATCACACTCAGTTAACTATTACAAGTGATTATGAGATAAGATTACAATTTATCGTCCAATTTAATTAAGGGAAAATTAAATTAGACACACATTTATTGTTGACTTTTCAACACTCCCTCTCAACAAGAAAGGGATTATTAGCTACCTCGATCCTGCCTCTATGGTATTAGAATTTTCTCTTGGTGAGCACCTTTGTCATAATATCTGCATGCTGATCCTCCGTGGGAATGTACTGAAGTAACATAATGCGTCCCTAAACACAAACTCTGAGATGGTGGTACCAGATGTCAATATGCTTGGACTTGTCATGGATTACTAGATTAACCGAGAGTTTTATGCAACTCTGGTTATCACAATGTATCATCGTCAGATCCATCTGATGACCAAACAAAGAAACAAGTATCTTCCTCATCCATATGGCCTCACATGCCACCTCACTAGCTGTCATGTACTCTGCCTTGGCTGAACTGAGTGCAACTGATCTCTGCTTCCTACTGTACTGAGAAACTGATGTCAATCCTATGCTGAAGATCCCTCTTGATGTGCTCTTCCTGTCTGATGGACTGTCTGCCCAATCTGCATCGGTGAAGCCTTGAAGCTTCACTCCCTCTGTCTGTCTGTACCATAAACAATGTAAACTTTGAAATGAGAACTGATACGAATATCCACTTTTTTGAGGTAGAAAAAAATTATCCAATTTTGAAAAGTGTTGATTCAAAATACACCTTTTTTTGAGGTAGAAAAATATCGTCTGATTTTGAAAAGTGTTGATTTAGAATACACCTTTTTTTTAGGTAGCGAAAAAGCATCTGATTTTGAAAAGTGTTGATTCAGAATACACCTTTTTTTTTTTTAAATAATTTTGACACTTTAAATTTTCTCATGTATCAGGTATGGACATTTTTTTTAAAATCTTAGCGATTTTTCATGCAAATTTTGAAAAGTGTTGATGCAACATCAACCCCCTTTTTTTGAGGGCTTATTTTTTACAGTTTAAATTTTATAATGTATGAAGTGTGGAATTTTTTTTAAAATGTTTAAGATTTTCATGCGGATTTTGAAAACCATGAACATATTTTTTCAAAGCAATTTTTGACACTTCAAATTTTCTTCTGTCCTAATTATACATAATTTTTTTTGTTAAATGTTCATTATTTAACCATTTTTCAAGTGGTCTTATTCCTCTTCATGTTTTTCGTCCTAAGATATTTGGTTTTTAAAGGTTTCCAAATTTTTGTTTTTTTTCTTCCTTTGCAATATATATATATATTCCAAAGTTTAAATAAATTAAAAAAATATATATATATATATATATATATTTTGAGGTTAGGATTTCTTTTATATTTATATAACGTTAATTAATATTTCAATACACATCAAATAATTGTCACCAAAAAATAATAATTTTAAAATCTCGAAAAAGAATATACATTTTGCATATAGATATAATTAAAAAGTATGTATTTTAAGACATTTTCACTAAAAAATATATGTTAAATAAATAAAAATTATGGAAATTTTGATAATTGTTTTTTGGAAAAATAACAATTTTTATAAACTTTATATAAAAAAGGACGACATTTCAAAAATAAAAATTCTAGAAAAATTATTTAGATAACATTTTAAGTATTAAAAAAAAATTAAAATTAAAATAAAACATATAACTTATAAAAATCATAAAAATCATAAACATAAAGAAAAATACAATTAAGTTATAAAAAAAATAAATCATTAAAAATAAAAAAGTAATAATAAAAATACATTGAAAAAAGTAAATTAAAAAAAAATAAAAAACAAGAAAATACATTAAAAAAAATTAAACAAAACAATTTAAACACACACACGCACATATCTATAACATTTATAATTTAAAAAAAATTAAAATTTATATAATTAAAAATAATAATAATAATAATAACAATAAAAACGAATTATAGCATCCCTTGAGCCATTGGTGGCTCGAGGGGACGCCTATCGTGGGTGGGCAGAGTTGCAGCAGCTAGCTCACGAAAGACGACTACCAATGACTTAAATCTGATTTTGAGAATCGGATTTGAGCTTTTGGTGGCCCGAGAGAATGCTTGCCATGGGCGGGCAGAGCTGCAGCAGCTCCACCCGCCCACGACATGCGGCCCCTCGGTCCACCAATAGCTCAATTTAAGTTGTTGGTAGCCGCCTGCTGTGGGCTGGCGTAGCTGCAGTGGCTTCGCCCACCCATGGCAGGTGGCCAACAACAACTCAAATTTGATTCCGAGAATTAGATCCGATTCTCATAATCGGATTTGAGCCGTTGGTGGCCCGAGGGCTTGCCTGCCATGGGCAGGCAGAGTTGTTGCAGCTCTGCCCGCCCATGGTAGGCGGCCGCTCAGGCCACCAACGACTCAAATCTGATTCTGAGAATCAGATATAATCTGATTCTGAGAATTGGATCTAATTCTCAGAATCGAATTTGAGCCATAGGGGGCACGAGGGGCCGCCTGTCATGGGCGGGCAGAATTGCGCCCAAAACAGGCGGCCCCTCGGGCCACCAACGGCTAAAATTTGATTTTCAGAATCAGATTTCAACCGTTGGTGGATGCTTGCCATGGGCAGGCAGCTCTGCCTGCCCATGGCAGGTGGCCCCTCGAGCCACCAACAACTCAAATCTAATTCTGAGAATCCGATCCAATTCTTAAACTTGGATTTGAGTCGTTGGTGGCCCGAGGGGCCACTTGCCGTGGGCAGGCTACCGCTCTATCCGGCCACGACAGATGGCCCCTCGGGCCACCAATAGGCTCAAAGTCGATTGATTCTGAGAATCGGCTTGGGCCCCCAACCGATTATGAAAACAGGCTTAAGGCCGCTGGTGGGCGAAGGGACCAAATCTGTATATTTTTTTATTTTTTTTAATTATCATTATTGATTTTTTAATCAATTTTTACTAGTTTTAGTGCTTTTTTTTATTTTTTAATAGTTTTTGTTTGTTATTTTAGTGTTTTTTATTTATTTATTATTATTTTTAATTGTTTTCCTTAATTTTTTTTTCTAATTTATTTAAATATTTTTTACGATTCCATTTTTTTTATTTGTTTTTTATTTTTATTATTTTGATTTTTTCTTTTTTCTTTTTTAATTTTGTAATTTGTAATTTTTTTTTTTTTTAATTGTATAGTTTATTGATTTATTTTAATTTTTTGTTGTTTGTTTTTTTAATTATTCAATAAAGTATTTTATTTTTTTATTTTATTTTCTTTCCTTTATTTTTTTTACTTAATTATTTTTTTTGAAAATATATATATATATATATATATATATATATATATATATATATATATATATATATATATTTATTTATTTTTTAATTTTTTATTTCTTTTTGTGTTTTTATCTTTTATAGGTTAATTTTGTTTTTTGTTTTTTTTTTACATTTTTATGTTTTTTATTTTGATTTTTTTTCTTTTTATATATTTTTATATATTTGATTTTTTTTTTTGTCATTTTTTTTATTTTATATATATATATTTTTTAATATATAGTTTTATTTACTTTTTATTGTTATTTTTAACTTTTGTTTTTTTGTTTTTTTTTGTTGTTTTAATTTTTTGTTTATTTTATTTTATTTTTGTTTTCATTTTTCTTTTGAAATTTTAAGGTTTTTTGGAGTCATGATATTTTATCTTTTATGTCATTGTTTCAAAATGTTGAAAATCTATCCTGAAGAAAAAAAGTTGCATTCCAGCATCAAAATTTTTTGTTTTTAGGTAGTTTTTTGCACCAAAAAAATTTGTTTTCATTGCCATGTTTAAAACATGTTGAAAATTTACCCCAAAAAAAAAGTTGCTATTCCAACATCAACACCTTTTGTTTACGAGTTGTTTTTCTATATTTTGGGGATTTTTTTGGCTAGAGTTCTTTTTTTTCAGTTTATAGTTCCCATTTGATAGTTTACATTGTTCATAATACATATTCTGTAGTGCCCCTGAGATATCTCAAGACATGCTTCCTCGCCTTCCAAAAGAGCTTGGTTGGCTTAACCATAACTTGACTAAGCCGGTTAACCACATAGCATATGTCTGGTCGTGTGTTCACCAAGTACATGAGTGAACCCACAAGCTGCATGTAAACAATAGCGTCAAGTACCTCACCTGAAGTAGCATCCTCATTCTTCCAGTTTCCTACAAGAGGAGTCTCCATGGGTTTACAACTCTCTGGCTGCTCAATGCACACTTCTTCCTCAATAAATCCATTGAGAAATGCAGTCTTCACATCCATCTGATGTATCTGCCAACCCATATGTGATGAGAGTGCAAGGATAGATCTAATTGATGAGTACCATGCAACTGGTGCAGAAGTCTCCTCATAGTCAATCCCCTCAACCTGTGAGAATCCTCGGGCTACAAATCTAGCCTTGTACTTCTCCACACTCCCATCTGTTGCATGCTTCACCTTATAGATCCATCTACATCCAACCACTGACTTCCCGACTGGTCTTGGGACAACATCCCATGCACTATTCCTAATGATGGAGTCATACTCCTCAACCATGGCGTCAACCCAAGTTGGTTGTTGTACTGCTTCCTCAAAAGGGGATGGTTCTATCACAATACACTTACTCATAAGAGCTATGTATCCAGTATAACTATCTGGTGATTATCTCTATTTGTACTGTGATGTAGGTGCTCCTACATGTTCTGCTGCATCAAGTCTCAATCTGTTAGCCTCTGTGGTGTGCCTCCTACCATGTCTGGTGGATGGGTCTGCATTAGTGGTTTCTGCCACTCCATGATCCTCCTCATGTGGCTGCTCCACATCTTGAGGTTCATCCTTTGGAACCAAGAGTTCCTCATCTGCATGCAAATCAAGCTCCCTCTCAAGGGACAATCGCATGCCTTTCTCCTCATCAAAATTTACATCCCGTCTGAAAACTTTCATCCTATTGTTCGGCAAATACACCCGATAGTTGTGGGGAGTATCAGTGTACCCCAAAAATATCTCAATCTCTATTGTTGGTTCTAGATTCTTTCTGGAATCTTTGTTCACATGGAAATAGACAGATGAGCCAAAAATTTTAAAATATGAAACATCAGGTTTCTTACTAGAAAATTCCTCCTCTGGTGTACTCATGCCAAGTATCCGATGAGGACAACAGTTTTGCACAAATACCGTTGTGTTGCATGCATATGCCCACAAATGCAATGGTAAGCCCTGATCATATAACATAGCTCGTGCTGCACCCACAATTGTTACGTTCTTTCTTTCTGCAACCCCATTCTGTTGTGGGTTATGAGGCGCAATCAACTCTCTTCGAATTCCTTCTTTGGCACATAAGTTCTTGAATTCATTGGAGATGTACCCACCACCATTGTCGCTCCTTAGAGCCTTCACCTGCTTCCCTATATCTTTCTCAACCAGTGCTTTGAACTCACAAAATTTTGAGAATGTCTAATCTTTCTTCTGCATGAATTAGATCTAACACTTTTTAGAAAAATAATCAACAAAAATCACATAATACATGTGCTTTGTTGTAGAAGCTGTAGAGAATGGTCCACACACATCTGAGTGAACTCTCTCAAGGATTTCTGCTGCTTAGTTCTCCTTCTCGTGAAAAGTGGCCTTTGTATACTTCCCCATGGTACATCCCTTGCATGTGTCTATCTACGCAAGATTACCCTTTGGAAGCCCTGTAGAAATCTAATTCATGACCTTAAAAGCACTGTCGTGTAGATGGACCAATCTCCTGTGCCATAACTCATCCTCATCCCAACTCACCACTCTATTTGCTTTACTCATCAATGCTTCGCAGCTGTCTACAAACTACAAGGAAAATACCCTCTAGCAGATGTTTTTGAGGAACCCCTTATAAAAATACCCCAGACATCCGTTTCTAGCGGAGGTTACTAGAGGACGTTGGCGGGTGGATGTTTTTGTGGAGGATTTTCGTTCGGTGCGCTTATCATCCTAAACCGCATCGGTGCGTTCAGCAACAGAAACCATCGGTGCGAACAAAACATTGGCACACCAAACACCATGCGCTTTGTACACAGCCGCTCGGTGCGTCTTATTACTCTAGCGCACCGGTGCTTTACAAAGTTTCCGCACCGGTGTGCCTATAAAACCCCGTGCACCAGAACAGGGTTAAATAAAAAAAAAATTACTGCCAAAAAACCACATTTTTCACTTTTCTTAGTGCTCCAGATCTCTCAAGCACCGGTGCAATTTATCCTTGTCTAAGCTGCCCTGACATCGGTGTTCCCATTGCGCCCATTGCACACACTACTGCTGTGCATTTCCCACCAATCTCTAGCTTGAATTTTGCAAAACGGTAGGAAAAATTTCTTTTGCAAATTCTATAGCCATTATGCCTCCTCAACGACCAAATGTACAGGTATTTTTTTTTTCCCACTATCAAGCCTTTTAGTGGATTAGAATTTCAAATTACCTTAAAATTAACCATTTAAAAGAAAAGAAAAAAATTTGTTGCGCGCTGCGCTCGAGTCGTTCAGCTCGCACCAGTTCGCGGTGCTGCTTGTAAATTTACAGGCCGCACCGCAACCAGTGCTAATGGTATCCGCATTGGTTCCAGGGTGGTACCGAAAGGCACACCGTGTTATTTAAAAATTTTAAATAAAGTACGGTGCAGTCGGTTACCCGCCCGCACCGTTGACCATGTGGAATAGCGGCAATGCAGTGCGTTGACTTAAATATCTGCCTCGGGGAGGGTATTTTTGTCAGCGCATCGCATTTTGCTCGACAGGGTCAATGGTGCGGCGTGGTAAAAGACTGCACCGTTGACTATGTAATGATGTCAGGAGGTTGATGCGCTGGCCAAAATATACGACCTGGGGCATAGAGTTTAGTCAACGCACCACACTCCCGACACCGTCCATAGTAAACGGTGCACTGAAAATTTTCAGGTGCCTTTTCGCCGATGCACTGAATATTTTCTTGTGCATTGCCGCTGGTGCGCAACAAAAAAAGATGCACAGGTACCGGTGTATGCCTATTTTTTGTGGCACACCAACTATTTGTTTTTCCAAAAAAAAAATATATATGTATATTCCTAAATACATGTCTCATTTAATAAAAAAATTGTATTTAATATGTCAATCATTCAGAGATGTGAAAGGAGAGAAGAAGGGGAACAACAACAACAACATGCGGACCAGTATAACATGGTTCGCCTATGGGAGGCATGAGAGAGGGAGAGAGATGCATACCCTCGCCCTATTACAACAGCTACCCAGGGGCTCCTAAGGCAGGTAGGCCTCCTCAAGTTCTATGAGGAGGCTACTTCCCTAAAGGGCCATGGTGTGTTTTTGAGACATCTTATTCACAGGTGGAATGCCCACCGACAGGCTTTCCAGGTTGGTCCTAACCAGTGGTACGCGCCCACTGATGAGGACATATATTTCATTACAGTGCTATTGAGAAGAGGGGTGGATTTTCCCTTGTTCCCAGAGGTTCCAGTTGGCTATGCAGCAGGGAGTCAGTTGGTGTACTCCTAGAGATACATTAGCGTAGATATACTATCTCATTCAAATTTTCAGGCCTACGGAGGTCAGCTACGTATTGGTGCATTTGGTAGTAAGGAGGTGAGGTGCCTCTCACTTTTGATTTCGACCATTTCACACAACACCAGTGACGGGCAACGCATTAGTTGATCGCTTCTATATTATGTTTATTCTTTAGTACAGGAGCCACAAATTCTCAGGTGGTCTGCCATTTTTTTGCAGCAGTTCTGTACAACCTTAGATAGATGTCATGCTCATGCACAAGGGAGGGTCAACTTCCCTTTTTCTTCATAGATTTTTTGTTTACTTTTTGAGAGGTTTCCAGAGACGAGGCCTAATTTTATTCGGTAGCCTCGTAGGCCGATGTTGGAGGCAAGGATGCACATGTGGGGACAGATGATGCCCAAGAGGGGCAAGACTGAGTTTTTCGTGAGGATATCGCATGAAGCACTGGAGTTTCTAGCCAGTGTTGAAGAGCATCCATTTATTATGGTCCCCTGTCTTTATGCTGGTTTGGATTGGTGAGGGTGTGCCAACATCCTCTTCACAAATGATCAGCTACTGGATGATAGAGGTAATATTACATTTTTATTTAAATTTATTCTAACATGTTTTTTAACTTTTTTTTATTAAATTGTGTAATGAAATTGTCTAATTATTGTTCTGTACTTGTATATATTTTGTAGACATTGGGTCTTTTGATGGCGAGGAAATGCCAACAACACCACATGATCCAGGTGTGGATCCTGATGATGATTAGGATATGCCAGATGTCGAGGATTATCAGGAGGCCACTGCAGAGAGACCTACTCCTGCTGGTGCGACAATACCACCTTTTGCTAGACGCAGTAGGCTTGATAGCAGATTGAGGATTGAGTTGGGTGACCAACTCTGTGCATTGATTGTTGAGACAGGATTCAGGCCCACTACTATGAGAGACATATAGGCCAATGTTAGGCTGGTACATATGTGGAGAGGCATGTTGTGTGACATGTACAACCCGATGCGACATGTCGTAGGAGCTACAACCTTAGTTACATGGGTGATGAGGACCCTTGCACGTTATATGTTTGATTGAGATGCAGCACATGATTGACAGTCCGCGAGCAATGCCGACACATCATCTGATGATCATGATCATGGGAATGATCATCGTTCACCTCGCGCCATGCCAAATGAGCAGCCTCCACTAGCATCGAGCAGCAGTCATCATGGAGATCAGGTTGGACCATCGACCATGTCTAATCATCACAATGATCATGAGAAGGTTGGACCATCGACCATGTCTATTCATCACGATTAGCAACTGACAATTGATCCTGATCAGCATGTATCGACTGATCAACTTGTCAAGGTTGCACCATTGACTTAGTAGACATCGATTAGTACTATTATTAATGATGTACCACCAGCTGGTAGATGACATTTATATTACAGTTTTTTATTTTTGAAATTATTCAGTTATATATATATATATATATATATATATATATATATATATATATATATATATATATATATATATATATATATATATATATATATATATATATATATATATATATAGTCCATGTATTTTATGTTCATGTTGCAGTTGTACTTAATTTACATGTTGGTGATCATCATGATGTGTATATTGTTAGGTCATGTTAGATATTTTCATTTAATGTGCAGCTTGCAAATAGATGTGTATGTGATAGCAGTTATTTTGACATGAGATGTATATTTTATGTTTGTGTTGTGATGATGTTATATAATGCTAATTGTGTTTTGTTAGATGATCATGATCACGATGATGTTAGTGAATTTGAATGTGTTTTTTAGTCAAATATGATGTTTGTATGATGGTTATCATGATCGTGATGTTTATTAATTAATTTAATATTAAATGATCATGATATTGTAAAATTGTAATATTTGTAATTCTAATTGTATGTAAAATTCTAAAATTGTAATTGTATTTGTATTAATTGTAACTGTTATATGTAAAAGATTTATAAAATTTTAATTGTGATTGTAATATTTAATTTATTGTGAAATTATTGTAATTTTAATTTTAATTGTGATTGTATGTATGTAAAATTGTAAAATTGATGTAATTGTAATTCTAATTGTATGTAAAATTATAAAATTGTAATTGTAATTGTAAATTTTAAATTTGTAAAATTGTAATTGTATATATGTAAAATTCTAAAATTGTAATTGTAATTGTACATGAAATTGTAAAATTGTAATTGTAATTGTAATTGTATGTAACATTCTAAAATTGTAATTATAATTTTAATTGTAATTGTATGTGAAATTGTAAAATTGTAATTGTAATTCTAATTCTAATTAAAATTGTAATTGTAATTGTATTTTATTATGATCTTATATACAAAAAAAAGAACTTTATACAATACGCCATTGTTTTTGAGATCAACATAATTGCAAATTATCAAGTGAAACATTGATTTTAACATTAACACAATGAAAATTAATAATTAATTCAAAATACGTATTATAATGTTTCGAAAAACCCATCTTAAAAAGTATAAATATTGATGATCAAATAACACATCCATATCACTCTCGATTTTCATGATCGCTCTCATTATCTTCCAGCTTGCATGGCATGATAACACTATTGTTCTCAAAAATATGTTTTGATCTAGGGTCATGTCTCAATATGAACCACCAATCCCTATCCAACACATTTGGGTAAAAAAACACCTGGTTGCAGTGTTCGGGAAAAACATAGGGATTCTTAGCTTTATCCCACATCTTTCTAGAGTTGATACATATCAGCCTACTATCACGATCTTCCTTTACATTATTACGATCAAATGTGTCCCACCACTTGCACCTAAAAATAACACATTGGAAAGAAGAGAAATCCACTTCAATGATCAATTGTATCTTTCCGACGTAACCTAACATCCCTCGTACTAGGTTTTTATCACGATGGCTAGATTGACTAGATTGATCGAACTCGAATTCCACTCCACAGTCTTATGTGATGTTTCCAGCATCAGCATTTTCTACACGAAAATGGTGTCCATATGCCCACATAGATGGGAAAAAATGCACCTACTATAAAAAAGTTAAAAAAATCATAGTTTCATGTGTCTTATAATAACCCAATAGTTAAAATATAAAATATAGATGTCTTATAAGTCTCAAATGTACATATAAATTAAATATATTATTACCGAGTTGCTGCACCCAATCCCTACATTTAGTGCATCCTCTTCAACACGCGGGTAACGACCAGTTGCACCGTATTTCTCTCTCACTTGGTCAACAACCCAATTGTTGGGGCATATTTTCTTGTAAATGATCAGGATAAGGCACACTTCTACCATTCAACTATCTGAATTATGTCCTGTCACTATCCCATTTCACCCTCTTTTGTTCGTACAATGCGACCCACGGTTGTGTCGCTTAAGAATTGTGAAGAACAAATTTGTTGATTGCTTCAATTTCTGCATTCGCTCATGAAATCAAACTGGCATTATATAGTACATAGAGATCAAAATATACATTATATCAAATTTCAACATGAATATTTACTTTTTGTAAATTTGAAAACTTATAAGTCACTTACTCTTTATTAAGCGCTTTTTTCCAATCGTTTGGAGAAACTCCCCTTCTCTTTTGTCTTCATCCCTTTCATCGTCCCAAATCAACACACCTGGTTTGTTATTGATATGCTTGATGTACTCACTGGAATAATAGAAAGAATCATACGATATGTACCCCTCTACCATAGACCCCTTGGGTTTTTCCCTTTGTTGAACAAAACCTTTCAATTTATTCATGTACCTCTCTAAGAAGAACAACCAAGGACAAGAAACCACCCCAACTAATTCAACCTCATATACTAGGTGGATTAGAAGATGAACCTGCAAGTCCATGAAACTTGTTAGCAGTTCCTTCTCAAACATACAAACAATCTCAACTATCTCTTGACGCCACCGTGGAATGCTAGCCATATGAATCTCCTTTGACGTGATCCAACGTACAAATGCAGATAATTTAGATATGGCACGTCCTAGGTCTTGAGGTAATTCATGTTTCATATACCCACGCACGAACAAAGGTTAATGACACTGAAAAGTTATAAACACGTGCAATAATATAAAAAATTAGTTATGTTTTGTGATCCGTATATGGGATAAATTTTATTAATATAAAAAATAATAAAATCATGCTTTTGACATTATACGTACTCTTAGAAGATTCAAATGGTCATGCGATTTCAACCCCAGCAAATGGTCATCCATGGTGAAGCAGCACTGTAGTGAAAACCCATATGAAGATGGCACCCTCACACCCATTATAACTTCCTTTACCAAAGAAATATCATCTTTTTTTTAAATCCATGGGACATCACCTTCTTTGAAATACCATGAATTAGAGGGACCAACCCCTGCCTCTGATCCTATACTTTCTAATCGTCTTGGCTAATGTTTCTTTCTAGTTTTTTAAGTAATAAGATATTTCCTAACAACCAATGTGTCACTTTGTTTTGATGATATGTTCCTCCATAAAGAAGATGAAACATTTTTAAATATATGCATGGGATCTAATAAGTGGGTAATATTAAGTGCTCCCAATATGGGAGGTTGTAAAAGATAGATATCCTTTTCATCTCAATGGGAAATTTATCAACATAGGTATCGAAGAATTCTGGATCATCAAACATAGGCTCCTCATTTGAATTGAATATGAGGACATGCATATTCTCCTCTATATAGAATAAAATCATTTGGACATGCATGATATGATATGTACTCAACACCCAACATTTTCAACAATTTCTTTGCCTCTTCGCAGCTACCGGGAAACACATTGTCACTCGAAAGAACCTTATCTTTGAATAACTTGTAGTTGGTGATCATGGAAAAATATATTAATAAATGTAAATTAATTCTGATATAATTATTAAAGTTCATAAAATTTACCATTTGTAATGTTCATTGTACTATACTGATTATATTTATCAAATTTATATAAGGGAGGACTTTATGGTAACTTATCTCAAAATTTCTGAGAAACATGCATTCGACAAGCCAAAATTTGCTTTTAAGTTGTACAGTAACATCGTTGTTCTAAACTGGGTAGACTTTGATTGACCGCCAGGTCTAAAGAGAGGGGTGGTGGAAGCAAATTTAAGGCTTTCAAAAAAGTTGTCAACGATATGAGCATCATCCCCTAGCTGATCATCATTTTGGAATGCATCTAACAACATTGTATCCATGGTAGTCGTATCCCTTAAGTAATCATCCATACCAACCTCTATTTGATTGCCTCCATTGCCAGCTTGTGAAGAACTACTATTGTTGTAGGCATTCCTAATTGGTGAATCTGGACATAGGGGAATTGAATCAATGGTTGATTCAACCATTCTTGGTATTGTTCCTCTCCAGTTTTTTCTCTTAATTCAGTCTTATCTCGATTTGACATTGTCGTGGGGTGCAACGTAAGATGGTAGGTAGGTCGCTCATCATCACTAGAATCCTAATAATTTTAAAAAAAAAATATTTGAACATGATTAGTACAAAATATACGATATCAATTAGTATCCATGTTGACAATATTGCATGATTAATTTGTTTGACGGTGGAATAATTACATTAATCAATATACCAAAAAATTATAATTATTACCATCATTGTCCCAGGATTGTGGCTAGAAGATGCAATATTTTTACAATTGGCAAGGTGAAGCGTTTGCCCATTTTCATCTACCAAATGCGCCTTGCGGTATGCTACTCCTAATAAGAGCTTCTGATGTTTTGGAGCTGAAGTTTGAATATTTTGTGCATCTGAACTCAATTCTGAATCTGCTTGAACCTGCAAATTTGTGTACATTATAAATTTAATTAAGTTGTGCATGATTGACATGGATAAAAAACATAAATTCAATTAGATAATGAAAATACAAATAAAATCTGAAGTAAATATTATGTCTCGAGATGGATAGGGAGAACAACGCGATGGACTTTGAGAAATATTATGGAACGAGCTATATTTTGAAGAATTTTCCATTCGATATAATTATGATATTTTCTCCCTGCATTTGAGCAAAATCAACGATAAATTTTGGTGCACACACCTAAAATTAATTTCGGTGCCTTAAAAATGGACTTCTTGTTATCGGTGATAATGTACAGATCACCACACCAGTGTGTTTTCTTTACGGCACAGTAGTGCCATGATATAAACAGACGCATCGGTGCGGTGATATTAAGTGACGCACTGGCGATGAATAAACACAAATAAAAAAAAGCGCAACTCTATTTTCTTTAAGTGAAAAAAAAAGCGGTAAATTGAAAAATGGGCAGCAAAATATTTTTGAAATCTAATTTCATAAAACAATTCTTTAAATACTAAACACTTTTCATTATTTCACTATTTTTGTAAAAATTTTCAGCCATAGATTTGCAGGAGACATACCTGGAGCAACAGAGCACGAGAGAACTACGGAGCAGCGAAATACGTTCGAACAGAAGTATTCAGACAATAAGAATTCCAAACCTCTAGTGATTCAAACCGTGTAGCATAGAATTTCAAACGATCTCATGATTAAAGTTTATTTCTTTTTTTACTTTTCCTGCATTTTTTTTACGCAGTAAGAAAAAAATTTCAATTTCTTTTTCATTTTTAGAAACAAAATTTAAAAAAAAATCCATTTTTACCTAAACCCTACATTACTTTTGTTTCTGCCCTTTCTTCACTCTGTTTCTATGATTTCAGAATTAGGGCTTTTCATTTTAGATTTATAGGGTTTTTGTATTTCTATATATAGGCCTAAGACATCCAACCCATGGGATGACTTGCATAGTCGGATCCCAATCCATGTCGGCCCTTCCGTGAATTTTAATTTTTTAATTTTTAATTTTTAATTTTTTTAATTTTTTTTTAAATCGGTGTGCCCTGCATAAGCTAGTGTACCGGTGCACTGTATTATCCTAGCGCATCGTGAAAGTACTGTGATAAAAAATTTAAAAACAATTTTTTTTTAATCACTATGACATATGTAAGATATGGCACTGGTGCACTATTTAATTACGAGACACCGCGCTCGTGTTTTTTTGCAATTTTTTTTTTTTTTATTGTATTAATCGGTGCACCATGTAACATATAAGGCACCGCACTGGGTCTCCTAGTTCACAGAGAGCACCGTATGGTGGTCCCTTGTTTTCTCGTGGTGTTTATGCTACAAAAAATAACACTGGATGATTTTTAATATTTTGTCTATGTAAATCGGTGCGGTGGTTAACATGTAACACATTGGTTCTCCTTGTTGACACAGAGAACCGTACGGTGTGTTATACTATTTTGGCAGTGCGTTTTATAATACCACTATGCACCGACGTCAGTGCATACATCATGAATGGCGCACCAATTTCTTGAAATTTTTTGTTTTACTTGAAAATTTGACAATTTATTTATAAAATATATTAATGAATGACATGGTACAGGTTTCATATTGATAAAGAAATAGCTGACAAGAGATCAAGTAATAAAAATACTGATAACACATCAAGAAAAGCAAAAAATTCAAGTTCTTTGTAAATTCTTTACAAAAAATATTATTTTTGAACTATAGGTAAGTTTAACTAATATGTATTGTTTACTGCATATCATGCAGAGCCACAAAATGACGAAGCTCGATAAGATTATTTATGATCTAGGACCAAAAGAGCGTAAAATATTGATGGAAAAATTACAAAAGGATGAATCAGGTGAATGAAAAAATACTATCAATCCAATATGAGTTTATTTTTTTAATTTTCATTAATAATATACTTAAAATTATTAGATAACATGTGTCAAGCAATATATTAATCCACAACCTCTTAATGTTCTACAGGGACCAACAACTCAGAAAAGGAATGTTGTTATAGGAAAAGAAAAAAAATATAACATGCAAATGAAAATGAATTGCTCCTTAGCTCATCTAGAGTGGTGTTGGAGGTTAACGAAAGGGGGAAAAACTTTTACAAAAGTTTCAGGGATATAGTGGAATGAATGTATAGACGTTATTTCCACTTACAATACAAAAGCCAATCCAATAATTCCAAAAACCAAATTTTATCTAAACTACAAGAAGAGTTTCCAAAGAATTGATCAATGAGACATGTCATAATTTTAATAGCAAAAGCATACAACAACAAAAAAGAAGGAATGAAAAATAATATTCCTTTAAATTTTGTGTAGAATTATTTATAAATATCACTTTTGTTATATCTACTTTTCATATATCACTATAAAAATTAAATAGTTTATTGTCATGTTATATTTTCAGGAAGATTATGAAAATTTCAAAATATGAACGAGCTGATATCAAAAATATGCCAGTAGGAATGTCCAAAAAGGTGTACAAGGAGATGGTCAAAGAAATGGACAAAATTGCATCGCAGGAGGAGCCATCTCAAAAACAACGTGCTTCAAATGTAATATGTAATCATTGAATTTTTCGATCATTAGGTACAATAAATAAACAATTTAGCATTAAATATTAATTTTCAAGTATTTTCTTGCAGAAAAGAAAAGAAAATGGAACCCATTCAGTGCATAAAATAGGACGACAAGGAAGAAAAGGGTTGATATCTAAGTTTTTGAGTAATTGTTACTTCCTTATAACAACTTAACTAGATTTCATTTTTGTATTTTTTTAAGTTGTTTTACAAAAATCATCATTGAATGTATTCAAATAGGTGCTAACATACAAAGAAGAACCATCAGACAAATTCATTGACATTGTGTTAAATATGGGTTGTGAGTATATGTTGGCATATAAGAAATTAATTATGGAATCTGTAAGCATCTATCGATCTTATTTTACTTAGCTTCGTCTATAATTAATAGAGAATTTTTTTTTTATATTAAATATATGATTTGTTATGGGGTATAAAAATTGCAGGAAACAAAGTATGGAACTGTGCCAATAGATGAAATCTTGAAAGATGGCATACTACATGGTTATGAAAGAATGAGTATAGTTCATGAGTCAATTGTTGCTATGGTACGTCATTTCTTTTCGATTTACATTGATGTATATTATTTAATATTTCAATTTTCATTATTCTCACCAATGTATATACACTCATTACAACTTATTTTTATGTTTGTAGATGGAAGGTGAAGAAGATCAAGAAAACAATCAACACCGTGAACAAAACATTCCTTAAAATAACCCGAGTCATGGAAGTAGCTCTAGTAGTGACATCAGTTCAAGCGAGGAATGATGATCACTATGTTTGGATATCAAAGCAAGACATTGTATTTTTTGAAATATTTGTGTGTGAAATTAGACATTTTGTTTAATGCAATGGACATAGTCTCCCAATTGAAACACAAAGGGATACCAATAACTATCCCATTTTGTATGAAAAAAATGTCTTATATATATATATATATACATATAATAAAATATGTCTTAATTTATTCTATTGTGTTCTCCATTGTCATTGTGAAATGTAACACCACTGATTAAATTTATGGATAATTAAATATTATAATGAAGAGATGTGAAATTTGATGATATGATATAACAAATTAATCCAAACATCACATTAAAATGCACTAATATGTGTTGTCTTTTGATGAATAATGAATTTTAAAAAATCATAATAATTGCACTGTCATAGGTCGATGTTTCTAAAAAATACAAAATGAACATTGGTGTGTGTTAATTACTGTACACCGGTGCGTTTGTATGATACAACACATCGGTGTGTTTCTACGACCTATAGGCACTGCAAAAATACCAATACCAATTATAAATCTCGATGCATTTGTGCGATACTGCGCACTGGTGCATTTATGTGAGTCTACACATTGGGGCATTTGTATGACCTATGGGCACCACACAAATACCAATACGAATTAGAACAAACGGTGCATTCGTCAGATACAACACACTAGTGCATTTCTACAACTCGACGTACCGGTGTGTTTAGACAACCTATGGGCACTGCACAAATCCCAAGACCAATTATAATGGCCCTGTGCATTGTATCACCAACACTATGCCCCGGTGCGGTTTTATACCTTGATGGCCCGGTGCATGCACCTTTGACCACCCCGGGCCACCTTATAGATGACACGCACCTGTGTGTTCACACCTTAGTAGCACACCATTGAAAAAAACATCCATAATAACCTCCAGCTGCCCATTTTTTTTAGTTGTGTTGAAATTCCTTTAAAAGCTCCGCTAAAACCTCCGTAACCATAAACGGATTTTGAAGAAAATGTTTTTTTGACAATTTTGTTCAATTTTATAACACTAAAAACCTCCTTTATAACCTCCACTAAAGGGTCTTTTCCTTGTAGTGACATCAAGATTTTAGAGGTTCTTCACACGAACCCCAATCTTCTTAACATGTACTATGGCTTTGCGACAAAGGAATGCTTTCCCTTCACTTAAAACCACATCATATCCTCTATCCTCCAACATAGCAACTGAAACTAAATTAATTTTCAAGCCTGGTACATGCATGACATCTTTTAATATGAAAGGTTTACCTTACTGTCTCTGGAAAGTAACTGTACCAATCCCGGTAGCGCTATACCTCCTGTCATCACCCATCTCGATGTGCATATGAAGATCCTTCTCCTCTAAGCTACTAAAGAGTTCTTTGTCTCACGTCATGTGGAAATATGCACCACTATCCAAGTACCACACTGATCCCATCGCACTAGACACCATGCATGCGATGAGTGAGAAGTCCAACTTGAACTGTTAACCCAAAGCATCACCTGCTGCAGATCTTAAAGCCTTCTTGTTGTTCTTCTTATTCTGTGGACAATTAGTGGCATAATTTCCATTCTCATGACAGTGAAAAAATTTCCCTCTCGACATGTCACGCTTCTTGCCTTCTTTTCCAGTCTCAGATTTGGAATAGGATTTCTTTTCCTTCCTCTTCTTTGCCTTACCAGCCAAGGTGCAAATTTTCCTCATCATCTAACTTGGATGAGGATCCATCCCTGGTATTCCGATTGAATTATTCTTGTACCAAATCTGACCAAAGTCGCTCTCAATCTGGTAGCTTCTCCCTCCCATTGACATAGTCTTGATAACTATGCCAACTCTTTGGAAGGCCTAGAAGTGCTAGTCTCTCCAAGTCTTCATCCGCTACAGTAATCATGACACTTCCAAACTCATCTTGACATTGGATGAACTTGGTCAAGTATTTCAGAATAGTGTCGCCTTTCTCCATTTTGATTTTCTGAGCTTGTCCTTCAGTGCCAATCTTCTATGGTGATTTTTGTTCTGAAACAGATCTGTCAAGGCCTTCCACCTTGCATATGGAGTCGCCTTTCCATGGAGACTCGAGACAATGTGATCTCGAACTCCCTCTAATAATATCCTCCTCGACTTTTCAACCTTATTTTGCCAAGCATCACAAAGAATGACGTCTGCTGCTGCGGGCCTTGGAATATTAGTGTCGACAAATTATTTCAACCTGTTTTCCTCCAGAACTAGCTTCATTCTGTCTTTCCATGCAATATAATTAGAACTGCCCTCGAGTGCATATTCCAATCTTAATCCATTGAAAGCCATCTTGATCTGTCTGTCGCACCAAAGAATATTTTTGCAAATTCGAATGTTGTTCAACACAAAATCAATTTATTCTCCACTATAGTGATTTATGGCGCTTTCATACCATGTAGAAACTATACAAAAAATATGTATACCAATGGATTCAATCCGATCTTGCAATATTCTAGAGAAAGATATTGAATCGTTTTACAATTAAGTTGTGGAAATTAAACATGATCGCACAATCACACCAAGTAAGAGAAAGAATTAAATCCACAACACATGAAATTTTTCGGGGAAAGAAATCTGCTCAAAACCCCTCTATTTGTATTGTATAAAATGAAGGAATCATGAAAAAATTACAATGCACTATTCTCACAAGAGTATGTTGCACTCTACCAACTGTCTTACACTGATCTGGACAAAATCGACCAACACTTGGCCAATTTCTTGCCTCTGCTCAACTTGCCTTGCTTACGCAATTCTAAGAACAATTGATCCCTATTAATTAGGAAATTCAACCTTCCAAAACTGTGCAATACATCATGGGAAATCCTATGGTTGTCTAATTGCACGTCGACAATTTACTAATAATACAACTGATAGATAACATCCCTTTAACCTCTGTCTCAACTGGGTCTTCATTAGAACTGACATGCATGTAGCTATTAATAGTAAATCATCAGTCACTTGACAGATCACTGCATGTGAATTAAATCTGATTTAATTCACTTGACCTCTCACTAGTACAACAATCAGTTACAACTAGTTATACTAACTTTAACTCACTTAATTGAGTTAACTAATTTCTCATGCATTAAACTAATACACTAACTGCAACTTGGACTCTAAAACAAATAGAATCACTCTACATGCCTCACCAACCACCCTCAACTCGAATTTCATGAGCTAACTAACTCTGTCACACTCAGTTAACTATTAAAAGTGATTATGAGATAATATTACAATTTGTTGTCCAATTTAATTAAGGGAAAATTAAATTAGACACACATTTCTTGTTGACTTTTCAACATATGTAAAGTTTGAAACGTTATGTGGAATTATAATGTTAAGATTTGAATTTAATATTATATATTAGTATATATAATAATATAATATATTATATGATAAAAAACATATAAAACATTATATATATATATATATATATTCAACCTTAATAAATAAATAAAATTAATTCCAACACATAATTTCACCATGAACCCACATTCAACCTTGGAGGACATTGGGGGATTTTTATCTTCACAAACCAAACCGGGGAATCCAATTCTAACACTTGTCACAGTCCCATTGGACATAAATTGAAAAAGATTCTCTGCATGCTGACTAGACTATCATGTCATCAGCTGTACCTGTTTTGCAATATTTTTTTTTAAATTTGCTTGTTATGAATGGCGGTCATCACACCGTAACTTCCTCATCCAAACTCGATTTTTGATGAAACGATTTGCATTGGATTCCTTGCGATAGGCCGGTCATTATCATTCTAGTTTGGTGAAATTTTGAGCAGTTTGAATTTTGAGCTAATTTTTGCCTCTGATCTATATTTTGATCACACCTTCCCACTGACATGATTTTGGACCCCAAAAGCTGGTTATCTCATGAGTGTTGAACAATCTTATGTTTCACAAGTTATATCATCTTGATTATACTTTGAAAAACCGTTATGAAAACCACTTGGTCACTGACATGCCTTGCATTGCCTTACAAAAGGCTTGGATCTTTAACCATTGTTCTCCTTTTGTTGTTGACCCAATCAAAAAATTGTTGGATGCTTGCTTATGTAACACTTTTGTTGTACCAAATCGACTCCTCGGTGCCTTCCCACTGAGAATCATGTTCTTCCTTTGCAAAATGAGTGAACTACGACAATGACTTCCAACATCTTTAAAAACAAGAAAGAAATGACCATTCTTTTACCTCCATGGTTCCAAATTCCACAACTGGAAGAATACCTTTGCCATCTCCTTCTCTTCTTGGTTTCAATGCATAAAATGGCCTAAAATGGTTGCAAAATTTTCTCTTTGACATCTTGTCACAAACAAAAATTCAGATTCATCCATCAATCTAAAAAACACTTCATGCAAGAAACAACTTGACGACATATCCTCTTGCTCCTTCAAAGAAACAAATTTCACATCATGTGAACATCGCCATGTACTCTCACATCTTAGTTTCAAAACTTATCGACCAAACACAAAAAGACAAAACATTCCTCTTCAAAATATTGATGCTCAAGTCAAGCATAAGCATGTGTAAAAACTTGACGATTTTTTTCCCAAAACAGAAAGAATTTCACATCCTGAAACACTTCATCAACATCTCCTTTCCATATTTGGAGACAAAATCAACTATTCCAAGTCGATATGACATGAATGAAACACGCAATCGACCAACGCAATTCAAAACATATGCATGTGCAAATGATCAACACTCTCAAGTTGACAACATACATGTTAAACAAAGAAATCGACCAACACAAGTCAATTACTCAAGCATGTTCAAGCACAATGAAACCATAAAAATTACAATGTTCATACACACAAAATCTCATGCATGTATACAATTATTCAACCCTCTCACAAGTACAATCATAAGTACAAGAACTCCATTCATATGTACATGTACTTAAAGCTTAAATGAAAAAATTTTGTTGCAATAAAGTGATTCAACATACTCCAGTTTCAATCACATTCTTGGTGTAAACATGCAACATGCATTCCATTGGCGAATAAATCAATCAACATCCAAATACTTGGATAATAAATCTAACCATCTCTTACCAAACCATTTCAATGGCGCTATTTTCAGCTGCACATCATCATCATGCGAATCATCATGACCCACATCAATTATGGAATCTTCTTTTCTATTCTTGCCATTCTCTTTCTCCACCTTATTCAAACGTCGTGGATGACTTGTTGGATACAAAGTCCAAAAATTTGTCTACAAGATGACCCTTACTTGGATAATAAATCTAACCATCTCTTACCAAACCATTTCAGTGGCGCTATTTTCAGCTGCACATCATCATCATGCGAATCATCATGACCCACATCAATTATGGAATCTTCTTTTCTATTCTTGCCATTCTGTTTCTCTACCTTATTCAAATGTCGTGGATGACTTGTTGGATACAAAGTCCAACATTTGTCGACAAGATGACCTTGCTTATGGAAATGAGTGCAAAACAATTGCCTCTTCTTTTCAACATGGTTCACTTTGTCTTTGGCTTTCTGCATCATTTTCTTTGAAAGTTTCCTGTGCATGGCTCTCTTCTTCCAACACCTTGAAACATTATGGTTATTCAAACCACAAAAGTAACATGCAAATTTTCTCCAAACCTTAAGTGAGAATTTTCCATGTTTATCATAATCAAAAGAAACCTTATTAAAAGCAGATTTATACATAGAACATTCACCTTTGTCGCCTTCTTGAGGAGGTGAATTTGATGAGGTAGTAGCTCTCTTTGGAATACCATCAATGCATTCAATGAATTTAGAGTTTTCAACATCCTCTTTTTCGCCATTCTCATTAGTTGCATGCTTATGAGCACCTTCTTGCAAAGTGGGTGTAAAATTTTTGCATTCCTCATGAACACCATCTTCACAAGTTTGAGGTAATGAACATGAAATGAAATTCCTTCTTAGAACACCTTCATGTGCCTCCTTGGCTTTAGATCTTTCTCCATAATTTTTTCCATAACCAAGACCCAAATACTTAGGCCTTTCCTCAACAACAATTGGCTCAACTAAGCCTTGTGCATGTTTGCCTAATCCTTTACCTTCATAGCCCATATTTATCAATAATTTGGACCATATTCCTCTAGTGTGTCTTTCAAAAGAACCTACACATTCATCTTCAGAGGAAATTGAAGATTGTTGTGAAACCAACTTCGAAAATAGAAGAAAAGATATATCAACGCCTTAGAAATAAGCCACTTCGAGGGGGAAACCTCCAATACATTACATGAATGAACAATTCTTGGATGATACAAATTACAAAACCTCCTTTATATATATAGGAGTCCATGGGGCCACAATGTAATCCTAGCCAACCTAACAATAATAATTTAAGGGCATAATAATAACAATATGGGGGTTATATGGGTACAATAATAACAATAAGGGGGTTACACTAACAATGATAAGAGACTATACTAGTAATATAGGGACCTAACTTGCCCCTCTCCTTCAAAAAAGTGTTTTCCTTAACGCTTGAGTAGCTTTGGGTGCTTCTGTATAAAATTCTCATCCTCCCATGTAGAATCTTCAGTGGGTAAGTTCTTCCACTTGATGAGATACTCTAAAATTGATCGATTTCATAGCTGTCGAGTTCTTGTTTCCATGACTACTTCAGGTTCCAATATGATTTTTCCTTCCTTGTCAAGTTATGGAAATATTTTTTGAACTGGAATATTTTCACCTATAACCTTCTTTAAGCATGAAACATGGAAAACTAGATGCACTCGTGAAGAAGTAGGAAGCTCCAATTTGTATGCCATAGTACCAATCTTTTGCAACACCTTGTGAGGACCATAATACTTTGGCAATAATTTATTATCCTTCTTAGCTTGCTTGAGGGAAAAATTTTTGTATGGTTGTAGCCGTAAAAATACCCAGTCTCCTACATCAAAACTTATCTCACTGCAATGTTGATCTGCCTGTTGTTTCATCCGATTTTGTGCCAAATTCAGGTTATCATTTAAGAGTTGGAGAACTTCTTGTTGATTCTCGATGTGATATTCCACTAGTTGAACCTTCGATTTTTCTCTTGAAGATGATGTGATGGATGGTGGATGATATCCATAAAGTGCCATAAATGGGGTCATTTTCGCTGCAGTATGGAAGGAAGTGTTAAATACCACCATTCAATGAGAGGTAACCACTTGATCCATTGTGTTTGTTTATCAGATACAAAACAACGAAGATATCCTTCCAAACATTTATTTACTATCTCAGTTTGACCATCAGATTGAGGATGATAAGATGAGCTATGAGCTAATTGAGTACCCAAACAAGAAAATAACTCCGTCCAAAAATTTCCAGTAAAAATGGGATCTCTGTCGCTCACAATAACCCTTGGGTTTCCATTTAGCTTTTGAATTGTGTCCATAAATGTAGTAGCAACTGTACTTGCTTTAAATGGATGAGATAATGCACAAAAGTGTGCATACTTGGTAAGTATATCAACTACCACCATGATGACACTCTTTCCTTTGGACTTAGGTAAACTTGTGATAAAATCCATTGAAATCTCCTCCCAACATTGACTTGGAATGGATAAAGGTTGTAGAAGACCCAGGGTCTTAATTGTATCAACTTTATTCAGCTGGAAAACCAAAAATTCCACCACAAACTTTTGAATATCAGATTTAATGCCATCCCAAAAGAATTCTTTCTTCACCTTGTGGTAAGTTTTTGAAAATGTTGAGTGTCCTCCTAAAGGAGAAGTGTGCAATTCCAAAAGAATATTTTGTTTTAGTTAGGAATTCTTACAAAGATATAAGTGATATTTGTACCATAAGGAATCATTTTTCCAACTAAATGTATCAGATGTACTAGGATCTTGCTGCAAATTTTGAATGAGTGTCCACACTTCTTCGTCCTTCTTCCATTCATTTCTTGCTTCGGTTATCCAATCTGGTTGGATAATAGAAATGGCACAAAGCAATGCTTCCACCTCTTCATTCTTTCTTGAGAGTGCATCTGCAACAACATTTAGCTTCCCTTTTTTGTAGATTATTTCAAAGTCATAACCTAACATCTTTGTGACCCATTTTTGCTGCTCTTCTGAAGATAGTCTTTGTTCCAAAAAGTGTTTAAGACTATCATGATCAGTTTTTACCTTGAAGTGTCTTCCCATTAGGTAAGTTCGCTATTTCTTTAGTGCATGCAGTATTGCTAACATTTCCTTCTCATAAATAGGTTTTTGTAAATACTTTCCTTTGATTGGACGACTTTCAAAAGCAATGGGTCTTCCTTCCTGCATTAAAACCGCACCAATTCCATTTCCTGAGGCATCACATTCCATAATAAATGTTTTTGTGAAGTCTGGCGTAGCTAAGACCGGTGCTAGGCACATTGCCTCTTTAAGATGTTCAAAGGCCTTAGTTGCTTCAGGAGTCCATGAAAATGCATCTTTCTTCAATAATGTTGTTAGAGGTGCTTATATTCTCCCATAATTCTTAACAAACTTGCAATAATATCCTGTTAACCCGAGAAATCCTCGCAAATGCTTTATGGTTGTGGGGACTTTCCATTCCTTAATGGCTTTAATTTTGTTAGGGTCTACTTTAACACCCTCGTGAGATACAATATGACCCAGATATTCCACCTCTTGTACTCCAAAGAAACGTTTGGATTTTTTTGCATATAATTGTTTCTCCTGCAATAGTTTGAGCACCCTGTCAACATGTTCAACATGATCCTTCCAAGACCTGCTGTAGATTAGTATATCATCAAAAAATACTAGCACAAATTTTCTAAGGGTGGGTTTGAAAATGGAATTCATCAACCCTTGAAATGTAGAAGGTGCATTGGTAAGGCCAAAAGGCATGACCAAAAATTCATAATGACCCTCATGAGTTCGAAATGTTGTTTTCGAAATATCTTCAGTCTTCATTCTAATTTGATGATATCCTGAACGAAGATCCAACTTGGTAAAATAAATTTCTCCATGTAATTCATCCAATAATTCATCAATCACAGGAATGGAAAATTTATCTTTAATGGTGAGCTTATTGAGCTCCCTATAATCTGGAAACTTGTGCCATGATCCATCCTTCTTGTGTACCAACACTACAAGAGCAGAGAAAGAACTTTGACTAGGTTGAATTATACCCGCCTTTAACATTTCTGCAATCATACGTTCAATTTCGCTCTTTTGGACATAAGGATATCTATAACACCTAATGTTTGTAGGAACACTTCCTGGAATCAAATGAATAGCATGATCATGATCACAAATATGTGGGAGTATTTTGGGAGTTTCAAACACCTTGGAATGATTGTCCAAGACTTTTTGGAGATCTGTAGAAATAGATGATTTTGATGTTGGAAATTCTAGTGAGCATAATTGTGCAATTACGCCTCGTTGTTCTTTCTTTAGAAGCATTATCATGACATTAGAGCTTATTATCTTTCCCAGCTTCCCTGCAATACCCCGTAATTTGACTTCCCTTCCTTCTGAAAAAAAATTCAAGAAAAGTTCTTGAAAATTAAAAGCTACCATCCCCAAAGATTGTAACCATTGTACTCCTAATACAACATCAGCACCTCCCATAGGAATGGAAAACATTGGACTATTCAATACATATTCCCCCATGGTTAGCTTGATATTATGGCATTTTCCAGAGCAATTTATAGTTCCTCCATTTGCAACCATCACTTGACATTCTGGTGCTAGGTATAGGAAACAATTTAATTCCTTGGCTACCTCACAATGAATAAAATTATGGGTGCTACCTGAATCAATCAACACTATTACCTTTTTCTTCTTGATTTGTCCTTGTATCTTGAGAGTTTGAGGAGTGGTAATTCCTGCCAGTGCATTACACGATATGGTCGGATTCATTTCTTCCTCTTCTAGGTTTGGTTCCTGGTGTATATCCTCTTCTTGTTCATTTTCTTCTTCCTCTTCACAATCTATGTAAAATAATTTCTTCTCAGCACACTTATGACCTTTAGTGTATTTTCTATCACAACTGTAGCAAAGCCCTTTTGCTCTTTTTTCTTCCAATTGTTGTCGTGTCAATCTTGTAGGTTGTGGAAATCTAGGAGTAGCAACACTTCCATCTTTATAGAAGTGAGTGGTAGGCTTCCTTGTCGCCATAATTTTACATTCAAATTTTCTTGCCAACCTGAATGCCTTCTCCAATGAATCATGTTCCATAACGCGAAATTCATGTTGGATTTTATCTTTTAAAGTACCTATGAAGAGATAAATCATGTGTTCCTCTGGTATATTAGTTACCCTTATATTCAATTTTTGGCAGTCCTCAATGTGCTCCCCCACTGAACACTTTTGTTTGAGATTTATCAATTGGCTAAAGAAATTTTTGCTCTTTGTATCATCATAATGTGTTATCATTTCTTCCGTAAAAATTGCCCAAGTGACAATTTTTTTACGGGAGCAAAGCCATTGATACCATACAAATGTATTTTGTTCTAAATGTAAATTTTCAATGCGTACCTTTTGTGTTTTTTTCACATTATTGAGATCAAAATATTGCTCCATCTGTAGTATCCATGTTACAGGATCCTTTCCATCAAAATTCCTCATATCCATTTTTAGAATATGGTGGTTCTTCCCTCCAACATTAGATTTTATAAAATCACGATTAACATTTATTTTGTTCTCATCATGAGTTTCCTCTGCTATCTTTTCACCATTAGGAAACATTTCTTGTATCAAATTTGTCAAAATTTCCATGTCTACTTTTAGATCATTCTTCATGTTTTCCATCTTAGCTTCCATGTCATCCATCTAAGATTCCATGCCATCCATCTTAGCTTCCATGCAATTATTCAAACCATCCATCTTAGATTCCACGCCTTTCTTCAAACCATCCATCTTAGTTTCCATGCCTTTCTTCAAAACTTCCATGTCATTTTTTTTTCTCTTTGCGAGAGCGAAATTTGTTGTGCTTGCTCTTGCAATTTTGATATGGGTTAAAACGTGAAGTAGGGTTACACTTTTGTGAGAATCGGGGGCGGAAATTTTTTTTCGGCAATAGTTCGGTCGAACTTTATGAGAAAGTTCGGTCAAACTCGTTCTGTCATTTAGATTGACGGCACACTGACGGCGTGGGCAAATAGAATTTTTGTCGGAGATGGGAAAACCGGTAATAATAGTTCGGTTGAACTATTACTTATAAATATATCACCCGTGAATTGTTTTCTTTTCGCGCGGATTTCTATCTTTGTTGCTCTGCGTTTGTTGAATTTCTCTGGTGCTCTGTTCGCGCTACTTTGTTTCTTCTCTGTTTCTGTTCGCACGGCTTTGTATCTCTGTTGCTTCACGTTTGTTGAATTTATTTGGTGCTCTGTTTGCACTGCTTTTCTTCTCTGTTTCTATTCGCACAACTTTGTATCTATGTTGCTTCGTGTTTGTTGAATTTCTCTGGTGCTCTGTTCACGATGCTCTGTTTATTCTCTGTTTCTGTTTCCGCGTGTCTTTCTTCGGGTTCGTTGAATTGCTACAGCACTGCTGCTTCTCTGGCGCTGTGAACCACCAGGTAATCATTATGGTTTTCTGCAGTTTTGTTTGATTGTTATCGTAAATTATATTTTCTGATATAATTAACGTTTTTTTTGCTGTGTTGTTTATAGGTTGTCGAATTGCTCTGGTGCTACTGCTACTCTGTTGTTGATAATATTTGGAGATGTTAAGAAAACCACCAGGCATTTAGCTCATATCCTTCATATACTCCAGTTCTTTCAGAAAATAAAAAATAGTAGTATACTAAGAAAAAATATCATCCTGGCCTCCCAAAATGTACTCTGCCAGTAGCCTTCCAGCGTTGAAGTCGTCACACCAAAACCTGAAGGGTGTCATTCACTGTGGCCAAAAACACCTGTTACCAACTAGAAAGCATTGAAACCGTCACTGTGTGGTCCAAGACGTCCATGTATAAACCGGTGCTCCCTATAGAAAGCTCATCATTTGCAAGAAAAACTCATAAATATAACAAAATATCTTCCTACCACCAAAAATTGTAAGGAATCAATATTTGTGGCCGAAGAACCTGTGACCTGTTAGAAAAGGAAATAGGATGGTATAAAGTGAAATAAACTTTATGAAAAATTGATCATACCTTTGGCTTCTTCACCTTCTAGATTAATAAATTCATAAGAGATCTGTCCAAAATTTGCATTTTTCAGTTTGCAGTTTGGTTATTCAACAAGTGGTTATAGTTCTTAGGTTACAAGTTCTTAGGCTATGCAACAAGTGGTTACAGTTCTTAGGAAAAAAAGTGGTTACAATCTCTGTGGCCGAAGAACCTCTGACCTGTCAGAAAAGGAAATAGGATGGTATAAAGTGAAATAACCTTTATGAAAAATTGATCATACCTTTGGCCTCTTCACCTTCTGGATCAATAAATTCATAAAACATCTGTCCAAAATTTGCAGTTTGCAGTTTGCAGTTTGATTATGCAACAAGTGGTTACAGTTCTTAGGTTATGCAACAAGTGGTTGTAGTTCTTATGCAACAAGTGGTTACAGTTCTGTCCATAACTTAAAATTCATTTAAGTTTGCAGTTTGGTATGCAACAAGTGGTTACAGTTATTAGGTTAAAATATGTGTTAGAGACTTGTAGTATGCAGTCAAGGTCATGTGCCCAATTTATCAAATAGGTTATAGAATCTATATATTAGAAACTCGAAACTTGTAAATTTTAGTTATTTTAGAAGCTCAAAACTCGAAACTTGAAAGTTGTAAATTTATATCGATCCCTTGTTTGCCTTTATATCATAGAATTGCTTTCATATTTACACAAATATCAGAACTGATTATTTATTAGACTACATATATTCATATAGACCTTGAAAATCGTATGGTGGAAATGTGGATCTCATGACTCTTCATAATGTAAAACATGTAAAACACTCAAGAATTAGCCATAAAAGTTTCCCATTGAAACCATAAGTGATTTGATACAAAACATAGGTTTAATAACCTAAGAGTAAATGCCCCTACAATTTAATCAATCTCTTGAATATTTTTAAATAGAATTTTTTCATTTTCATATCCATGGACTCAAACAATGAAAGATAAAACCTTTTATATTCAATGTACATGTAAAACACAAATTAGCCATATCCCTAGAATAGATCTAAATAGAAGTTTTTCATTTTCATATCCATGGTCTCAAACAATGAGAGAGAAAAAAACCTTTATGTTCAACATGTAAAACACTTGAATTAGCCATAAAAGTTTCCCATTGAAACCATAAGTTATTTGATACAAAACATAGGTTTTAACCTAAGAGTAAATGCCCCTACAAGTCATTCAACGTGTAAAACACTTGAATTAGCCATAAAATTTTCCCATTGAAACCATAAGTGATTTGATACAAAACATGGTTTTAACCTAAGAGTAAATGCCCCTACAAGCAATCAATCTATTGAATAGTTTTAAATATAGAAGTTTTTCATTTTCATATCCATGGACTTGAAAACAATGAGAGAAAAAACCTTTTATATTCAATGTGCATATAACTTATTTAGAAACAAAAAGTAATTTAATACAAAACATAGGTTTTAACCAATTATATAGTTTTTCATTTTCATATCCATGGTCTCAAACAATGAGAGAGAAAAATCCTTTTATATTCAACATGTAAAACACAAATTAGCCATAAAAGTTTCCCATTGAAACCACAAGTGATTTGATACAAAACATAGGTTTTAACCTAAGAGTAAATGCCCCTACAAGTCAATCAATCTCTCGAATAGTTTTAAATATCTAGGAGTTTTTCATTTTCATATCCATGGTCTCAAACAATGAGAGAGAAAAGAACCTTTTATATTCAACATGTAAAACACTTGAACTAGCCATAAAAGTTTCCCATAGAAACCATAAGTGATTTGATACAAAACATAGGTTTTAACCTAAGAGTAAATGCCCCTACAAGTCAAGCAATCTCTCGAATAGTTTTAAATATCTTGAAGTTTTTCATTTTCATATCCATGGTCTCAAACAATGAGAGAAAAAACCTTTTATATTCAATGTATGTAAAACACAAATTAGGCATATCTCTAGAATAGATCTAAATAGAAGTTTTTCATTTTCGTATCCATGGTCTCAAACAATGAGAGATAAAAAACATTTTATATTCAACATGTAAAACACTTGAACTAGCCATAAGAGTTTCTCATTGAAACCATAAGTGATTTGATACAAAACATAGGTTTTAACCTAGAAGAGTAAATGCCCCTACAAGTCAATCAATCTCTCGAATAGTTTTAAATATCTAGAAATTTTTCATTTTCATATCCATGGTCTCAAACAATGAGAGAAAAAACATTTTATATTCAATGTATGTAAAACAAAAATTAGCCATATCTCTAGAATAGATATAAATAGAAGTTTTTCATTTTCATATCCATGGTCTCAAACAATGAGAGAGAAAAAAACCTTTTATATTCAACATGTAAAACACAAATTAGCCATAAAAATTTCCCATTGGAACCACAAGTGATTTGATACAAAACATAGGTTTTAACGTAAGAGTAAATTCCCCTACAAGTCAATCAGTCTCTCAAATAGTTTTAAATATCTAGAATTTTTTCATTTTCATATCCATAGTCTTAAACAATGAGAGAAAAAACCTTTTATATTTAATGTACATGTAAAACACAAATTAGCCATAAAAGTTTCCCATTGAAACCACAAGTGATTTGATACAAAACATAGGTTTTAACCTGAGAGTAAATGCCCCTAAAAGTCAATCAATCTCTCGAATAGTTTTAAATATCTAGGAGTTTTCATTTTCATATCCATGGTCTTAAACAATGAGAGAAAAAACCTTTTATATTCAATGTATGTAAAACACAAATTAGCCATATCTCTAGAATAGATCTAAATAGAATTTTTTCATTTTCATATCCATGGTATCAAACAATGAGAGAGAAAAATACCTTTTATATTCAACATGTAAAACACTCAAGAATTAACCATAAAAGTTTCCCATTGAAACCATAAGTGATTTGATACAAAACATAGGTTTAAATAACCTAGAAGAGTAAATGGCCCTACAAGTCAATCAACCTCTTGAGTAGTTTTAAATATGTAGAATTTTTTCATTTTCATAGCCATGGACACAAACAATGAGAGGAAAAACATTTTATATTCAATGTACATGTAAAACACAAATTAGCCATATCTCTAGAATAGATCTAAATAGAAGTTTTTCATTCTCATATCCATGGTCTCAAACAATGAGAGAGAAAAAAACCTTTTATATTCAACATGTAAAACAATTGAATTAGCCATAGAAGTTTCCTATTGAAACCATAAGTGATTTGATACAAAACATAGGTTTTAACCTAGAAGAGTAAATGCCCCTACAAGTCAATCAATCTCTCGAATAGTTTTAAATATCTAGGAGTTTTTCATTTTCATATCCATGGTCTCAAACAAAGAGAGAAAAAACCTTTTATATTCAATGTATGTAAAACACAAATTAGCCATATCTCTAGAATAGATCTAAATAGAAGTTTTTCATTTTCATATCCATGGTCTCAAAAAATGAGAGAGAAAAAAACCTTTTATATTCAACATGTAAAACACTCAAGAATTAGCCATAAAAGTTTCCCATTGAAAACATAAGTGATTTGATACAAATCATAGGTTTAAATAACCTATAAGAGTAAATGCCCCTACAAGTCAATTAATCTCTTAAGTAGTTTTAAATATGTAGAAGTTTTACATTTTCATAGCCATGGACTCAAACAATGAGAGAAAAAACATTTTATACTCAATATACATGTAAAACACAAATTAGCCATATCTCTGGAATATATCTAAATAGAAGTTTTTCATTCTCATATCCATGGTCTCAAACAATGAGAGAGAAAAAAACCTTGTATATTCAACATGTAAAACACTTTAATTAGCCATAGAAGTTTCCTATTGAAACCATAAGTGATTTGATACAAAACATAGGTTTTAACCTAGAAGAGTAAATGCCCCTACAAGTCAATCAATCTCTCGAATAGTTTTTAAATATCTAGAAGTTTTTCATTTTCATATCCATGGTCTCAAACAATGAGAGAAAAAACCTTTTATATTCAATGTATGTAAAACACAAATTAGCCATATCTCTAGAATAGATCTAAATAGAAGTTTTTCATTTTCATATCCATGGTCTCAAACAATGAGAGAGAGAAAAACCTTTTATATTCAACATGTAATTTGCAGGCGATACAGATACAAAGCCATGAAGCAACAGAGATACAAAGTTGCAAAGAAACAAAGATACAAAGCAAGCCGTAAAGCAACATAGATACAAATCTGCGAAGCAACAGAGATACAAAGCCACGAAGCAACAGAGATACAAAGCCGCGGGAAAAGAAAACAATTCGTGGGCGATAGAGATACAAAACATAAACGTTTCCCATTGAAACCACAAGTGATTTGATACAAAACATAGGTTTTAACCTAAGAGTAAATGCCCCTACAAGTCAATCAATCTCTCGAATAGTTTTAAATATCTAGAAGTTTTTCATTTTCATATCCATGGTCTCAAACAATGAGAGAAAAAACCTTTTATATTCAATGTACATGTAAAACACAAATTAGCCATATCTCTAGAATAGATATAGATAGAAGTTTTTCATTTTCATATCCATGGTCTCAAACAATGAGAGAGAAAAAAACATTTTATATTCAACATGTAAAACACAAATTAGCCATAAAAGTTTCCCATTGAAACCACAAGTGATTTGATACAAAACATAGGTTTTAAACTAAGATTAAATGCCCCTACAAGTCAATCAATCTCTCAAATAGTTTTAAATATCTATAAATTTTCATTTTCATATCCATGGTCTCAAACAATGAGAGAAAAAACCTTTTATATTCAATGTATGTAAAACACAAATTAGCCATATCTCTAGAATAGATCTAAATAGAAGTTTTTCATTTTCATATCCATGGTCTCAAACAACGAGAGAGAAAAAAACCATTTATATTCAACATGCAAAACACTCAAGAATTAGCCATAAAAATTTTCCATTGAAACCAAAAGTGATTTGATACAAAACATATAGGTTTTAAAACCTAATCTAGTAAATTCCTCTACATTAAATCTTTAGAATAGATCTAATTAGAAGTTTTTCATTTTCATATCCATGGTAGTTCTATAGGCAGAGTCTGTAAAGGGCCAGGTAGCCTTTGGATCTCATCTTTTATGAAAGGTGGCATATCTAGTAAATGCCCCTACAGTCAATCTCTGGAATATATCTAAATGCCCCTACAGTAAATGCCCCTATAGTCAACATGTATATAGTATTTAGAAACAAAAATTAATTTGATACAAAACATAGTTTTTAACCAACTATATAGTTTTTCATTTTCATATCCATGGTCTCAAACAATGAAAGAGAAAAAACCTTTTATATTCAACATGTAAAACTCAAATTAGCCATAAAAGTTTTCCATTGAAACCAAAAGTGCTTTGATACAAAACATATAGGTTTTAACCTAATCTAGTAAATTCCCCTACATTCAATCTTTAGAATAGATCTAGAATTATAAGTTTTTCATTTTCATATCCATGGTAGTTCTATAGGCAAAGTTTCTAAAGGGCTAGGTAGCCTCTGGATCTCATCTTTTATGAAAGGTGACATATCTCGTAATTGCCCCTACAGTCAATCTCTGGAATAGATCTAAATGCCCCTACAGTAAATGCCCCTACAGTCAACATGTATATAGTATTTAGAAACAAAAAGTAATTTGATACAAAACATAGGTTTTAACCAAGTATATAGTTTTTCATTTTCATATCCACGGTCTCAAACAATGAGAGAGAAAAAACCTTTTATATTCAACATGTGAAACACAAATTAGCCATAAAAGTTTCCCATTGAAACCAAAAGTGATTTGATACGAAACATATAGGTTTTAAAACCTAATCTAGTAAATGCTCCTACATTCAATTTTTAGAATATCTATCTAATTAGAAGTTTTTCATTTTCATATCCATGGTATTTCTATAGGAAAATTCTCTGAAGGGCCAGGTAGCCTCTGGATCTCATCTTTTATGGAAAGTGACATATTTAGTAAATGCCCCTATAGTCAATCTCTGCAATAGATCTAAATATAAGTTTTTCATTTCTCCCATGCATTTGCAATAAATGTAAATAAATAATATATATATTTTTATTGATTTTTTTTTTTTAGGGATAAGAAAACCATTAAATATGGTTGAAAAATGGAAATTATGCATAGAAGTTTCTTGCTATCCCAATCCGGAGAATGCAGTGATTACATATGTGCTTCCCGATATTACGACTAGAAAATTCGTCCAAAGGAAAATGAATATACCGAGAAGAACGAAAAACAACGAGGCATATTATATTGGATTGATAGAAGGCTTGGGAACATGCTAAAAGAATGGTGTATACCAAGTTAAGAAGGAGAGGCTAAAAGAACTGCATGGAATAACAAACAATATTGTTAGTCAATTTCATTTTTTTAGTATAAGGCATTGTACAAATGTGAATAAGATGTCTGCTGATTTATTGTATGGGGCAATGCAAATTCAGGATTCATCTATAAAAGATGAATTAGAATTATATGGGGCAATGCCAATGCCAATGCAAGATTTCATCTCTCAACGATGAATTAGTTTTAAGACGCTCTTCTTCAAAAATTCAAGATTCATCTCTTAAAGATGAATTAGTGTTGAGACGCTCTCCTTCAAAGTTTATTCATTGACATAATTTTTTTACACTTCAAATCAAACATTAATTTTCTAAACTTTATCTTGAATTGAATTTAAATTAGTTATTTAAAAAATTAATTGTAAATTTCCAACGTAGATATATATATCATGGAGGAGGAACGACGAAGATCAACATAATCCCATATCTATATGAGAGGGGAGGATAAGGGATCAGGATCGAGAGCTGTTCATGGTAAATTTAAATATAATCTCAAATCTCTATACATGTGTGTACATATGGAATTGATTTTTTATCAACTTTGTGAGTTAAATTAGTTGTTAATAAGTTTCAGTTTTTATTTTTTAGGAGCCAAGAGGAGAAGGGTGTCTACTCCAACCATGGACGCCCAGGGTTCACCCAGTCGTGGTATGGTTTGAACGCAATTTAATCAATAAATATGTACGTGTGTATTTATATGTACATGAATGTATTTTTCAATTCATTATAAATTCATATTTGTTTATGAAGCTTCTTTCTCCTCTCGAGAGGTTGGTGGTGTTAGAGTCGGTCCTTACAGCCCTCCGTCAGGGATCATTTCGTTTTTTGCATATTCATTCTTAGGTGTCTCGCTTGTTCCACTTCGTTGCATTTCACTAGGAGCATGCCATTGACTGACGAAGGGGTCTGTTGTCTTATGTTTCCTCATGCTTACACCTGCAGGGCTATTTAAAAAAAAAAAAATTCCTCAAAAATCACTCAAAATCATTGTCATTTCATTTATGGTCATTAAATGTCAATAAGTGTCTTTGGTCCTAGTGTCTAGGGTTTTCGTGTCATTTGCATACATATCATAAAAGCCTGCAGGATGAGGATGGTTCCGCAAATTTTGATTTAATATTTTTTATCATTAGCATTTAAAAACATTTCTAGTCCAAAACTCTGTTTTGGAACTAGAAATTGTTCAATATTATTTTTGTAATAAATTGTGTTTATTTCACCAAGAAGTAGTGTCAACGCAGACCTCTGATCTTTTCCTCAGCTAAAGAGTCATACCCCTGCAAGAAGATAACAAAATCATCAAATCAAAACTCAAAAAAGTCAAAAAAGAGATTGTATTAAAAAGCCAAATGTGAAAATGAAAAAAACATTGTAATATGGGTTATCAAATAGATTTGGATCAAATCTGATTGTGAAAGATATTTACATCAGGTATAAAAGGGCAAACAAGTTTCATTTCCAAAGATCCACAGCATACAAATCGAAATCTGGAGTTTGGAGGCCGAAATCGAGTTTTGGAGCATCATTGACAGAGTTTGGAGGTCGTGAGACCCACTTGGGCAAAAGCGACCCACTTGGAAAAAGCGACCCACCTGGGTGTTTTTCACAGTGTAAATTATAACGGGTGCGACCCACTTGGGCAAAGCGACCCACTTGGGAAAAAGCGACCCACTTGCTAGCAGAGTTCAGAAAAGTCGCGTTGGGCGCCCAGTTTCGTTTTCAATCGCCTCCAGCGGCCTTCAAACAGGTTCTAAACTATTGCCCAGTAGTTTTTAATGAGTTGGTGGTATCTTGATGACTTCAAACATTTGAATGGAAGAGTAAAACCCTACAGTCATGGCAGTTTTGTTCCTCAGGGTTTTTAAATGTATATGGATGGTTTTATGAGTTTTTCTCCCACCTTATATCATTGATATATCCACCTTTGCATGTATGGTCAAAGCCCCACTGTTTTCACATCCATTATACCACTGTGGTCATCATTATCGTTTTACCACTGTCATGACTTTTGTTCCATGATGATCATTGATATATTGTATCTCATTGCCCATTGATTACACGCTTTTATAACTCTGTTTTCACTGCCCATTTACAAACACAGTCATATGATGCATTGCTCCCTTTGACAAAGTTTATCCAATATTCTAAAGGCTGCCTGCTACCATTTGTCAAATTTCACTTGCAATTAAAACAGAGACTGTGCTTCTATTTCAATCCACCTAAAACAGAGCTGGTATCATTGTTTGTTTCCTTAATGGTGCTTTGACAGTGGGGATATTTATTGGGTGTTGAAACACACATTATAACTCTGTTTTCACTGCATACATAGTGCCAATATCTTGTTCAAAGCCATGTCAGAGACAGAGTCAGAGTATGAGCAAGGGTCAGGCAGTGATTCTACGACTGAAGGTAATGTGCCACGGGGGTCTCATAGAGTTAGCAGAGGTGGTAATCATCGCAGAGAGGAGCCTACTTCTTTGGCTCGGTTGCAGGCATGTCCATTTGCAATGGATTGTTTTCGGTATTTGTCATGTTTCCGATTTTGTGAGATGATTGCACAAACCCGGCTTCATCGTGAATTGGCTCGTCTGTTTGTTCTACATTTACGGGATGGCCGGGTAAATCTTGCCGGGGTTGAATTCATTTTGTCACCCTTGACTATTGCTCAAGCCACTGGCATACCAAACATGGGCGAGGCATGGAACAAACGTCAGCATTTAGAGAAATTCCACTATGAGCCATACATTAAAACTGGATATATGAGTTACTTGAGCAGAGTTTTTCCATTCAGATTCTTGAAGGATGAGTTTGCACCGCTGATGAAACTCATCATTCAGTATTTTAGTTGTGAGGGCAGATATGCTCGTCTCTTTGCGTACCATATTCGTTTGTTGATGCACTTCACAAGGGTACGTATGATGAATATTCCGTATTTCATATATCGCAACATAGAGAGAATGGTGATTTTTGTGCAAAAGAAGACGAGCCCAGTGCAGCAGTACAGGAGTATATACCATTATGCTTTGATCAAGATCATAGTGTTGCATTAGTTGGCAGAACAGGGCATCACTTGGAAGGATTTCATTTCTAGAGACTTTTTCAGAGTGCCACAGCCACCTCCCGAGATAGTTCATGATGCAGGAGAGCCTTCACACCAGCCGGACATGCCTGAGTTTGAGCATATCGGAGCTCCTTTGGTTCGGACATATCAGCGAGGCCACAGGGCCTTATTTGCAGCGACACGGCGAGTACTATCTCCACATGAGGTGGAAGGGGTCTTGCCGACTTCATCAGCAGAGCGAGTATTATCTCCACATGATGTGGAAGGGGTCTCACCTTCTTCTTCAGCACAGGTACAGATACAGGACAGGGGCAAGAGGCCCATGCATGATGAGGGCCCATCAGGAGGCCGGGACACAGATTTCACAGTCATTGATGTTGATGCGAGCTCTCCTAGCTCGAAACTGAGGGAAGTCATCCAGGAGCAAAGGGCCGAGAATGACAAGCTGAAAGATCAATTGCAGAAGGCTCAGTGGGTGATTAACTATTTGGAGCAGCGCAACAAACATCTTGAGGATGAGCTCACATTTTATGAGTTGCGCCAAATCCGTGAGGACAGACAGTGGAATCGAAAGAGACCCGGTGACATGACACCAACTGACAGAGATACTGTACTCACGCATGTGAAAATCCATCTGGAGAAATTGTTGGCGAAGGCCAATCGAGACAAAGACATGCTTCGTCACATGAAAGGCCATTATTGGGCTCGCATGCATGTCTGCAGAGCGAGAATGAAGATTTTGAAGAGGAGGTTGCGCGAAGCACTAAGACGGCGGAAAAGGCCTAATCCACTTCGGATTTTGGCCGAGGCTTCGTTGACTGGGCAGGACACATGATGGAGGACCTCTGCTCTGAATTTGGGCGAATTCGGAGAAAATTTTGTCATTTCCAAATTTTTGGGTCAAAAAACAGGTTTTTCAGTTAAGTGGGTCTCACCCTCATATGCTCATTTTTTTTCGGGACACTTGCTGGAGGAAATTTTTGCATTTTTGGATTTTTCATGGTTAGTTATGCATCCTCATACATCACCTAAGCATTTCATCAAAATCTGGATGGTCAAAGAGCTCAAAAACACCATGAAAACCACCTTGTTGCCACCTTTTGCACCAGCAGGAAGTACTTCTGGGAGAAGGAAGTTTTGGAGGGTCAAATGAGCTCCAAATTCCGAAATTCCACTTGGGTTGGATATTTAACATCCAGGGCTTTCCAACGGGCTATCATGAGCTCAATTTGGATGCCGGGAAGTACCTCAAATTCATGCTGGAAAAAATGTGACCCACTCGGCTCAAATGCGACCCACTTAAATTTTTTGCTGAATATTCAACTGCCAGCTCAGATTTTCGCCTAGTATGGACCAGTTTTGTTTGTGGATGGAATTTTTGGGTTTTTATGATGTAAATGTATATTGGGCATGTAACTTTGGCTTATTTTTATCTCTTCTAGAAGATTCACTCACAAAAAGGGTAAAAATCATGTAATGGATCAGTTTCCACTCTTTTAGAGGCAAGTTGTTAGCTGCCTAGATTGTAGTTCCATGAATAGAATTGGTTGAAACTGATCCCCGAAGAGGGAATTCGACCCCTAGAGGTGGGGAAAGGTGTTAGAGTGATCTATATATTGTAATTTCTCAATCATTTTCAGAGGTTGGAGAGGTTGGACTCTTGGGATACTTTTGATACTATTGTACATACTTTTCATATTTTGGCTAAGGAAAGATCAGGGGTTTTGCGGCACTTGTTGGGATCCTTGTGGTGTTCCGTTCTTGATGATGTTTCTCCTTTGTTTACTGTAAGTTTCTTCATGTTTAATGTATGCCATCCTTTCATTATGCTTCTGAACTAAATTGAATGAGTGATTAAGGTTGAATCCATTGTTTACAGTGCTTAGCCTTTGAATTAAGTTAGTTCTATATGTTTTCAGCTGTTTGGAGAGGATCCAAGTTCTTCTTTGCCCTCTTCAGCTCCTCGTCGGTCTAATCTGCTCATATATCCAATCAAAAGCATCAAGACATTCACCTACCTCGCCCCAACTCAAAATCTGCAAAGGTCTGACCTTATCCCCGGACCCAAAAATTTGTTTTCCCATTTCTCCAGCGAAAACCCAAAAATCAAAAAACAAACATACCTATCTCTTTACTAGCCTAAAATCAGTTCCTATTGTAAGTCATCTCGCATCCTATTGCTCATTTTATCGAGATTGACGGAGAGAGCCCTCTCCTGTCCTCGTAGGGCTAGCTACGTGTCTGAGCGTGGTTTGATGTAGCCTTGAGTTTTACCTCATTTCAGCCTGAGGTAGATTTGAGCGCTAACATAGTGGCGACCATACTGGGGAAATCTCAATGGTTTGCTTTTTGATGTGTTTATTCCATGAGTCTTAGAAGGAGTCTGAAGTCATGCCAGGTAGCTTTCGAAACGCTTTTGCTATGCATAAGCGGTAGTAGATAAACGCTGCTTCAGTCGATCTCCGGTAAGCTTGTGAGTGCAGCACTCGATTTGTAAATCACCCCAGTATACTTATTCGTTCTAGACCCTTTGGATGATTGAGTCTAGAAGTCGAAAGGCTGAAAATAATTGATTGTGTTCCTTGAAATTTATCCCGAGAAGATCAATACACTGGCTTCAAGAAGGAATACTAGGGCGAATCCTGACCCTGATCCACCAATAATATTTGAAAATCCAAATCTGATTCCTAGGACCCTTAGAAGACAAGGAAGTCAAGAAAGTTCTGAAAGAGAAAGTCAAGTGAGTTTTGGGAGTTCCAGATTGCTTACCAGATCTGCATCCTGTCCTGTGAAAATTATATATGTTGATGAAATTCCTTTTGATGCACGGTTTGAAACATCCTTGTTTGTAAATTTTTCCGAAACTGAATTGTCAAGATTAGTTCCAGATCCATTGTTTACTGAAGATTTGCAATATAGATTTGTTTCACATTACCTGGATAGACAGTTGCAAAATTCCATTGTGGATATCAACACTCCTGAAATCACTGAGTCTGCTTCACAAATTCTTGAACCATCCGAAATTGCATCTAGTTCACGGATCCCTACTGAGCCTCCCTTTATCCCTACCATTCCGGTTCAGCCTGAGTTTTCTGATCAGCAATCCATAGTAATTTCTCCTCCGTCTCCACCAAATACATCTCGCAGACCTACTGCTCCTGGTCCTCCTGTTTCTCCTCGACAGCAGATTGTCATCAATCCACCAAGAGCTATGGCTGCTCGTTTTGCACCTCTTGTGTTACCACAGCAGTTGAATGATATGCCTGCAGACTATCAGAGCAAGATCCCAATATTTGATGGCACTCCACAGAGTATTCCTGCACAACAGCATGTAGACAATATGGAAGATTTTTTTGATCGTTTTGAGATTGATGAAGAGAATGTGAGTATGAGGCTTTTTGTGCAAACTTTTGGAGGAGAGGTAAGAAAATGGTTTAGAGCCTTGCCACAAAGAAGCATCACTACATTGGCAGAACTCCAGAGGCAGTTTCTAGATCGTTGGGAGATGAAAAAGGATCCGCTGCAGATTACTTCAGAATATACAAACATCAAACGTAATCCTGGTGAGTCTGTTCAGGATTATATTATTAGATTCAATACGGTGTATAATGCAATTCCAGATGACTTGAAACCATTTAAAAAGTCTGCTCTCCTTAAATTCCCGGATGGCTTTGATCCAGAGATGGCTTATTCCCTTCGTGATAGAGATCCGCCTACTTTAGAAGATATGCAGAAGATCGCTGTCAGTGTTGAGGCAAATCTGAATGATAAAAGAGCCCGTTTGAAAGCAGAGAAAAGAGTAACTATAAAGGAAGAGCCTTCCACATCTATATCTGAACAACACTTGATTCGTGAGATGGAAAAGGTGTTAAAGAGAATGAATCTCGACAAATCAGAAATGCAGATTCGTAATCCCAACTACCGTGGCCAGCAGCAGCCACAATTCAGAATTAAGCAGCGTGAACAAAGAGCTCAAGAGCCAGCAGCCCAACAGAAGATTAAGACACCTCTTTTGCAGAATTTCGTGAGTCAAGATTCCGATGATGATGATGATGTAACAGGTGAGCAAAATCATTTCTTCACTCCCGATGATTTGCCTATCTATATCACTGAGGATGAAGAATACGGAGAAAGTTCAGTTGTTCAGAAAGATGAGGATTTCATCCTAACAAATGATGCTGATTTAGAGGAAGAATCGGAAGAATATCAAAGAGGATATATGAATGCATTGACAGCTTAGCAAAAACAATATTCATTGAGAAATCGAGATGTGCCCATAAATCCCATTCAAAAAAGAAAAGAAGCTTCAGCACCGAAGACGGATTCACCGATACCACAGAAGAGAGGAAAAGAGACAATTGATCCCGCAGCTAGTAAAGTATCATCAGCAGAAAAGGTAAATCAGTCAAACATAGTGAAAGACAAGGCTGAAAAGAAGGAAGTTCCAGTCAAAGAGGTTGAGAAAGTTTCAGCATTTAGTTTGGAAAATGAGATTTCCAAACTGAAAATATCTATTCCTTTGACGGAAATTATGAAGAACAGCAGCTACCGTAGTCAAGTCTCCAAAATTCTGAACTTTGATCCAATGATTGACACAGTAAATGTTGAGGATGATCAACCGGAATTGATTTTTGGGCTTGCATTAAATGGTGAGTCTCCTGACAGTAATGTTCCTCCTTTTTACATCAGTTTGAGGTTGCACGAATATATATTGCACAATGCTATGCTCGATTCGGGTGCTTCGCACAATTTGATGCCAAAGGCAATCATGGAAAAGTTGGGATTAGACATTACAAGAGAGTATCATGATTTGTATTCATTTGATTCCAGCCGGGTAAAGTGTATAGGGCTCATCAAAGATTTGGTTGTAAGCTTAGATCAAATCCCAGCAAAGAATGTTTTGATGGATGTGGTGGTTGCCGACATTCCTCCACGGTTCGGGATGCTCCTTGCAAGATCTTGGGGGGCAAAGTTGAAAGGTACACTTCAGTTAAATTTCTCTTATGCTACAATTCCAGTCTTCGGTCAAATGAGAAAGTTATATCGAGAGCAGAAGATGAAATACATGATAACTAGCAAAGAGAAGCCAATCAATCATCCTGTGAATTATGTACATACCGACTTAGAGTCGTTTGTGTTGCTTGCTGATAGTTTTAATGATATAGAAAGTCAATTAGTTCAGGCAGAAGACATACCAGAAATCAATGAGAATTTTAGAGAAGTTTTGCAAAAAGAAAGAAGAGAAAAACAAGCTGTTTTGGAGCAATCAGCTGAAGACAATGGGCAGCAAACAGGAAAAACAGAGCCGACACAGTTTCAGCATTTAGAGGATGATGAAGATGTTTTGCAAAAATAAAGAAGAGAAAAACGAGCTATTATGGAGCAATCAGCTGAAGACAATGGGCAGCAAACAGGGAAAACAGAGCCGGTACAGTTTCAGCATTTAGAGGACGATGAAGATGGTCTTTGGACCATGGATTTTGATGGCGCAGTGGGCAGCGACGGTGCTGGAATTGGTGTTTGGATTCGTAGTCCATTTTCCGCTCCGGATAAGGTTCCGAGCAATGTGAGAGTGTGTTCCTACAAGCTGGCATTTGACTGCTCTAATAATGAAGCGGAATACGAGGCTCTTATTGCTGGCCTTAAGATTCTTAAGAAGCTGAAAGCGAAAAGGATTGCAGTATATGGTGATTCAGAATTGGTGATAAAGCAAGTTAAAGGTGAGTTTCAGGCTAAGCATCCTCGCATGAGGGTTACCGTAATGCAGTCTTAGACATTCTGAAGTTATTTTCTGATCATACTTTGACATGTGTGCCCCGCATACAAAATGGTGTTGCTGATGGGCTTGCTAAGGCAGCAAGCAATCTTAAAATTCCAATGAATTCCAGCAACAAGTTCGAGATACATGTGAAACACCGGCCCACCGTTCCAGACAATCAGCGATGTTGGCAAGTCTTTCAGGATGATGAGGAGATTAGTGAATTTCTGCAGAATAAGGGTAAGTTTAAAGACACCTCCATAGATATAGAATTTGATGATGGCAGTGATGACATACAAATAAATCAAATGGAAGTGCTGCAACTCAAGGATAACATCATTCCTAAGGGATTGATTCCTTTGGAGGAGCTGTTCGATCAAGACGATGTGGCCCGCAAACCGACATTGAGGCCAACAGAAAAAGGTGTTGAGGAGGTAAATATTGGGAGAGCAGAGAATCCCAAGATGGTAAAGTTATCAAAGTCCTTGTCACCAAAGGTAAAGGCAGAGTATGTAAAATTGTTATCTTCATTTTCTGATGCTTTTGCGTGGGATTATTCAGATCTAAAAACATATGACACTAATATCATTCAGCATACGATCCCCATCAAATCAAATCAGAAGCCTTTTCGTCAAAAGTTGAGGAGAATCAATCCAAAGCTGCTACCATCGATCGAAAAAGAGGTAAATAGGTTGTATAAGTCAGGAATCATTGTGCCTATTCGATTTTCAGATTGGATATCAAATTTGGTGCCCGTGAGAAAGAAGACAGGTGAGATCCGTTTATGTATTGACTTCAGAAATCTGAATAAGGTATCATTAAAAGACAATTATCCGCTGCCAAAAATGGACCATATATTGCAGCGAGTAGTTGGAGCATCAAGGATGTCACTTCTCGACGGATACTCAGGTTATAATCAGATTTTAGTGCAAGAAGATGATCGTGACAAGACTGCGTTCACCACTCCTTGGGGAACATTTCATTATGCAAAGATGCCGTTTGGTTTAAAGAATGCAGGCGCTACCTTTCAGCGTGCAATGGACATGGCTTTTGCCAACGAAAAAGATGTGTTTTTGGTTGTTTACCTTGATGATTTAACTGTGTTTTCCAACTCTGATGAGGAACATTTATATCATTTGAAAATTGTTTTCCAGAAGTGCAGAAAATATGGCATTTCGCTGAATCCGAAAAAGAGCCTTTTTTCCATGGATGAAGGCAAGCTCCTTGGCCACATCATATCGAAAGATGGCATTCGAGTTGACCCTGCACGCGTTGAAGCCATACAACAAATTGAACAGCCCCGGAACAAGAAAGAAATACAGTCATTCAATGGTAAAATGAATTTTCTGCGTCGTTTCATTCCAAATCTTGCAGAACACCTTAGAGAAATCACGAACATGCTGAAAAAGGACAGTCAGGTAAAGTGGACAGAAGAGGCAGTGAAATCATTCAATTTGGTAAAGGTAGCTCTTTCCTCAGCCCCTATTTTAATCAGCCCGGATTATACACAGGACTTCATTTTGTTTTCTTTTGCTTCTGAGCACACATTGGCAGCTGTTTTGATGCAAAAAAGAGATGGAGTTGAGAAGCCCATTGCTTTTTTCAGTCGGATCATAAGGGATGGAGCATTGAAGTACAATATTATTGAGAAACAAGCACTTGCGCTTGTAAAGGCCTTGAAAGATTTCCGAGTGTATATACTGCATTCCCACATTATAGCATACGTTCCTAACGCAGCAGTTAAAGATGTTTTGGTACAGGCAGATCCAGAGGGAAGAAGGGGTAAGTGGATCGCTGCGTTGTTAGAATACGATGTGGAGATTAAACCAACCAAGCTGATCAAAGGACAAGGACTCGCCAAGCTCATGGCTGAAACAAATCTGCATGCTCTTGACATAAATTTGATCGCTGCCATGTCCGATGAAGATGAGGAAAGTACGTCAGTTCAGGTATCCGATATTTTTGTTTCTTCCCCTTGGTATGCTGACATTTTATACGTGCTTCAGAATTTGTCTCCACCGCCCGGGATGCCTAGGAATAAGAGTAGAACATTGAAGTTGAGAGCTGCTAAATTCTGCATTCTGAATTCTGCATTATATTGGAAAGACCCTGGAGGTGTGTTGTTGAATTGTTTGATAGAGGAGGAAGCTCAAAAATTTGTGGAGGATTTTCACAAAGGTGACTGCGGAGGTCATTTGTTTTGGAAGACCACAGAAAATAAGATTCTAAGGGCAGGGTATTATTGGCCTTCTTTTTTTTTCTGATGTATTCAAGGCTGTTAAAAATTGTCATGAGTGTCAAATTTTCGAAGGTAAGCAGAAACTACAGCCTTTGCCTCTAAAACCAATTGAAGTTAGTGCACCATTCCAGCAGTGGGGATTGGATTTTATCGGAGAAATCCACCCAGCATCTTCCGGACAGCATAGATGGATCTTGACAGCTACAGACTACTTCACGAAGTGGATTGAGGCGATTCCCACTCGACAGGCCACGGATGCGGTAATTATCTCTTTTCTTGAAAATAATATTCTGTCACGTTTTGGGTGTCCTAGCAAAATAATCACAGATAATGCAGCGGCCTTCAAGTCTAAGAGGATGGTTGACTTTTTCTTTAAGTACAATATCAGTTTGGGGCATTCGACCGCCTACCATCCGCAAGGAAATGGCTTGGCGGAATCTTCAAATAAATCCTTGGTGAATATTATTAAGAAATTGCTGGAAATCAACAAAAAGGCATGGCACAAGAAGTTAGTGAATGCACTGTGGGCTGATAGGGTAAGTCAGAAAAATTCTATTGGCATGTCTCCTTTCGAGCTGGTGTATGGAACGGATACGGTTTTTCCTACTTCACTTGCTGTCCCGGTGGTCAAATTGCTTCAGGAGGCTGGGAGTGAGGAAGATCCTATGCAGCGGAGGATTAATCAGATGATTCATTTACAACAGACATGAGAGGAGGTATTTCAAAATACTTTCAAGTTGCAGGAGCGCATAAAGAAGATCTACGATAGAAAGGCAAAAGCAGATAAGTTTCAGTTGGATGAGGTAGTTTTGAAATGGGATGCTCGGAATGAAGATAAGGGAAAGCACGGCAAATTTGAAAATCTATGGAAGGGTCCTTTTAAGATTGCAGCGTATCGAGGTCAAAATGCATTTCTTCTCAAAGAAATGAATGGAGATGATTGTCCTGGAGGACCGATCAATGGTCGGTTGCTGAAGCGATATTACTTCTGAGTATCTTCTGCTGATCCCATTATCATTGTATATATCATTTTACTTATGTTTCATTGCAAGTGTGTACTGATCTCTCATCTTCAGTCTGGGGCCCGGAGCGAAGGCTATAATTCTGGAGATGGAGGTTGGTTGGTTTGAAATTTTCAAGTCAGTTTTATCAGTCTTTTAGTCTTAAAGTCATGTCAGTTTTGGTCAAATTTCAGTCAGTCTTTAGTCAAATCTGCAGTCAATAAATATGTCCAAAGTTTTTGTTTTATCGGTTGAAATAATGATTCCATCGCCCAATGGATGAAAGGCACTGTCTGACTCCCCCAGAGATCTGCCGTTCTTGGCATCTCCACGGAGCCACCATCCCCATTGGAGCCAATGTTAGAGTCGGTCCTTACAGCCCTCCGTCAGTGATCATTTCGTTTTTTGCATATTCATTCTTAGGTGTCTCGCTTGTTCCACTTCGTTGCATTTCGCTAGGAGCATGCCATTGACTGTCGAGGGGGTCTGTTGTCTTATGTTTCCTCATGCTTACACCTGCAGGGCTATTTAAAAAAATTCCTCATAAATCACTCAAAATCATCGTCATTTCATTTATGGTCATTAAATGTCAATAAGTGTCTTTAGTCCTAGAGTCTAGGGTTTTCGAGTCATTTGCATACATGTCATAAAGCCCGCATGATGAGGATGGTTCCGAAAATTTTGATTTCATGTTTTTATTATCATTAGCATTTGAAAACATTTCTAGTCCAAAACTCTGTTTTGGAACTAGAAATTGTTCAATTTTATTTTTGTAATAAATTATATTCATTTCACCAAGAAGAAGTTTCAATGCAGACCTCTGATCTTTTCCTAGGCTAAAGAGCCATATCCCTGCAAGAGACAACAAAATCATCAATTCAAAACTCAGAAAAGCCAAAAGCGAGATATTGTATTAAAAAGCCAAATGTGAAAATGCAAAAACATTGTAATGTGGGTTATCAAATAGACTTGAATCAAATCTGATTGTGAAAGATATTTTCATCATGTATAAAATGGAAAACAAGTTCATTTGCAAAGATCCGCAGCATAGAAGTCGAAATCTGGAGTTTGGAGGCCGAAATCGTGTTTTGGAGAATTGTTGACAGAGTTTGGAGGTCGTGAGACCCACTTGGGCAAATGCGACCCACTTGGCAAATGCGACCAACCTGGGCGTTTTCTCCAATGTAAATTATAACGCATGCGACCCACTTGGCAAAAGCGACCCACTTGATCGCATGCGACCCACTTGCTAACAGAGTTCAGAAAAGTTGCGTTGGGCGCCCAGTTTCGATTTAAATCATCTCCAGCTGCCTTCAAATAGGTTCTAAACTATTGTTCAGTAGATTTTAATGTGTTGGTGGTATCTTGAAGACTTTAAACATTTGAATGGAAGAGTAAAACCCTACATTCATGGCAGATTTGTTCCTCAGGGTTTTTAAATATATATAGATGGTTTTATGAGTATTTTCCCACCTTATATCATTGATATATCTCCCTTTGCATGTATTGTCAAAGCCCCACTGCCTTTACACTCGTTATACCACCGTTGTCATCATCATTGTTTTACCACTGTCATGGCTTTTGTTTCATGGTGATCATTGTCATATTGTGTCTCACTGCCCATTGACAAACACAGTCTTATGATTCATTGTTCCCTTTGACAAAGTTTATCCAATATTCTAAAGGCTGCCTGCTACCATTTGTCAAATTTCACTTGCAATTAAAACAGAGACTGTGCTTTTATCTCAATCCACCTAAAACAGAGCTGTTATTATTGTTTGTTTCCTTAGGGTACTTTGACAGTGGGGGATATTTGTTGGGTGTTGAAACATACATTATAACTCTGTTTTCACTGCATTTATATCAGTATACATATTGCCAATATTTTGTTCAAAGCCATGTCAGAGACAGAATCAGTGTATGAGCAAGAGTCAGGCAGTGATTCCACGACTGAAGGTAATGTGCCACGGGGGTCTCATAGAGTTGTCAAAGGTGGTAATCATCACAGAGAGGAGCCTACTTCTTTGGCTCGGTTGCAGGCATGTCCACTAGCAATGGATTGTTTTCGGTATTTGTCATGTTTCCGATTTTGTGAGATGATTGCACAAACCCGGCTTCATCGTGAATTGGCTCGTCTGTTTGTTCTACATTTACGGGATGGCCGGGTAAATCTTGCCGGGGTTGATTTCACTTTGTCACCCTTGACTATTGCTCAAGCCACTGGCATACCAAACATGGGCGAGGAATGGAACAAACGTCAGCATTTAGAGAAATTCCACTATGAGCCATACATTAAAACTGGATATATGAGGTACTTGGGCAGAGTTTTTCCATTCAGATTCTTGAGGGATGAGTTTGCACCGCTGATGAAACTCATCATTCAGTATTTTAGTTGTGAGGGCAGATATGCCCGTCTCTTTGCGTACCATATTCGTTTGTTGATGCACTTCACAAGGGTATGTATGATGAATATTCTGTACTTCATATATCGCAACATAGAGAGGATGGTTATTTTTGTGCAAAAGAAGACGAGCCCAGCGCAGCAGTACAGGAGTATATACCATTACGCTTTGATCAAGATCATAGTGTTACATCAGTTGGCAGAACAGGGCATCACTTGGGAGGATTTCATCTCTCGTGACTTTTTCATAGTGCCACAGCCGCCTCCCAAGAGAGTTCATGATGCGGGAGAGCCTTCACACCAGCCGGACATTCCTGATGTTGAGCATATCAGCGCTCCTTTGGTTCTGACATATCAGCGAGGCCATAGGGCCTTATTTGCAGCTACACGGCGAGTATTATCTCCACGTGAGGTGGAAGGGGTCTCGCCTTCTTCTTCAGCGCAGGTACAGATACAGGATAGGGGCAAGAGGCCCATGCATGATGAGGGCCCACAGGAGGCCGGGACACAGATTTCACAGTCATTGATGTTGATGCGAGCTCTCCTAGCTCGAAACTGAGGGAAGTCATCCAGGAGCAAAGGGCCGAGAATGACAAGCTGAAAGATCAATTGCAGAAGGCTTAGTGGGTCATAAACTATGTGGAGCAGCGCAACAAACAGCTTGAGGATGAGCTCACATATTATGAGCTGCGTCGGATTCGTGAGGACCGACAGTGGAATCGAAAGAGACCCGGTGACATGACACCAGCTGACCGAGATACTGTACTCACACATGTGAACATTCATCTGGAGAAATTGTTGGCGAAGGCCAATCGAGACAAAGACATGCTTCGTCACATGAAAGGACATTATTGGGCTCGCATGCATGTCTGCAAAGCGAGAATGAAGATTCTGAAGAGAAGGTTGCGCGAAGCACTAAGACGGCGGAAAAGGCCTAATCCACTTCGGATTTTGGCCGAGGCTTCGTTGACTAGGCAAGATACATGATGGAGGACCTCCGCTCCGAATTTGAGCAAATTCGGAGAAAATTTTGTCATTTTGAAATTTTTGGGTCAAAAAACAGGTTTTTCAGTTAAGTGGGTCTCGCACTCATATGCTCACTTTTTTTTGGGACACTTGCTGGTGGAAATTTTTGCATTTTTGGATTTTTCATGGTCAATTATGCATCCTCAGACATTACCTAAGCATTTCATCAGATTCTGGATGGTCCAAGAGCTCAAAAACACCATGAAAACCACCTTGCTGCCACCTTTTGCACCAGCAGGAAGTATTTCTGGGAGAAAGAAGTTTTGGAGGTTCAAATGAGCTCCAAATTGGGAAATTCCACTTGGGTTGGATAGTCAACATCCAGGGCTTTCCAACGAGCTATCATGAGCTCAATTTGGATGCCGGGAAGTACCTCAAATTCAGGCTGAAACAAATGCGACCCACTTGGCTCAAATGCGACCCACTTAAATTTTTGCTGAATTTTCAACTGCCAGCTCAGATTTTCGCCTAGTATGGACCAGTTTTGCTTATGGATGGAATTTTTGGGTTTTTATGATGTAAATTTATGTTTGGCATGTAACTTTGGCTTGTTTTTATCTATTCTAGAAGATTCACTCTCAAAAGGGTAAAAATCATGTAAATGGATCAATTCCCACTCTTTTAGAGGCAAGTTGTTAGCTGCCTAGATTGTAGTTCCATGAATAGAATTGGTTGAAACTGATCCCTGAAGAGGGAATTCGACCCCTAGAGGTGGGGAAAGGTGTTAGAGTGATCTATATATTGTAATTTCTCAATCATTTTCAGAGGTTGGAGAGGTTGGACTCTTGGGATACTTTTGATATCATTGTACATATTTTTCATATTTGGCTAAGGAAAGATCAGGGGTTTTGCGGCACTTGTTGGGATCCTTGTGGTGTTCTGCTCTTGATGATGTTTCTCCTTTGTTTACTGTAAGTTTCTTCATGTTTAATGTTGCCATCCTTTCATTATGCTTCTGAACTAAATTGAATGAGTGAAATAAGGTTGAATCCATTGTTTACAGTGCTTAGCCTTTGAATTCAGTTAGTTCTATATGTTTTCAACTGTTTGGAGAGGATCCAAGTTCTTCTTTGCCCTCTTCAGCTCCTCGTCGATCTAATCTGTCCATATATCCAATCAAAAGCATCAAGACATTCACCTACCTCGCCCCAACTTGAAATCTGCAAAGGTCTGACCTTATCCCCGGACCCAAAATTTGTTTTCCCATTTCTCCAGCGAAAAACCAAAAATCAAAAATCAGACATACCTATCTCTTTACTAGCCTAAAATCAGTTCCTATCATAAGTCATCTCGTACCCTATTGCTCATTTTACCGAGATTGACGGAGAGAGCCCTCTCCTGTCCTCGTAGGGCTAGCTACGAGGCTGAGCTTGGTTTGATGTTGCCTCAAGTTTTGCCTCCTTCAGCCTGTGGCAGATTTGAGCGCTAACATGCTCAACAGTTTAATCTGAGCCCTTGGATGCAATAAGTGTAGAATTAGATAGATTTGCCATGTAAAAGAAAAGAAGATTGATAAGGGTTTGCCAGCCTAAGTGCACCCTAATAAAGAAGAGAAAATGGTAGAGTAAAGTAGATAGGGTAGGTAGATGGTGTTGCAAAGTTTCATGTGATGAATGATGGTGCTAAATGTGTTTAATCTTTTACTTTCATCACCAAAAGCAAAGGCAGAACACTACATTAGCAGAAATTCAGAATAAATCAAGGTCAAAATCATTAACTTCCCATCTCACTCTTTCCCTAACAATTTACTAATTCCCCCTAAGTGATAAGTAATTTTAAGATTAAAGGGGCTCAAGGCATTTCCTTGACTTTTGGAGGGACCGGACCCTCGGCCCAATAATCGAAAAGTCCTAAGTACTTAAAAATCATTCAGCATAACATTTACTCATTTTTCCTAAGTAAAATCCCATTTTACTTAGGAAGATCATGCAAAATTCCATAATAATTCCTCAAAATTACTTACTATTCTAAGTCTAAGTGTTGAAGTTGAGATAATGCAATTTACTTCAGAAATCTTCACTTTCCTAGTTGTGTAAAATATTTTGAGTTTCCCTTGTTCCCTTGTCGTATTAACATTCTAATTTATATATTAAATCCCCATGAAAATCACCTTTTCCTATTAATTATAACTCCTCTGATGTAATAACCCAAAAAACCCCCTTACTATAAGTTTTTAGCCAAAGTATTTAATTCTATATGTTTGAAACAAAAAACCCCAATATATATGCCCTTTGGCTAAAAACATATCTCTATAACTATTCCTGTTCCCTATGGTGATGGATCATATCGATTTATTACTATATAAATAAAATATTTGAAAAGGTTTAAACATATATATTTTTATGTTTTAAACAAAATAACGAATAAAACCCAAAACTCTGACCCCAACCCTTCGTAAATCAATGGAATTAATTAATCACCTGGATTAATTAATAACCTGTCCCTCCACCAATCAGACGCTGCCCGAAATGATTAATTAAACGTTAATTATTTTGGGCCCGCCTATTAAATGCCCCGCCAACTTCATGTCATATCATCCGTCCGATCGCCTGCTCCAAGATCGGCGGCCCGCTTCAATTCCGCTAGCCATCCCTCGTCTGAAGTTTAATGCGCGAAATCAAAGTGGTTTCGAAACAGTGCCCTGGCCACGTGTTAATCGCTGAATGGAATCGCTGCCATTTCACCAAATACCGCCTGCTCCAAAAAGCGGTGCAGAATTTACCACTTACCGCCCATTCCCCATGACATGTCCATCGTACACTGTGACGTCATTCCATAAAAATAATAAAATATTTGCCCCGTTTGACTTTACGAATAAAACAAATTTCGCGCATTTTTTCATCATTCTGTGTGTTGAAAGCGACTGCGCCCTCTGTGCGAAGAAATTCAAAATCAAATGCCAAACTACTGTTCAACTGAATTCCGCTGAAAGTTACTTCCAGTCCAGTTTCCTAGCGTCCATCCGCTGCCAGCTGATACCTGTTAATCACAGTTTTTCCTCTAAAAATAGGTATTTATTCCATTTCGCTCTGAACTCTGAAAGAAACTGAGTTTTCCTTGTTTTTCCACTGAAACAATGTTAAATTTGATTGCTAAGTTCATTCCCTGATCCTGAAAACTGTAAATTGTGCCCCTGAACTTGCAATTGTACCGATTTCCCTCATCAAAACCTGCAAATTTGCACCCCATATTCATAAAACCCCTGAATTTCCGTTTCTTTGAATACACAAGAACCAAAAAAATGGAAGTTCCTGTAGCCTTGAATGTAGCTCCATTGAATGCCCCCCATAGAGATTTGGATTACTTATCATTAGTGGACAAAGATTTTCAAATAAAGGACTTGAAGTTTACTAAAAATCCCCTTCGAATTTATTGTCGCTGCAGAGACAATTATTTGAATGGCTCAGATATTATTGGGTTATGGGAGTCTGGTCTTCCTAGGTACCTTTTCCCCTTAGTCCATATCTTTCCTGAAATTATCCATTATTGTCATGCTAATTATGACCCAAATCAAAGAGCAGTTTTATCCCCAAGCCAGAATATCCTTTTCTCCATAACTGCTTAGTCCATCAATGATATGTTACATTTTCAGCCTGATGAAGCCCTTACTCCTTTGACCATGGGAGAGTTATTGGAGAAATCCACTAAATTATCTCATGAGGAGTTAACCCGTATTTGCCAAGCTTTCATGTGGCCAGAGTACCAGCCCAAAGGCCCTCCCCATTATGCTAGTGTTTATTTTACTGAAGAAGGGAAAAATATTTTGAGTATGATATCTTTCATAATGGGTTTTAATATCAGTGAGTATGTTGATCATTTAACCCTGGTGTTATTTTCTATGTTCACCCCTGGACAACCTCCTGCTGTCAGGTATGACTTTACATCTTTCATTGCAGATAAAATGCATGACCAATTCATGAAATTGGAGAACGAGAAAGTATTCAAATATTCTACTGTCATTTACCATCTCATGCTTTATTACCAGTCTGAAACTTTCCCTTTCCATATCAGAAAAATTGATGCCCAAGGGAATCCAAGATCTGTTATCTTTTGGTCAGCCATTACTCATTGTTCCATAGATTCTCCCTATTCTTATAATGAGTTCATTGACCTTTTCATACATCCAGCAACTACCTTGTTGACAGGAGTTTCCCCTCCAAGACTCAGCAATGAAATCAGGAAAATTCTTCAGCTTTCAAAACAGTATAAGATAGGTGACTGGTACTTCTATCAGAATCATACTAAAATTAGAATTTATGGATGTGAATTGAGCCCTTTCAAGTTACCCAGATATGTTCCAATGAGACTTTTTGCACTTGAGTATTTCAGACAAATGAACAATTCAGATATAATTCACTTCTGTAATGCTAAGAAAAAGGCTCAACTCAGGATAAAGAGCCAACTAGGTCCATTTATCTGCAATTCTAGGGATGGAGGGGAAGAAGCTCAAAAGATATTAGAGGAACATTACAGATTGCAAAAAAGTTTCCATTGGGTACCCTATGACCCATTCAACTTTATTTGTGACAAAAGGATGAAAAAAAAATCAGCACCCTACACGCATCGAAGAATCCCTGAAATTGAAAAGTATGCTAATACAGATGAGTGGGTAGAAGGAACTTTGATAGAGCAGGATAGTGAGCAGGTTGATATAAATAATGTTATGAAAGATCTTGCAAAAATACTTGACTTGGATTCTTTTACACAGGTACAGAGACCAGAGATTGGTACTTCTTCTGTTGGTATTATTCAGCAGAATTTATAGGAAAACATTCCATCAATTGCAGTTGAATCCAAAGGCAAAGAGAAATAACCAGAAGCATAAGTCATTGAAACATTCACCATGATAGAAAAACCTCAAACTTCCAAGGTACAAGATCAAGCACAGGTTTCTCCTATACAAGTCAATCAGCCTGAAGTTTGAAATTTGCAGACTCCGTCTAATGAGGAAAAAGGCAAGAAAAGACAAGTTAAAGATCCTACTCCTCCTAAGGAATCTTCACAACAACTTCAAGCTAAAAGGCAGAAACTGAATCCACTTCCTAAAGTAGAATCTATTGATGAAATCTTTGATGAAGAAAGGGAGGATAGTCAGCTAACTGGTTCAGTGAGTAAAACATATACAGGTCATAAAGGAAAGGAAATACAAAGACAGTTAAGCATTGAAGTGTCTTCATTAAAACAGCCAAAGACAGATGCAGGAGACATAAAAAGACATTTATCAGTATAAAAGCAAGGAATGATCCATTAAGGGTCCAAGTGTATAATCAGTATCTTAAAATGGCTCCACAAAATCAAGAGAGATTAATGCCAGCTTTTGACATTCAACAAGGGAAAATGTTAATGAGCCATTTCAAATCTAAAATGCCAAAACCACAGACAGCAGCTGACTACATCAGGACCAATTTTGAGGTCCTAGCAAAAGATATTCATCCATTGGACCAGATAGAATTACACAAGCAAACTGGAGAAATGATATATTCTACCCTTACTGACAAAGCAATGGCAGCTCATAGATTGCAAGATTCTTTGAATAATACAAGTACCCAGTTGCAGATTGAAAAAGCTTCTTCTCAAGCAAAGGATAACAGAATAAAATCTTTGGAGGAAATAATCATCATTTTGGGTCATAATCCCAAAGATATAAAAGGCATTGAAGCATTGATTAAAAAGAAGGATGATGACATTGCTGCATTGAGGAAGCAATTAAAATTACCAGCTTCAAGGCATCCTCAAACTGAAGAAGTATTGAAGAAAAATTCAGAAGAAGAAATGATGGAGTTGCTCCTGAAAATGAATGAGCAACTAAGTGAAACAGAAAAAGAACTGGAGCAAGCATTGAAAGAAAAGCAGTCTATTATTCAGACATCCACAACAGAGGCTACTACAGGTACAAGTACAACAGCAGCAGACCAACAAACAGACCCATCACAGGTGAATACTTCTAGTTTAAGTTCTGAAGAATTAGTGAAACAAATGGAAAGTTTAAAACTTAGAGTAACAGAACTTCAATCTACAAAGTTACAGCTCATAAATTTGGAACAAAAATATGATATGTCAAAAAAGACTGTTGCTGACCATACAAAAGAAATCAAAAGGCTGGAAAAATTGGTTAAAGCTTTAGAAAAGGATCTCTCATTGGAGAAGCCTTTGAGAGAAATCAATGAAATTCTTTGGAATAATATTATTCAGTCAATAAAGGATATTTGGTCCTTCATTCAAATAATCTTTGAACAAAATGACTTGGTCAAAATAGCTCTGGAGGAAATTGACAAAACAAGAGAAGAATTGAGAGACAGACCTGAACAAGCAAATCAACTCATACAGTTCTTAAACACCCAGACCAGACAGCAGCTTGCAGAGCTTGGAATTGATGACCGAACAGGTACAATTTTAGAAATAAAAAAAGTTTTTACTAAGAGAACTCTTATGCAAAATCTGGAACGTAAGTGCTTAGATATTCAAGAAGAGATCATTGCCTTCAAAGAAAGGTTTAATGTTTTATTAGCTAGCGGTTTGCCCAGTCTTATGATTTCAGAAGACAAAATAATGGACTTGGGAACTTATGTTAATAGATTGGACATACATGCTCACAATGTAACTTGTTCTTCTATCAGTTCATCAGAATCAACATTGCCTACATGAAAGAATCTTTATGACAGATTAAAGAATTTATTTCATCTTGAGCATGAAATAAGATATTTGTTCCCAAATCAGCCCAATTTCTTCAGATACACAGAGGCTGATGAAACATTAAGAAAACTCCAACGAACCAAAATAGCAGAAGACAAATGGTGGGAAGACCTGTTAGAAATTTTATAAAATTCATCTTCAGATGGAAAATTTTACCTTTTTACTATAGTGTGAAAGATAAATAGATGAACAAAGGTTAAAGAGTATCAGCTTGGCAGTTGAAAGTGTATCAGTGGAAATGAAGAGTATCAGTGAAGTTAGGCAGTCAGAAAAGAATTACCAAAAAGGACAGCATCGAGCCAGATTGTAGGACCTGCCTTCAGCACATGCATAAAAGGAGGAAACAACACACCAGCAGTTGCTTTTTATCCTATCTACGAGACCATCTGTCTCCCTTTATGTTGTAACTTATTCATTAGTCACCCTAGATTATTTCCTAGGTTGCTGTAAGATATTTTTAATCATTTTTGTATAAATAAGCCCTCGAATAAAGTATTGAGGGTGGATTCTACTACTTTGCTGTAACATTGAACTTTTTGGAATAAAAGTACTTTGGAGAAATTTCTTTGTGGCTTGCTGGATGATGATTTGAAGCTCAAGACTTTTTGCAGGATTCATGTGTCTGACTACAGTTCAATAAGTCCTTTCTATAATATCACCCCGTTCCATTTTTGAATAATTGACATAAAAGAATAAATCAGAATTTACTTAAGTGTACTCTGATTTCAATTGTGATTATTCTAAAATGTTTTCTACTAAACTGGTTATAAGCAACGAATTCTTAATTGCTCTTGTTTCGCTGGTTTAAACATCTTGATTACTATAGTAAAGAATTCTTAGCTGCTCTTTATTTGTAATCATTCACTTTCTTTCTTTTGAACATGTTGAAATATTCTTGATTGCCTTTCATCCCTTCAAAATCCATTCCATTCATTTTAAGATCCAAAATTGTTCTCTGTTTGGCTATCTTGCGCTGCAAAGCCATCTTGTGTGTAGAAGAGTAATCCAGTAAAGCCATCCTTCGACTCCATAGCCCAATGGCCTGAAAATACTCAATCGTGCCCTTAGTTGGCGGATTCCACCATTCAAATTCAAACCAAACCCCTGAACTTATAACTAGCCTAATATTTTCTAGGAACAAAGCTAAATTTTAAAGAGAGAGCCCTCTCTGGATACAGATTGGCTAGATTCTGTATCTGAAGGTTGGTTAGTGGTTACCTCGGGTTTCTTTCCTTTTCTTACAACTTCAAGGAAGGCCTGAGTGATAACAGGTAGAATTATTAATTAACAAGAATTAACTGAGGAAGGAGATATATTTCTCTATAAACTCACATTGATCAACTATAAAATAATATCAACCATTGATTGAGTTTTAATCTTGGTTGTTGGAGTCCCACAGTGATATTATAAATAGAATTCGATGGGTAGATGGAGGAACACACTTGAGATTGATTTCCTTGGGTAGTTTGATTTTCCAGAGAGCAACAACATTATGCCGGAAGAGTTCGAGGTAGAGAAGGGAGGAAGAGACAGAGAGGGGCGGAGACAGTGACTCCAAAGGAAGTTCTCCAGTTTTAGAGAGTCAACTACAGGAGGGTCGAATTTCCTCAGTGAGTTTTTGTAGTGATAGCATAGAAGCTTCAGAGGTAGAGTTTGATTTAGCTAGACAAAGGGTTGATTTAGTTGCTGGAGGTCGGGAGAATTTTCGGAAGGTGCCAAAAATTCATTCTCAGAGGTTGGATTGGGAAGATGACTTGATCAGTTGCAATTCCAGGAAGAGAATACAAGTGCTTGTGCATATTTTGCACAAAGGTTGACACAGGGGTTTCATGGAGCCCATTTGGTGTCAGTTTCGGAGTTGGATTAGTGCCAAGTGAGACAAAAAAATTATCATTAATTTTTGCAGCCAATATTCCTGTCGTGGATTGCTAGTTTTGGCATCCAATTGTACTCTTAATTTTATCACTGCTGCTTAATAATAAAAAACCTCAATTTCTACATCGGTTTTCCCAAGTTGGGTTTTTCTAAGTACTTTTGTCCAAAAATAGCAGTGTTATAATTTTGTGTGTGTGCGATTATTTTCTTAGTTTGCAGTTTATCTTATGTAGTATTTTTATTTGTGAATATTGTAGGGTCATTAATTCATTGTTGTCATAGCAATAAACTACTAAATTAATTAACAATTAGAATAATTGATTTTAGTTATTGCAATAGAATTTTAGTGATGAAATTTTCACAATGTGAGATTTAATGTCAATGTTTCGAAGCCACTAACCGGTTCCATTATCAAGACATTGTTGGAAGCTTGAAAATTCCGAGAGTTGGGGGGTGAATCAATATTTTACACTATTGATCAAATTATAGTAATTTTCACTCTTTCTTTACAACCAATGATTCATTCATTCATTAGCAACAAAAACATCAATAACATATCTAAACATAATCATAATCAATGTAAGAGAGAAACAACCATAAAAACAAATAACCATGAAATCAACATCCAAAACAACATCACACATAAGAACAAAAGATATAAGGTGGAAACCCTTCTATGAGAGAAACCGCCATCTTCTTTGCTTCACTTTGCTTATTTTTATTAATAATATAAATCTTCTTTTACATAATCATGAGCCACCTCTAGTTTGCAAGCCACAAATTTCCGATCATGCGAGCATCTCTCACTCTAGGCCACTACCTGATGAAAGCCACCGCTTCCTGAAATTTCCATACCACCATTTGCTAGAAGCCACCACTCCCATGAATTTGCAGGCCACCACCGGATAGATACCCCAAACACCTAATAGTGTTTCTAGCCACCATTGGATGGCATCCATCACTCCCAAGTTCTGAGGCCACTAGCTAAAGGATGCCACTACACCCCAAATCAACAAGCCACTACTTGCTTCACTAAAGGCCCCAACCTTCAGGCTCTCTTGTGGAAAACATTTCACAATATTTCATGCTAGGGACCACTCCTCAAACTCAGATAACATGGGCCATGTTTCAACCCATTTTTAGATTGGATCCACGTACAATAACTAACCAAACCATGGCCCTCATTTCATCCCATTTTTATACTGGATCCACCTACAACAACTCAATAAACCATGGGGCTCTTTTCATCCCATTTTCATATTGGAACCAATAAAGACTCTTTTGCTCAACAACTTAATCAAACACCCTCACAATAAATCTCATCTCATACAAACAAATTTTCTCATACAACCAATATATCAATCTCAGACTCAAACTCTACCAATAAACTCAATAACAACTCAACAACATTACATAAACGCACCTCTCACTCCTCAATACATCAAACAACCTAGATGCCCTAGCAACATAAACTATGACCAATAAAAGAATAATGTTGAGAAACCAGCTCCAAAAAGAGAAGAAAAGAGATATCAACGCCTTAGAAATAAGCCACTTCGAGGGGGCAACCTCCAATACATTACATGAATGAACAATTCTTAGATGATCCAATTTACAAAACCTCCTTTCTATATATAGGAGTCCATGGGGCCATAATGTAATCCTAGTGGGCCACAATGTAATTGTAGCCGACCTAACATTAATAATTTAAGGGCACAATAATAATAAAATGGGGGTTACAAGGGTACAATAATAACAATAAGGGGGTTACACTAACAACAATAAGGGACTATACTAGTAATATAGGGACCTAACATGCCCCTCTCCTTCAAAAGAGTGTTGTCCTCAACACTTGAGTAGCTCTAGGTGCTTCTGTATAAAATTCTCATCCTCCCATGTAGAATCTTCAGTGGGTAAGTTCTTCCACTTGATGAGATACTCTGAAATTGATCGATTCCGTAGTTGTCGAGTTCTTGTTTCCGTGACCGCTTCAGGTTCCAATATGATTTTTCCTTCCTCATCAAGTTCTGGTAATATTGTTTGAACTCGAAGATTTTCACCGATAACCTTCTTTAAGCATGAAACATGGAAAATTGGATGTACTCGCGAAGAAGCAGGAAGCTCCAATTTGTATGCCATAGTACCAATCTTTCGCAACACCTTGTAAGGACCATAGTACTTTGGCGATAATTTATTATCCTTCTTTGCTTGCTTGAGGGACATTTGTTTGTATGGTTGTAGCCGTAAAAATACCCAATCTCCTACATCAAAACTTCTCTCGCTGCGATGTTGATCTGCCCGTTGTTTCATTCGATTTTGTGCCAAATTCAGGTTATCCTTTAAGAGTTGGAGAACTTCTTGCTGATGCTCGATGTGATCTTCCACTGCTTGAACCTTCGAATTTTTCCTTAAAGATGATGCGATGGATGGTGGATGATATCCATAAAGTGCCATAAATGGGGTCATTTTTGCTGCAGTATGGAAGGAAGTGTTATACCACCATTAAGCAAGAGGTAACCACTTGACCCATTGTGTTTGTTTATCAGATACAAAACAACGAAGATATCCTTCCAAACATTTATTTACTATCTCAGTTTGACCATTGGATTGAGGATGATAAGATGAGATATGAGCTAATTGAGTACCCAAACAAGAAAATAACTCCGTCCAAAAATTTCCAGTAAAAATGGGATCTCTATCGCTCACAATAACCCTTGGGTTTCCATGTAGCTTTTGAATTGTGTCCATAAATTTAGTAGCAATTGTAATTGCTTTAAATGGATGAGATAATGCACAAAAGTGTGCATAATTGGTAATTCTATCAACTACCACCATGATGACACTCTTTCCTTCGGACTTAGGTAAACCTATGATAAAATCCATTGAAATCTCCTCCCAACGTTGACTTGGAATGGATAAAGGTTGTAGAAGTCCCGGGGTCTTAATTGTTTCCACTTGATTCTGATGGCAAACCAAATATTTCGCCACAAAATTTTGAATATCAGATTTAAGGCCATCCCAAAAAAATTCTTTCTTCACCCTGTGGTAAGTTTTTAAAAATCCTAAGTGTCCTCCTAAAGGAGAAGTGTGCAATTCCAGAAGAATCTTTTGTTTTAGTTGGGAATTCTTACAAAGATATAAGCGATATTTGTACCATAAGGAATCATTTTTCCAAGTAAATGTATCAAATGTACTAGGATCTTGCTGCAACTTTTGAATGAGTGTCCATACATCTTTGTCCTTCTTCCATTCATCTCTTGCTTCGGTTATCCAATCTGGTTGGATAATAGAAATGGCACAAAGAAATGCTTCCACCTCTTCATTCTTTCTTGAGAGTGCATCCGCAACAACATTAAGCTTTCCTTTTTTGTAGATTATTTCAAAGTCATAACCCAACATCTTTGTGACCCATTTTTGCTGCTCTTCTGAAGATAGTCTTTGTTCCAAAAAGTGTTAAAGACTATCATGATCAGTTTTTACCTTGAAGTGTCTTCCCATTAGGTAAGTTCTCCATTTCTTTAGTGCATGCAGTATTGCTAACATTTCCTTCTCATAAATAGGTTTCTGTAAATACTTTCCTTTGATTGGACGACTTTCAAAAGCAATGGGTCTTCCTTCCCGCATTAAAACTGCACCAATTCCATTTCCTGAGGCATCACATTCCACAATAAAGGTTTTTGTGAAGTCTGGTGTAGCTAAGACCGGTGCTAGGCACATTGCCTCTTTAAGACGTTCAAAGGCCTTAGTTGCTTCAGGAGTCCATGAAAATGCATCTTTCTTCAATAATGTTTTTAGAGGTGTTGCTATTCTCCCATAATTCTTAACAAACTTGCGATAATACCCTGTTAACCCGAGAAATCCTCGCAACTGCTTTATGGTTGTGGGGACTTTCCATTCCTTAATGGCTTTAATTTTGTTAGCGTCTACTTTAACACCCTCGTGAGATACAATATGACCCAGATATTCCACCTCTTGTACTCCAAAGAAACATTTGGATTTTTTTGCATATAATTGTTTCTCCCGCAATAGTTTGAGCACCCTGTCAACATGTTCAACATGATCCTTCCAGGACCTGCTGTAGATTAGTATATCATCAAAAAATACTAGCACAAATTTTCTAAGGAAGGGTTTGAAAATGGAATTCATCAACCCTTGAAATGTAGAAGGTGCATTGGTAAAGCCAAAAGGCATGACCAAAAATTCATAATGACCCTCATGAGTTCGAAATGTTGTTTTTGGAATATCTTCAGTCTTCATTCTAATTTGATGATATCCCGAACGAAGATCCAACTTGGTAAAATAAATTGCTCCATGTAATTCATCCAATAATTCATCAATCACAGGAATGGGAAATTTATCTTTAATGGTGAGCTTAATGAGCTCCCTATAATCCGGACACATTCGCCATGATCCATCCTTCTTGTGTACCAATACTACAGGAGCAGAGAAAGAACTTTGACTAGGTTGAATTATACCCGCCTCTAACATTTCTGCAATCATACGTTCAATTTCGATCTTTTTGAAGTAAGGATATCTATAAGGCCTGATGTTTGGAGGAACACTTCCTAGAATCAAATGAATAGCATGATCATGATCACGAATAGGTGGGAGTCCTTTGGGAGTTTCAAACACCTTGAAATGATTGTCCAAGACTTGTTGGAGATCTGTAGAAATAGATGATTTTGATGTCGAAACTTCTAGTGAGCATAATTGTGCAATTACGCCTCGTTGTTCTTTCTTTAGAAGCTTTGTCATGACATTAGAGCTTATTATCCTTCCTGGCTTCCCTTCAATACCCCGTAATTCGACTTCCTTTCCTTCTGAAAAAAATTTCAAGAAAAGTTCTTGAACATTAAAAGCTACCGTCCCCAAAGATTGTAACCATTGTACTCCTAGTACAACATCAGCACCTCCCATAGGAATGGAAAGCATTGGACTAGTAAATACATATTCCCCCATGGTTAGCTTAATATTATGGCATTTTCCAGAGCAATTTATAGTTCCTCCATTTGCAACCATCACTTGACATTCTGGTGCTGGGTATAGGAAACAATTTAATTCCTTGGCTACCTTACAATGAATAAAATTATGGGTGCTACCTGAATCAATCAACACTATTACCTTTTTTTTCTTGATTTGTCCTGCTATCTTGAGAGTTTGAGAAGTGGTAATTCCTGCCAGTGCATTACATGATATGGTCGGATTCATTTCTTCCTCTTCTAGGGTTGGTTCCCGGTGTATATCCTCTTCTTGTTCATTTTCTTCTTCCTCTTCACAATCTATGTAAAATAATTTCTTCTCAGCACACTTATGACCTTTAGTTTATTTTCTATCACAACTGTAGCAAAGCCCTTTTGCTCTTTTTCTTCCAATTGTTGTGGTGTCAACCTTGTAGGTTGTGGAAATCTAGGCGTAGCAACACTTCCTTCTTTATAGAATTGAGTGGTAGGCTTCCTCGTCGCCATAATTTTACATTCAACTTTTCTTGCCAACCTGAATGCCTTCTCTAATGAATCAGGTTCCAACACACGAACTTCATGTTGGATGTTATCCTTTAGAGTACCTATGAAGAGATCAATCCTCTGTTCCTCTGGAATATCAGTTACCCTTATATTCAATTTTTGGAAGTCCTCAATGTGCTGCCCCACTAAACCCTTTTGTTTGAGATTTATCAATTGGCTAAAGAAGGTGTTGCTCTTTGTATCCTCATAATGTGCTATCATTTCTTCCGTAAAAATTGACCAAGTGACAATTTTTTTACGGGAGCAAAGCCATAGATACCATACAAATGTATTTTGTTCTAATTGTAAAGTTGCAATGCGTACCTATTGTGTGTTTTGAACATTATGGAGATCAAAATATTGCTCCATCTGTATTATCCATGTTACAGGATCCTTCCCATCAAACTTCCTCATATCCATTTTTGGAATATGGTGGATCTTCCCACCAACATTAGAGTTTATGAAATCGCGATTAACATTTATTTTGTTCTCATCATGAGGTTCTTCTACTATATTTTCACCATTAGGAAACATTTCTTGTATCAACTTGGTCAAACCTTCAATGTCTGCTTTTAGATCATTCTTCATGTTTTTCATGTTGTTTTCCATGTTGTCTTTCATGTCATCCATCTTAGCTTCCATGCCAGCTTCCATGCCATCCATCTTAGCTTCCACGCCTTTCTTCAAAACTTCCACTTCATTTTTTGTTGCTCTTTGCGAGAGCGAAATTTGGTGTACTTGCTCTTGTAATTTTGATAGATCATGTTGCAATTCTTCATCTTCATGAGTCATAGTAGAGCCTTCTGAAGGCTTAATGGGTGTTGAATTATTTTTACGGGGCATATTTTAGAACCCAATACTGATATCTATTCTACAATATGCCCTTAGAATCAATTCAAATTGATTCTTCAAACAAGACTTATGCAATTCGGAAAAAAAATACACACCTTTTTCTTGCTTTTGAGGAGCTCGATATTGAAATTGGATTATCTCTGTGATTGCAGCACTTCAATATCTGAATTTTGGTACCGACGTAGCCCTCTGAATTATCTTTTGAATGCCACAGGTCTGACCTGATTTGGATTCTCCAAGACAAAGTTGTGTCCAATCTCCCACAATGACCTAATTATGGATTGGTTCAGTAGAGTAAACTTGTACGACTAACCACGTGTCACTGTTTCATCTTCTGTCTCTAAAATTGATAGCCAAGAAATTACAGTCCGTGTACTTGCGACCACTTTTTACGGCACTCCAATCTGATTCCCAGAGAGAGAGTTATTGAACTTTTCCCACGATCACCTCTTTGAGATGAAATTCAAGAGCCTAAAAAAACACTACTTTCCACAAATCATATCTCCAAAAATATTGTGAACCAAGCTATGAAATTTTTTGAAGAATTTCCTCATGATTTCAGCGTCGTACCATATTAATTTCAGATTCTGAACCTTCGTAGAAAAAAGTTATAGTGCAAATTCCACGATGACCTGTTTAGGAGTCTGAACAAAGACCTAACTTCCACAGATCATATCTCCAAAAATATTGCGAACCAAGCTCTGAAATTTTTAGAAAATATTCCTCAGGATTTTTTCTTCGCACCCTAAAAATTTCAGCTTCTGAAACTTCGTAGAAAAAAAGTTATAGCGAAGATGCCACAATGACCTGTTTGGAGCAGCGAAACCCTAGAATCCAAAGCTCTGATACCAAATGTTGATAAACCAGCTCCAAAAAGAGAAGAAAAGAGATATCAACGCCTTATAAATAAGACACTTCAAGGGGGCAACCTCCAATACATTACATGAATGAACAATTCTTGGATGATCCAATTTACAAAACCTCCTTTCTATATATAGGAGTCCATGGGCCCTCAGCTGATCTGGTGGGCCACAATGTAATCCTAGCCGATCTAACATTAATAATTTAAGGGCACAATAATAATAAAATGGGGGTTACAAGGGTACAATAATAACAATAATGGGGTTACACTAACAACAATAAGGGACTATACTAGTAATATAGGGACCTAACAAATAACAATACAAGGTTATACATCGTATGAGGATTACTACCATACATTGGCTCACACTTATCCAAACATTTTAAAGCAACAGATATTTACTCTAGGAAATATACTAATAACAACACGCTCTCAAACTCTCACGCAACACACAATTAGCAGAAATCACACATTATAAGCCCTTTCAACACACTCTATTAAATATTCTCTGCAATACAACAACAATATTAGCAACATAACTCTAGTGCAATGATTTACGTCTAAACACAAAATGCAAAACAAACTCTATTCACTGGAATCATATACAAGTGTGATCTCTTGTCTCTACACACTCCATTGTTCAAACAATATCTACTACATGCCAACCTTTGTCTATGCGCAGTACTAGATCCAACACATAGGTCTCTTCAACTTAAAGTCCCACTCCATTTGATCCCTCTTATCATTCCATGCACATTATCTTGTAATGATCTGCACTCTGTTATCACTCTACAAATTAGAATATTGGCAAGACTAAACTATAATGCACAACATCAAAACCGCTTAAAGCCTAGGATCTAGCCTTCCTAGACTCAGAGATGTATCTCTATATTTGATTTATATTTGTTTAAGTTTGCTAATGTTAGGCTAGTTAAATTGATTGCAAAGGTCTCTTTTTTTATTTTTCTTGGTTGGATAAAGGGGTATTTTCTTAAACAGTTTCCATTGGGCTATGGAGTCAAAATGGGCTGGGTGTACACATCAAATCCTAGAGCTAAATGCAAGGCAAGCTAGCTACAAATAATGGTGCCTATAGTTGCATGGAGTTATGGGGTGGAGAAAGTGCTTTCAATAATGACTTAAGAGCAATTAAGAATTCTTAAATCATACCTCAGAAGAAAACATTGAAATTGTAAAGACAGTTAGAATTAAGGTACTCTGAAACAACAAATCTTAATGTAACCTTCCTGATTTAAAAATAGAATTATAAATGATTACATGAAGAGATTACAGTGAGAAAAACATTAAACATGAATGAAAGGGAAACATCACCAGGACACACAACACAAGAATCTTGTAGAATGATTTCTTTATTGATGCTCCAGCTTTAAAGCATACGAATACTTGCAATGAAAAGTGTTTAAAACATCACCAGGACACACAACACAAGAATCTTGCAGAATGATTTCTTTATTGATGCTCCAGCTTTAAAGCATAAGAATACTTGCAATGAAAAGTGTTTACAAAACCAACATCCAACCCTTGTTAGAGAATGAAAACTAGTATTCAAATTGTTTACATCAGCTTGCCATTATCGAAAGGGAAACCGGTTCATTTAATCTGAGAGTAACTAATAATGGGTCTGCGTGTATCATGCATGGACGCATGTGAATTCTTCTGGACAAATGTTAGAAGTAGAAGTGGAAGTGTTTCTCCATTGGAATGGCCCTCTGGCAGGTGCCCGATGTCATTGTGGAGCAGTTATCTGACGCAGTGGCAATTTGTTGGTGCATTCTACTGTTTTTCATTTCTACACAACAGTTCTGCCTAAACTTCCTTTGCCCGACTCGACCTCCTGTGATGGCATGCCTTGTCGGGGCTTATTTCCAACATAAATCCTTTATGTCGTCATAGCATAGCAAGTTTGGTTAAAATTCCTTTTTTTGCCCGCCTCAACCTTCTTGCCATGTTTCAACCCTTTTTCAAATAAAATAGTGCAAAAATCATTTGCCTAGACCTGAAAAAATGTTTAAATTATAGTTCTGAAGCTGCATCACATCCATGCACTTCACAGTATTTACAATTTAAGTTGTAAATAATGTAATTGACGGTGTGATCCGAAGTGGGAGGTGACGTGGAGGGAAAAGTGGGACCAGACCACAACCCGCAGATCGCACATTTTAAATTTTAGCTGTAAACGGGGTAGGTAAACACTAAATCTTGCAAAGTGAAAAGCGTGGGGGAGAAAGGAGGTGACGTGGAGGAGAGGTGGGGCCCGACTGTCGCCCACAGATCGCAAGTATTAACTTTTAATAGCAAAGGTAAACCCTGAGGGATGCGAACGATGATGTGAGGGGAGGGTGGAGTAACGTGGAGGAAGGTGGGACCCCATCGCAACTCAAAGATCACAATTTTTAACATTTAACAACGAAGGTAAACTTTAACAGATGCGAAGTGCGATGTGCGCTAATTGGATGATGATGTGGCAAGATGGGGCCCACTGCATTGGTGAAGTTATAAGCGGCGAATGTTTCGGAGGTAAGGTATGTTTATGATGTTTTATATGATATGTCAATGTGGTTCAATGTATTTCAAATGGCTGCGGAGTGGGGGGCGGAGTTGCTGTGGTGGGGCTCGACCGCATCGCAAGTTAAAATAAATACCTTGCGGGCGTTTTAACGGTAAGTGGTAATATGTGCGATGTGTGATGGATGGTGGGGGGAAAGGATGATGTGTCAAGGGGACTGTCCCACTTTAATCGCAATAGGGGAGATGGGAAACAGAGTTAAACCAATGGTATAATGGTGAATGAAAAGGTAAAGTAGCAATATAAAGCGGAAAAGGCAGAAAAGGTAAGGTCTAACATTTTTAAAGGAAAATGAGAAGAAAAAGGATTGTAATGCAAGTGAATGGGTCCCACTCCATTGCATATTTTGTTTGGAACATTATATCATGAACTTAAAACCCCAGGTCGGTTTTCGGAGGGGTCCTAAGGTGATAAGCGATAATAGAGAAGGGGGTGCGAAATTGTGGAAGGCGACACGTAGTGGGGATGGTGGTAAGGAATACCAATCATTTCGGACTCCTCCCCCCCATGGTTAAATTTTGGATGCTGCGGGGAGTTTCAAATGAAAAAAGGACCATTAGATGATGAGGGGGGGAGTGGAGATGGAGGAAAGGTGGAGGGCGATGAAGTGATCGGTTTCATTTCTTTGTTATTCATAGGAGACTCGTTCATGAATTGACCCATTTAGGGTGCATAACTCGACCCAAACACGTTCAAGGCTCTACCTTTGCTCGTTTTTTCTGTCTTAACTGCTTTCTTTACTGCCTTTGTCTTTGCCAATGGTCTAATGCTGCTCCTTGCCTCTCTATTGCTTTCTTTGATTTTTTCTTTGGAAAGGATTTTTAATATTGACATCCATGTAAAGTATGAAAAATTTGTAAAGATAAAATAATCAGTCACCTTTTGATATTGTAAATTATAGGGTTCTAACACACTCAGACATTTCTCTCCATACACAGCTCATCATTGAACTTTAAAACTTACGCACTATTACATTTCTTGGTCCAAACACACATCAACACGCTTTTCTTGTGCACAACATTTGGTCTCATTTTACCAATGGCATAATGGGAATTGTGTTTATGGATACCCTACTACAGGTGCCAAACAAACCTCACTCCATCTAATATCTACCATGATTCATTACATGCTTATTTAATCTCGTTACCCAACTGTTATGAAGACCAGATCCATGACTAAGTCGATTAATGTGTTCACATGCTTTGAAGATCGATTCAACATTAATTGGACCATATCAAGTATTAAAATTTTCCTATAACCATGATTACCTCCACAACGAATAAATCAACGTGTACACATCTTCCTTGATGACCAAACCAACAAATCATTCGTGGACCAATTCAACAATCCATCAATTCAACATTCTCAATCAAACCATGGGAAATTACTGAGGTTTGTGCTCATGGTATTTCATTTTTTCACCTACAAGAGAAAACATAGGTAATCCATTCTTAACTTTGGTTGATTCCACAGATTTTCCACTACAAATATGGGTTTCCTCATTACAAACACTTTTTTTTCCTTTCCGAACCAACTTTCCTACACTTAATGAGGAAAAACAAAAAAATCTTTAATCTAGATATGCCACTACTAAATTAGGGCATCTGCAACCATCTTATCAAGCACATTTTCAACACCTGTAACACTTCATACACATCAACACTCAACAATTAATCCACGTGCAAGCTCATCAAGTTTTTGACATCAATGCCAACACCATGTTGGCAACATTCTCCTCCTTTAACATTGATTAGATTTCATGTGGATTAAATCTTGAGTGCCGATGTGTCTCAAGTGTTAAAGGTGTTGTAAAGGTGCTTGAAAAGATGGTTGGAGATGGCCTGAAGAAACAATGGAAAATTTAGATTAAAGTCTTTGTGTTTTTCCTCATTAAGTGTATGGACAATAGTTCAGAAAGGATAAACAACATTTGTAAGGAGGAAACCTATATTTCTAGTGGAAAATCCACAGATTCAACCCATGTTAAGAATGGATAAACTGTGTATGCTCCTATAGGTGCAAAAATGAAATACTATGCACACAAACCTTAGTAATTTCCCATGGTTTCACTGAGAATATTCAATTTATATATTTTTGAATTGGTCCATGAACATTTTATTGTTTTGGTTATCAATGAAGACGTGTGCACATTGATTTATTCATTATGGAGGTGATCATGGTTATGGAACAAGTTTAATACTTGATAAAATCCAAGTAATGTTGAATCAATCTCATCTATTCACATCTATAGGAACTATATCAACATCTTTTAATTTCTTTTCCATCTATGCTACAAAAATCAATCTCTATATATGTCTAAGGGTGCATAATCCAACTTGATATCAGTGCAATGCGTGGGTATAAATAAAACAACGTCCAACACTCTAACTGGACCAGATCCACAACCATTAAATCGATCCATTATGCCTAGGTGATATATCAACATTCCACCACGATCTATATTGACATTGGGAGACCAAATCAATGGAACACAGACCAAATCAAAATTACTTAGTTATTTCAATGCATTCACACCTTCCATTGATGACCAAGTATTCAATACCCATTTCAGACAAGTAAATTGAACGTTTCGACAAATAATCTAGGAAATTTTAGTCGTTTGTGCCCATGGTTTTTCCTTTGCGTACCTACATGCATGGATACAGGTTTTTCATTCTCCCCCTTGGAAAAAAATGTAGATATTTAACTAAAAATACAGGCTATATCTTTTGCAAATATTTTTTTTCCTTAACTAGACAACCTCTCTACTCTGAAATGGGAAAAAACCAAAATCTCATTTCCCAGAATTGAATCCATTGCATCAGACCTTTTTTAACTTCCTTTTCAAGCACCTCTGCAACACATGTAAAACTTTAGACACATCAACACTCAACATTTAATCCATGTGCAAGCTCATCAAATTGTTGAAATCAATACCAACACCAGTTAACTCCCTATTAACATCAATGCCAACACCATGATGGAAACAAACATGAAATGTTAGAGGTGGGAATCATTCAACCTAGCCAAAGTTCTTTCTCTTAACCAATGATGATGGTTATAATAAAAGACCGTTCATTGTGTATGTGTACAGATTATATACAACTCAAGAAAATGACAACCAAAGATAAGTTTCCTATTCTTGTCATTGATGAATTATTAGTCGAATTACATGGAGAAATTTTCTTTGCTAAGTTGGATCTCCATTCTAAATATCATCAAATTAGAACAAGGAAAAAAGGCATTCCCAAAACAACCTTTAGAACATATGAAGGTCATTATGAGTTTTTGGTTATGCCATTTAGACTTACAAATGCACCTTCAACTTTTCAAAACTAAGTTTGATGAATTCTATTTTCATACCCTCCCTTAGAATATATATGTTAATATATTTTTATGGCATACTAATCAACAAAAAATCTTGGAAAGAGCATGTACAACGTATTGATAGGGTCTTAACACTATTGAAAGAGAAACAACTATATCCAAAGCCCTCTAAGTGTGCCTTTGGGGTTCAAGAATTAAAATATTTGGGTCATATTGTATCCCATGAGCATGTCAAAGTGGATCTTAAGAAAATAAAAACTATGAGGGAATGGCCAATCCCCAATACATTGAATAAACTTAGAGGATTCTAAAATTGACAGGATATTTCCGTAAGTTTGTCAAGAATTTTTGTCAAATATCAACACCTCTAACAACATTATTAAAGAGAGAATCATTTTCTTGGAATAACAAAGCAACTAAATATTTTTAAAAACTTAAAGAGGTTATGTGTACACCTCTCATCTTGGGGATACCTGACTTCACAAAATCCTTAATTGTAGAGTGTGACGTCTTAGGACTTGGAATTAGTTTAGTTTTAATGCAAGAAGGAAGGCCCATTTCCTTTGAAAATATAAAACTTAAGGAAATAACCTACTTATACCCATTTATGAAAAAAAAATGTTGGCCATAATATGTGTAGTTATGAAATGGCGTCCACACCTAATAGAAATACACTTAAAAATAAAAGCTAATCATTATAGTTTGAATTAATTCTTGGAAGCATAACTATATCAAGAAGGGAAAAAAAAATGGGTTACAAATATGTTGTATTATGACTTTGAAATCATATACAAAAAGGAAAAACAAAAGATTGTGGCAAATGCACTTTCAAGGAAAGAGGAAGATAAAAAGGTTTTACTATGGGCTAATTTCATTCTTGAATTCAATTGGGTGGAAGCAAGGATAAAATGGAAGCAATATGAGAAGCTACACATGATCATTGAACAACTATAGAAGGACCACAATAAAATAGCTAATTTTTGTGGAAGAATGTTTTGTTGTGGTATGAAGATCACTTATGCTTAAATAAGAATTCTCAATTCAAATAGGTATTTTTGGAGTTACACACTTCTATAGGAGGACATTTAGGGTTCTTGAAGACATACCATAGGATCAAGAAAGAATTTTTTGGGAGGGTCTTAAAGTATATGTTCAAACATTTTGTGGTTGAATGTGTGGTATGCCAACAAAATAAGGGAGAGACAATCAAGACCTTAGAGCTCCTACAACCATTAGTCGTACCAAGCCAACTGGTTGAGAAGACGTTTCAATGGATTTTATCATAGATTTACCCAAATATGAAAGAAAGAGTTTCATTTTGGCAATGGTAGATCAAATGACAAAGTATGCCATTTTTTCTCTCTTTCTTATCCTTTTAAAGCAAGTAAAACTACATAAGCATTCATGTAAACAATCCAAAAGCTATATGAATACCGAAAATTGTTGTAAGTGATAGAGATTCAATTTTAACTATAAATTTTTGGACTAAATTATTTTCTTTTTTGGGTACTCAATCAAATGATAGATCATCTTACCATCCTATTTTTGATGGGTAAACTCATATTGTGAATAAATATTTAGAAGTATATCTATGTTTCTTTGCATATGATAAATATACACAATCAATCAAATGGTTTCCTTTGGAATAATGGTGGTACAACACATTATTATATACTTCATAAAAAATGTCACCATTTATGGCACTTTCTGGATATCATCCCCCATCCATCACATCACCCTTGAAAGGGACTGTAAAGGTTCAAGTAGTATAGACCTATATATAAAACTAGCAAGATGTTCTCAAAATATTGAAGGACAACTTGGTTATAACACAAAATAGGAAGAAATGATAAGAAGATCAACACAGTAGTGAAAGATAACTTGAAGTTTGGGATTGGGTATTTGTGAGAATGCAATCATATAAATAGATGTCCCTCAAGCAATAAGAGAAGGACAATGATTTGGTATTAAGTTATTATGGCCCCTATAAGGTTTTGCATAGGATTGGAAGTATGTCTTACAAATTGGATTTGCCTCCATCTTCATGTGCACATCTAGTCTTCCATGCTTCTTACTTAAATAAGGTAATCAGTGACGATATCCTAATCCAAACCATTTATCTAGACATTAATGAAGAAAGGAAAATCATACTAGAAATAGAAACAATCCTGGAAACAAGGATTAAGTAGCTGAGCAATCAAGAAATTACTAATAACCTCATAAAATTGAAGAACCTACAGTGGGAGAGATGACATGGGAAGATTAATTTTTCATGTAAAAACACCCACAAATAGTCAAGTGTTGAGGAAAATATTTGTTTGAAGAGGAGGGTCATGTTAAGAACTATATAAGCCCCATGTTAACCACAAAACCCCTTATTAAGTCCTCTATATTAAGTGATTACATTTATGTTGTTATATTTTTATGTACGTTGGAACCTTTCATTGTACCATTTTATTATAATTGTACATGTGGTTGTAAAATCTAGCAAACCTAGTGCAAAGCCCCACTAGGAAAATCTAGACCTTTTGGAAACAAGATAATGGCCACCATTTTCACCAAAATAGCCTTTCTCCAGTTGTTTAATGGTAAATTAAATACCACAAGGGAGGTTTCCTTATAACGATAACACAAGGATATTCAAAAATAATGGTTTACAATGAATCAAGGTCTATGATTGGGATAAGGCGTTGGCAGAGCCTATAAAGCTAAGATACTCTTTACCAAGGTTTAAGTACTCTATACCTAGACCACCTAAATAGATTAGAAAAATGTTATAAGTTAAGGTTTGATAGATGTTCAATTTAGGGCTTGAAATGTCACATAAAAGCCAGAAGAAATAGCCTTACAAAGATGGATCAATAAAAGTACAAGGATATCAATTAGGCCTGCAAGGTTTAGGGTATAAAAGTGAATTTTTATGTATGAAAGATGCATCAATAAACAATGGAAAATATGACATCAATCCTAATTATATGGTTTTATTATGCAATTAATGATAATCCTTTGTCAAATTATTAAATTCAATCCCTATTAAGAGGTAAATAACACATCAAGTAAAATTATGACTAAACACATTTTCAATAAAATGCTAACCCTAACCCTAGATACCTAGAAATAAGAAAGAAGAGAGAGAAAATATATGTAAATAAGAGATTGATCAACACCTAATAGAATAATGATTTGATATAATTGGGAAATTATGGAGTATTTTAGGGAAAATTCAATGAAGATGACCATGTTGAAGATGGTGAGAGAGCAAGAGTCTCTTATTACAAACCCTAGCAACTTATTTAGATGGGAGATTTTATGTTCAAGATATCCACATGTTAGAGTTATCTTGAAGGATTCAAGAAAAACACTTTTACATACCATGAAGAATCAAAATTTCAACATAAATATCATAATTTTAACATGGCTCACATAAAACCCTAATTCACATATTATAGCATGAAAAAAAGGAATTAGATAAACAATAAACTTACCAAATTCCACAATAATCCTTTCAATCTATCCCAAAGAAGCTTCTTCATGTAAAAATCCTCCCCAATAGATAATTCACACTATAATTTCACACGCGACCAAGTAAAAAAGAAGACGATAGCTAGTGTACTCATCTATATAATAAGTGTGGTGAATAACGATGATGGATAAGTGAGTGAGACTCTCATATATTTATATTAGGATAGCAACGTCACAACTCACTAATTTTATAAGTAAAATCCCTAAAAAAAATCTACTTGATCATTCAACTAGGTCAAAGGTCACAAGTTTACTTGAACATTCAACATAAAAAAAATGTCAAAAATAACCCACACATATGGGAGAAAAATGAGCTCCACTATGATGTCATCATCCAAAAAGGAAAATAGTGTATCAAGTGAAGAAATGGTCCAAGAGTGATCCTCACTCCAAGAAAATCTCAAAGTGCATGTGTGCATCTGCAAATGATACCTCATCCACCATGATGTCATCCAAAAGGAGGCGTACATCACCCTTACCATGCATGTATGGGTGACATGAAATCATCTATGGAAATAATTAGCATCTAAAATGGATTGTGGTAGCCTTCCCAAGTCATATCGGTGACAAAAATCCTCATCCTGGATCCAAAATAAGGCATCATCCATCAAACATGGTCAAGGCCAACCTGAGGGTGTCCTAGGTCCATCTTATCACATAATGAAATAGTTCACTGTCAAAGATTTCAAGCTCATTTTTTTAGCATCTGGATGGACATCAAGAGGTGTAGAAGCATGTGGAATATACTTAAGGCCCAACTCTCATCTCTAGAGGGGAAACATTGGTGCCACAAAGTCATGTTTACTCTCAAAACGGGGAAAAGTATCCCTTGAAAAGTGTTATAGAGTCAAGCTATCCCTCAAGGGATCATCTCTACTGCATGTGTGAAACTACATACCCAAAACCTTTCAATATCAAGTGAGATCAACTTCATTAGGGACAAAAAACCATTAAAACATCATAATGGACCATATATAATGCTAGGGGTTCATAAATACTTCACACAAGAGTCATATTGAAATGTCTAACTAGATCAAGACTTGTAAACAAGTTACCTCACATATGTGAGTGATGATTATGAAAATAAACCTGTTAGGTGTTTCCAACTCCCAAGGGGAAATACATGTCCTAGGTGTTATCACTAAACTGAGGCTGATGGGTTGCTTCAACAGTTAATTTAGAGTAATTGTTTCAAACCATTTTTAGTTGGAACTTAGCCTTTCCAACCTAAGAGGGCTTTCTCAAGGAAATGTATGATATTCAATTGATAATGCTTGGAAAAAAGATGGCTAACTCTTGAGTGCGATTTGAATATTTTTTTTATTTTATGCAGGTGAAGGATGTGAATAAATAGCCACCATTGGGCATGGAGTCATAGGGAACTCAATTACATGAAAACATCTAACATGGAAGCTGAGGCATGTGTGTATTCTCATTAAAACACAACTTGAACAGTAAACCATATGCATATAAAAAATTGGAGCATGATTAAACATGAATTCCAAGTGATTACACATAAGGAAAAATGAATAAACATCAAATAGATAGATAAGACAAACACACATGAGATCACATGATGAATCTCAAGTCTGATAGAAAATTTCTGCAACTGTATATTACTGACTGAAAATATTACAAAAGTAGCTTGTAGCATGACATCAATCAACCCTCTCTAATCCTCCTATCTACCTATTTATAAAATTATATATCTTTACATGTAGTCTTCCAGTTGGCTAGACCTTTGAATACTCCCAAAGACACCTTATCCAAATATGAAACAGACTACAAGGAGGGAATCTAGTGATATTTCTATTTTCAAGAGTTTAAAACCTACTAGGACTCTAACACTATTTATTTCACTAACAAATTTTACATGATCCATTAATGATGACACTTATCGAACAAAATCACTTTTCCTGAGGTGGAAATGCCCATAAATAAACAATAAAACAACCAAAATGACATCAAGGGTCTGATCCTTGGATTTTGGGAATGTGTTGTCATAGTTGATGATGTGTCCAAAATAGATGAGCTGGCAGCCCAATCACCTCCCATGATGAATGTTCTCACTAACTAAAGTCTCTTTAACCAATCCAAATGATTAATGTGCTTCAAAAATTCCATTAATGCTTGAAAATTTTTGAAATTCTCCCTCGCTGCAAAAACAAAGGACTTTAGGCAAGTTCTTAGTGAAATTCTGTAGCACTCTTCATTTGACCTTTTCTACAACTTGTTTGACATCTCTGCTCATTTGAGGGTGTCCACCAAGTCAAAACATTTAAATACATAATTTTACTTTCCCCTTTTATGATAAAATTTGGAATTTATTGCAAAAAGTAATATTCAACGAGCTCGTAGCGAAAACTCGGCTTTAAGTACTCTGGAGTACGCTACAAACTTGCCTGATAAACCATAGATTTAAAAATTTTCACTTCTACCTCCCAAAAAAATATCGATGGTTGTGTGATATGATGATATGAAGCATGATTAGTAAAAAATGGTACAAAATACATCTTACCCTCCTCAAGAAGAAATAACTTCACCTTCAGCACGTTCATCTACCAGTATCATTTTTAAGCCTTTCTTCTTTAGCTCAGTTTGAACCATTCCCATTTGAATTTTCGTCTATTTAACCCGATTTAGAAGCTTTCTCCTCTCTGCCTACAGCCATTTATTCCTCCTCGTGGTGTGCTTCATAATTTTATGTAAAGGTAATGTTATTTTCAGCATTTTCTTGGATCTTTCATCCACCTCATCATAAAAATTGATTTTCTTACTGACCACTTTCTTAAAATATGACAATTTTTTCCTTTCTTGCTTGAAATTTTCCAGCTCCAGCTTGGTATCTATGAACTCCTTTATTGCCTCTTTAATTTTCTCCTTAAGAATGTCCACTTTAGATTTTTCTATCATTTTCTCTTTACCTTTCTATGCCTTAGTGATTTCTGCTTCTGTGGGGGATAATTCAATGATTTCTTCCACCATGTGCTGTTTTTTTTTTTTTTTTTTTACTTCTTATCAAATGTGTCCCCTTTGGAGATTTGTGACCTAGTAAAAGGCTTTCTAGGCTTGAAGACATAACCAGAGTCCTCATTGGAGAAATCAAGATTTTTTGCAGTAAGGCATTTCTTCTTCGTCTTAGTTCCCTTTATTTCCATAGGTTTAACTACAAGAGTCTCTTCAATATCAATAGCTTGAAAAATAGCTTCAAGTTTACCCTTTCCTTTTGTCTGACTCCTGGTAATCCTCCTAGAAGTCCTTGTGTTAGATTTTTTATTTTTTCTTATGGATTTTGTCTAAGGTGCCACTATTGTTTCCTACAAATGTTCAACTTCCATCTCCATAGGTTATGTAACAAGTTGCATGTCTTTTTTAGGTTCAACTTCTGCTTCAACTATGGGCCCTTTATCCTTTTTAGGAGTACTTGTCTTGGACTTGGGTGTTTTCTTTGGAGTAATCACATCCACATCATAACCACTTAGAAACAAAAATGTAGCCCAGTCCCTCTTCAACCTTTTCAATTCCTCCATAACTAGAAAATTAATTAAGCCATGATGGAATACATATGCCTCACTACTCTCAGGTCTTGCTTGAAATTTATCAGACATATTACCTAAGCTTCTGAAAAGGAAGAATGGAAGGTCTAAGAGTTGTTTACCTGTAAAGTGGAGCAAAAGCCTGAAAAGGTAATTGTATATAATGTGGAATATTATCTCACATGTTAAATACTTCTGAATTACCAAAAACAGTTTTGAATACTTCTCCTTAAGTCAACTTCTAGGTATACCAGATGTCATGTCTACCCCTACATGCTCTTGCTTCAAAAACTCATCACAATTTTGCAATTTAAACTTTGTAGCTTTGAACCATTCTTCTCTTGACCTATGAATCACATCCACATCCACATCATAACCACTTAGAAACAAAAATGTAGCCTAGTCCCTCTTCAACCTTTTCAATTCCTCCATAACCAGCAAATTAATTAAGCCATGATGGAATACATATGCCTCACTACTCTCAGGTCTTGCTTGAAATTTATCAGACATATTGCCTAAGCTTCTGAAAAGGAAGAATGGAAGGTCTAAGAGCTATTTACCTATAAAGTGGAGCAAAAGCCTGAAATGGTACTTGTATATCATGTGAAATATTCCCTCACATGTTACATACTTCTGAATTACCAAAAATAGTTTTGAATACTTCTCCTTAAGTCAACTTCTAGGTATACCAGACATCATGTCTACCCCTACATGCTCTTGCTTCAAAAACTCATCACAATTTTGCAGTTTAATATTTGTAGCTTTGAACCATTCTTCTCCTAACCTAGGAATCTCTACTGCTTGAACAATAGTTTCAGGGGAAACTTTAAAACTCAGTATGCCTACTATTGAAGCAGTGCCAACAAAATTCATAGAAAATTCTTTGGAGACTTGAGCGTGGTACCCCTGCAAATTTTGACAAAATCTCATGCACCCAATGTTGGTGAAAGCCTCTGCAAAACTGGTATCTTCCATGAAAAATTTGAGGTCCATAGGTTCATACATGACCATTGAACCTCCCTTGTTAGTATCCTTATGTGCGACCATCTCCTCCAAAATAGCGCTGCCTTGTTTGAATTTTGACACCTATAAAAGATGACCTTTAACAGCAAGCTGCTTATGGACAGAATTGGGAAATCACCTATGACATCAGCTAGATCGAAGAAAAAAAATAGGGAGATGGTGGAAAAAGCAGCTCACAGGTATGACAAGGTAAGTTTCTAGGCTCAAATGCATGAAGGTTAAATTAAGAAAGAAAAAGTAGGGTAAAACAAAATTATGTGGTGGTAATGATGACCAAGCGTGACATACACTAAACAATGAGTCATAATAAGTAATCATGTGATGGAAATTTGACCCCAATCCACTCAAAAACTGACAACTCATCGATCCCTTAACCAATGCGGAAAAACAGTAGTTTGTAGCGAATTCTGTTAGAAATTTGGCAGATTCGCTACGAAATTGTCAGGTGAGTCCATAGTGAAAACAACATGTTTTGCACATAAATCGCTACGGACTTAGGTAAAAGGTGAAAAATGTCAAAAATGATTTATTTGACCTGATGTATGTGAATTTTTGAAAATTTTCCTATGACAAGACTTTATTTACATTACACAAAACACTTTGAACTCTTTAAAACTATAGACCATTCATGAAATTTTATCGATTTTCATGAATTTATTTGACCAACACACTTGACCTAAATCAAAATGACATGCTTGACCAACCTATTTGTTATTGATGATAATAATAGGTTAGCTTTTCAATCCATATGTGTGTGTGATATAATTGTTGTGGAGTGGGAGAAACTTCAAGAAAGACACTAGTGCCATGAGACCAACTAATGGGGGTCGTATATCCAAAGTGTAATAATATAAGGAGGAACCAATCATGGTGGCATGAGTTACTCCTTTCCTTGTATTTCTTTTTCCACCCCTCTAGTGTCCCTTTTAGTTTAATGATTTATCTTTATTTGGTGCATAAGTTAGGAGCCCAAGCTTTCTTTATTATTTTCCAATACCCCCTTAATATGTGGTATTTTCTTGCTTATTTAGGTTGGGACATTCGAGGGTTCCTTTATTTTAGATGAGGAATTGAATTATTGAGGATTTGGGTGATGGCTAATGAGGGGGTAGATCTTTTGCTAGGATTCCGTGCACATGCTAAACATGTACCAACCATTAGTTGCATTTTAAATTTTCTTTCCATTGTGTCTTTATATGATTTTATCATTATTTCAACTACATCAACCTACATGGCCATGTTTGTGAGCCCTAAATCAAGGATGATGATATAGGGTTCCAATCCCAATGACCAATGAATATCAACCTAAAGAATGGATATGGATAATTAAGATAGAAGGAAATTGGTAAGTATGGATTAACTTGGACACACCATATTGTGGGAACAAGGATACAATCAATATTGGTTGATCATCCAATTTTCCCTGTGATCCATATTAATATTCCCATAACATTAAATGAAAGAATATGATTGCTAGAATGGTTAGAATACTTGTTGACAGATGACCCACCTTCCTTCAATAAGAATTCTAGATGGGTGAGAGAAATGAACAAATAAATAGGTGGAGAACTCTGGAATAATTATCTATGTCGACCAGCATAGGGCTACTAGCTGATTGGATGTCAAATGCAGATTTTTTTTTTATCTGATGTGTTACCCGTTTCTAGTGGGTAACATCTAGTTCCAACTATGTGACATGTACTCACAATAGAGTGCATGATCCATGTGCTTGAATGAGGAGTTAATGAGACTCCCAACAATACTTAGTACTTGTAGACATGTTACCTCTACACTCACTACAAATAGTTGATCACAACTGAGCAGGTTGATGATTTTCACCCGTGAGATATAGGATAAAAATAATATTGAAATAAAATTTTAACTAAAATAAAACATAACATTTAACTATGATGGAATGAAAACAATATGCATCACTCGAAAGGGGATGCACACAGAAGAATGTAAGGCACACAATCCTATACTAACTAACTACCACTCAGTGCGTTAGGTAATATTAGGGAAGAAGGATTTTAGGATATGTCCATTCAATGAAAAAGGGAGGAATTCTCCTTCAAGGCTCTCTAGTCAATAGGAATTAACTCCTACTTTCTCTAAAAATTTGTATGGTCCTTGCCAAAATTTATCGAACTTTGTGTGCATCCCTTGATTTTCTTTCCTCTTGTCCTGTAATTGTACCATAATTCCTTCTTCAAATTCCCTAGTTGTAGTCTTTTGATGAAATGTAGCCTTAATATTTTATTGTTTCTTGTTTATTTCATCAAAGGCAAGGAACCTGAACTCATCCACTCAACTATCTGAGTACTCCTACCTTGAAAAACATCTTTCTCATCAACGATGGATTGAAAGCATTGTAATATTGCAAATTTCAAATGTATCAGGAGCTTTACTTCCAACCCATATACTAGATTAAAAGGGCTATTTCTGGTAGATTCTTTAACATTTTTGCGATCTGCCCAAAGAGCGTATTTGATCTTGTTTTCCCTTCTCTTCTTATTTTCCCCAACCATCCTTTTAATAATAATCAGGAGGTTCTCGTTGTAGGACATTCTCTTGGGATAATGATTAGAGGAATGGAATAACACTATCCCATATTTACAATAAAATGAAGCAAATAAAATGGAACTGAATGCTTTAGAATTATTCGTTATGACTTTAAATGAGACTAAACATGGTAATAATCCCATCTTCAAGGAAACTTATCACTATTTCTTCATTAGCCTTTTCAAAGGGTATTTATTCACCCATTTACCCTTGAAATAGTCAATGGAAATTATACTCCACTCGTGGTTATTACTTGATTTATCCTTGGAGTCCCCAATAAATTCAAGACCCCATTTTTGAAATGGTGTTTAAACTATCACAGATTGAAAGGAAGGGCAATGAGTTGTTTCATTCTAAAAAAAAATGACATGGTTGGAATTCCCTCACATGTTTATGGATGTGAGTAAAAATTGAAGGCCAATAATATCCTACCCTCATGTTTTTGTTGATCATTGTTCTGGATAGGAAATTCCTTCCGCGAAATCCTACATGAAATTATGTGACTAACCTTCTTTCCTCTTGCTTGTTTACATACTTAAGAATCATCCCATCTAGATTCTTCCAACCAAGGCCATGTTTGGTTAAGCAATACTTAATGGTTTTCAATCTCAAGGCACTTATCTTATATTCAACTATATGTGTTGGAGCGGATAGGTTTCTTAGATAATATGTTATATTAGAATACCAATCATCAAGTCCCAAGTCATTGAATATAGTGTGTTTTCCTCGGTTAAAATCTCCATTATCCCTTAGCCTTTGATTATTTTCTTGGGTCTGATTTCTAGGTTATATTCTTGAATCTTAGATACCAATTTTACTCTAGATCCAACACAATCAAGCTGCATCAAAACTTCCTTGTCTGCAGGATACGAGACATATGCAATAATATTATTATATCCTACATAGGTCTTGAAGTGCTTAAGTGACTTGATTAAGTAATAATATTAGTTTCTAGTAATAAAATATCTAAATTCAACATCCCTAAGAGCCTTTCTCATGAATGCTATTGGTCTCTCATTTCCCTCATCATCCTTTTGCATAAGGATCCCATGATTGTATCTTTAGAAGAAAAAGAGTAAATAACGAAATCCCTTGAATAATCTAGGCTAAATAAAGCAGGGGTTGTTTAGATTTTTTCCTTGATTTTTCAAAGGATTTATTTCTCCTATCACCTCGTATAAAGGTGGCATCCTTCTTTAAGAGATAATCCAATGGTTTAAATTTTTTAACAAATTCTAGGAGACATCTTATTATAAATTTATCTTGCCAAAGAAATATCTTAATGATTTATTGTCCTTAGGGGAGAAACAACCTTAATTGCTTCTATCCTTTCAGAACCAATGTCGATTCCCTCTTTCGGACCACATGCCAAAGATGTTTTCCCTGGCTAACCCCAATGATGAATTTTTTTTGGTTTATTGAGATTCCATATTTCTTGCATTGCTCAAACACATTCCTTAAGTGATAGAAATGATCGTTCCTTTCCTTAGAGGCCATATCCAAGTCATATTGGTATATTTCCATAATATTCCCAATTGTATATCTAAATAAAAATTCCATAGCTCTTTGAAAAGTGGACCTGACATTTAGAAGACCAAATGACATTGTCAATAATTTTTAAGTTCCCCAATGTTTGGTGAAAGTGGTTTTCAATTGAATCATCTTCAACCTTGACCAAGACTTTCTTATAGTCGAAAAATCTATATAACATAGACATCACCCCTTGTAATTCATTGTAAGAGTTTTTCCATGTTAGGCAAAGGGTAATTATCTTTAAGGCATGCCTGATTTAGGTCTCTAAATTCCACACACATTTTTTATATTTTTAGTCTTTTTCCTAGTCACTATGCAGTTGGATAACCATGAGGAATGCCTTATCAGAGCTATGATCTCTGCATATTTTGAAACTCCTCCTTGATTAAGTTGGGGGGGATTTGGATTTATGATCCTCCAATTTCTCCTAACTCGTTTGGATCCCTCCTTCAAAGGAGTGGTGTGTTGGATCACATCCTCGCTATAAGCCTTTAAGTCATAGTATAACAAATCGAACGCATCCTTAAATTAAAAAAATAATTTCTCAAATTTAGTTCTTTCACCTTGGGTTGTTCCCTTTCCAATTTTGATCATTTTGGGATTAATTTTTTTATCTTATATTTATTTCAATGTGTCATGTGGTTCATTAATTATCCTCCCAACTTTGCAATCATCATCTCTATCAAAGGATTTTTCTAAGGAACTTTTCTTTTCAAGCTCATATGCCTTATGCACATCCTCTATAGTGTTTTATTGAGTTCTTTTAAGATCATATTAATCTTTATTTTTGTAGGAAACCTAATATATGGGAATTGCTTCCGCAAAATATAGTAAGCCTTGGAGAGGGGCACCCTACAAGGTTAGTACTAGACCAAGACAAAACCCACTATCATCACAACCAAAACCCCCTACTCTTTATGGACTTTCACTAATGGGAGAAGTCCAGGTATGATGTCACCTATGATGGATATTTGATGTACAAAGGTATATTATGACCAATAAGCTTCTAAGGGAAATGTTCAACTTAAATACAATGTACCAATCACCAAATGGAGGCAAATCACTTTTCCAAGAGAGGCCAAATTTATGGGGCATAAGACCTAAGGCTTGATTAGTATGTTTAGTGTTAGGATGCAAAAAGGTCAAGGCAAGGAGAAATGGTTTTCAAAAATGATTTTCAACAAGACAAAAGCACCATGAAACCCTGATATAAGCCCCTAAGTTGAAGCATCAACAAGTTAGGGTTTACCTAGGGAAAAAAATAGGGAAATAAAATTTATGGATAAAATTGAATTGAATGCCTAAAAAGAGGGTTTATTTCGAGGAAAAAACCTATACCCTTGGCATTTAGACTCTCCAATCCCAAAAATATTCCTTTCCTATAAATTCGCACCAAGCCCTAGCTTGGATTCTTTGCCTTAAAGGGGTCGAATTGGGTCAAGAGAAAAAGAGATAAAATTATGGATGAAAAGTGAATTTGATCACCAACAATGTAGGTCAATACCTTATTACTTGGGAGGATGGATTCTATGAGTTTATGGCTAAAATTTGCTAAGAAGGAAAGATAATTGATGCTCTATCATCAAAAGCCCTAGCAATTACCTATGTAATGGATAAATAGGTTTTATGGGAGAGCTAATTAAAGTTCACTAATAGGATTATCATTCACAAGTTATTCACAAGTAATGTATGCAACAATGATATCTAGTTTCTATCCAATAAATTCCCGATAAATTATGGCACAATAGAAAACCCTATATTCGAGATATTTTATACATTAGACATAGATAAAATATTATTCAACAAAATGGTCACTTACAAGATAACATGCATGAAATTATGTTCATTGATCCAGGATAATAGATTCAAAGACAACTTAGTAGCTCCAAATATCAAAAGACATTCATAGATCTAATTTCCTCCACAAGATAAAGAGGTCAAAAATATCAAGAGACCAAAATATCCAAGTCCAAGTGATAATGAGAAATAAAATAATCCTCTCCTCTATTTATATGAGGAGGCATAACATATATTTTAGCTTAAAAACCCCTAAGATAACAATTTATGTGACAATTATGAATCAGGTCACAATACGACCCACTATCTTAGACAATAAACATAAGATTTTTCTGACACTCGTGAGCCGTAGAGAAAGATATGATGACATAATCCATGTGTTAGGACTTCTAGGGAATGCATTGGTGCTTCTGTGTGCCAAAATTGGTGTATAAGCTCTCTAAAATCACCCTCTAAGGGTTGGGCCTCAGAGTTCTATCAATATCCCTTTTTGGACCCCAAGATTCATCTTGGAGAAACAAAGGTGGTCTCATGGGTCTTCAAATTTCCATAATTCCTGTCTCTGCTCCAACACTAAGGGATTTCAAGGTGGTGACCAATTTCCATCCCTCATGAAGTGCTAAGCTAGCTGGGGGCATGCCAAGTCCAGGTGCATCATCCAAAAAGTCATCAAATGTAGGTAAAAGTGCCAAACATTAGGGGTGTTGGAGGTTCCTAAGGGTGTGTATGATTCTTTGTTCTTGATTGGAGTCCAATGACTCTCAATGTTTCACTTGTGGGTGTCAATATTATTCTATAGAGGTCTGAGCCCCAGTTAATTCACCTAGGTCATGGATGTGGAACCGCCTAACAATCACATCACAAAGTCTAGCAAGAAAAAATCATCAATTAAAATAATCATGTTTTCATATAAGTGGACCAAGCTTGAATATTATGGGATATATGACACTTCATACAAGGTTTCCCTTCCAAATTTGGAGCTTTGATCTTGCAATGGTGTTCCCTCCCGAGGTATGAATGGCTAAAGGACAACCCTATTAGGTTCTTAAAACCCCCAAGGGGAAGTGACATTTCCTTAGTCCACCCTTCAATCAATAGGTGTTATGTGAACAATGATGGTAATGGAGGGGAGAAGACTTCATGGCCAAGTGCCATGGTCAATGGGACTAGCTTAATGGGGATCCACATCTTGAGTGTATAGATGTGAGAAGGTAGAAATCATGGATGTGCAACTTATCAATCTGACCTTTGTTTTTCCACCCCTCTTGTCCAACTTTTACTTTTTCTTGATTTGTATTTATATTACTTCTCATAGGTCAAAGGGTTAGAGGTTCCTTTGTATAATGTATGTCAATTTTATTTCCCCTCAATGATGAGGCAACTAATTTCCCATTAAGTTTGGGACATGCACAGGTTCCTTTTATGATGTATATGAGCCACAGAGTGCTTGGGAATTGGGTGATGGCCATAAGGGGTGAGGTAAATCTCATGCTAGATTTTTCCCACATGCTAATGTGTATGTCCCAACCATATTTTGCATTTTAATATTTTTTATTTTATTTTTCTTGTGGAAAATATATTCTTTTTCCTTTTCTTTTATCTTTGTCAACCTCCTAAGGACAAGTTTCAAGCCCTACCTAGGTATGAGGATGTATGGGTTCCAAATCCTAGAGAACCAATGGTCAGTTGAATCTAAAGAATGGGGGTGGAATATAGGGTTTTTAATGTAGGATGGAAAGAGATAAGTATGGAATTAGGATATATGGAAAGCACTATCACAATTAGGGATTCCCAAGAAGTACCCCTCCCATACCCATTGGGCCATTAGAGAAGGTCCCATTGGACTAGGATCGAAAATTAACACTCCATGTAAGGTGAGGGAACAAGCTCATAGTCAAAACCCCTCCTTCTATTTCATCCCATAATCCATGTCAAATCCAAAATTACAAACAAGCATAAGCACTCGATTGCAAAATGAATAAAGTACCATTTGATTGGAATCCCAACTTCATTCATTTGCTCCTACAATATGGGTGAGAATTCATATGGTTGATGCAAGTGGAAAATATGAATAACAACACGTCATTGGTTAGTGGTGGTTGTCACAGGTTTTTGGATGTCCAACTAGATGCAAGGTGTGGGAGAAACTTTTTATTCTATGGGATCACCCACTTTTGGTGGGTAAAAATCATCATCATCAAATACCTACCAGTGTTCCTGGTTTTCATGTATGGCTACTATAAAGATAACTTCCATGGTAAAATCTACTAAGTTAAATGTGGCCTCATTAGGTGGTTGCAAAGTAATGGTATCAACTCCTAAATAATCATCCAATGAATTATTTTCCCTAAGGATGACATCAACATGGAGTGTTTCAAAGAACTTTATGGTTTGACACACAACATCTTTGTACTTTCTAAGTTTTTCATTTTTAGCATTAAATTACCCTTTTATTTAAGATACAATAAGATTAGAATCCCCTATAAATTTCAAGTGCCTTATCCCTTTTTTGAGGGCTACATCTAGTCCTAAAGTGAGGGATTCATATTCAACAATGTTCTTAGGGAATTTGAAAGCAAGCTATAAGATAAAATAATACATTTTTTGGAGGGCAAGATTAAATCGATTCCAACCCCATAACTGGATTTGGAACAAGCCCCATTAAGTTGCATATTATAAATTTTGTCCACATCTTCCTCAAGGGACCTACAAATCCACAATCTTCCTCTTCCTCCTCATCAATAATAGGATGTTGCTTTTCCACTAGAGACCATGTAGGAGATTGTCTAAATATTAAGGCATGGGATGCTTCTCCCATATGAACTTGGATGCAAGACATCTCCATTTATATTGTTCCACATAGGTTGGTTTCCCATTCTTTAGACAACAATGTTCCCCATGAATAAGGAATATCCATAATGATAACATTCATGAGGATTGTTCTTTCATGAAAGGTAGGTAATTGTTTAATGACCCCACATACTCCAATATCCCTAGAATAAATTCCACATATATTTATATATGATCTAGTGATTTCTAGTCCCATTTGGTTCATGATTCTCAATGTCATCACATTGTTTTAGGCTCTTGAATTAATCATGCAATTATGTAATAGGAAGCCATTGATTTCAAGGGCTACGATGAATGGAGGGTGCACTTCATCGATTTTTTGCATGTATTTGATAATTAGGGAATAAATTCCATCACTCTCAACTAAATATTGACTTCTTACATTTTCAGGAGAGTGATGTTTCTCACCTTTCTTTTCTTCTTCAGTTTTGTTGATATGGGAAACAATAGCATTATAATTTTTTAGTAATGCAGGCATCCATTCACCAAACATATGCTTAGCATCCCTTGTAAAGTCAGTTGATGAGACATAAATAATATCCCTATTAGGGAGTTATGGTCCCATATTTTCATATATATTAACAACACTATCTTTATCTTGTCTAATCGTCAGGGTACCTTTCTCCATAAGAGAACATGAAGGTTCTCTTTCAAACACTTGGATATATAGGGAGAGGATCAATTCGTTGCGAGGTTTGAGTTTCTTAGGTATAATTTCTATTAGATGGTTACTTCTAATTGAACTCCATAGTACCCTTGTACAATTATTTATTTACTAAAATGAAATCCTTGAATAGATATGCAATGTCTCTTTCTTCTATCTACCAAATGAGAAAACATCGACAAAAAATTTCCATGAATGTATGCACTTTTCTGGGAGAGTTTGAAACTGTTGCCTAGCATTTCCCCTTAAGGATAACTAAAATAATGTCACCCATACATTGTATTTTAATCCTAACCCATATGGGAAGTACAAGTATATATAAAGGTAATAAAGTGTTTCTTAGGTTCACTAAAATAATCTCAAAGCAATATAGGCAACCACTTGGGAGCACTAGGCATAAGATTTGGATAACCTAAGATCCCATCTAGATCAAGTCGGGACATAGTGGATTGAACCCATAGTATTACAATTACAATTGTATTGAGCCTATCAAGGATGGGATCTTCAGTAGTATCTTCAATTTGTCTTTGGAAAATTATAATTGGACCAAGCTCTTCAATATTCATAACTAGGAGCTTCTAGATGAGAAATTATAACATATGCTTTGGAATTTTCTCATCAAAATATATTGAAGCATAGAATTTAGATCATGAGGAGGTGGAATCAACTCCTCCTTGAGAATGGTGTCAAAGCCTAGTGCAAAGCCTCACTAGGAAAATATATATCTTATGGTAACAAGAGAATGGACACCACTATCACCTCACTGAATTTTCTCTAGCTGTTCAGTGGTTAGTTAAATGCCAGAACGAAGGATTCCCTATAAGCATCACCTAAGGATATTCAAAAATAAGAATTTAAGGTGAACCAAGGTGTATGATTGGGATAAGGTATTGGTGAATCCTATAAGGCTAAGATACTCTTTAACAAGGTTCAAATATGATATCCCAATACAACTTAAATAGATTATAAGTTGTTACAAGTTATGGTCTGATAGATATTCAATGATAGGGTTTTCGTTGTCATATAATATACAAAATAAATAACCTTCCAAGAATGGATTAATAAAGATAAATGGCTATCAATTAGGCATGGAAAATTTAGGGTATCTATTAGGGTCCTATAATAATAGGGATCATAATTTTGAATTGGCTATGTTAAGTCTTGTAATATTGTACATACATTTTCATTTCTGCAAATGTTTTCCATATTAAAAAATGAAAAGAGGGTATGTCCTAAAAGAATAATCAAAGGACCAAAAGAAAGAAAGATAAAAAAGATATAAAATATGAACCCCGTAAAAAGAAACAAAAATAAATTCTGAAATTGTTGCACATTCAAATGCCACTAATCTTAGTCTACTTTACTTTTGCAAATAAATTGTGTGCAACTTTTTCAAAATGCCACAATTCATGACGATCATGCAATTTAATCTTGATCATTCATGCCTTTAAAATTTTATGTTATGGTAGTTATTGAATAAAGATCCGACCAAGCCATTTAATATTAGGAATTTGACTTCTGTGATCCATAAATTATGTATCAAATCTTTTGGTGAAAATCACATTCAAGAAATTTGTGTCGATGCGTTTCGAACCAGCTAGTGTGGTTCATCATCAGGACAAGATCATTTAATATTGGCATATCAGTAGTTAGGTAGAGAATAAAAATGAACTCATAATTTTAATCTAAGCCATTCGAATATATAAGGTTAGAAATAAGTTAGTTTGCTTATCAAAAGAAATAAAAGGGCTAGCAAGCTCAAATGCACCCAATAAAGGAAAGAGAAAATGTTAGGATAAATAAAAGGGTAGGTAGAATACTTTCCAAAAAGTTCTATAAGCATCATTATGCTTATTCATTATCAAAAAAGAATTTCTAACCCCTTCCCCTTTTTCCTAAAAAACTTTTTTCCCTTTAAAACCCCCTTCCCCTTGATTAAACTTTATGTCTACATAAAAACATGAAAACCTTCTTTTCAATAGTTTATAGTTCGAAATAATAATCGGGACCCACTTTGACTTCCTCACTTAATCTATTACCCGACCCACTTCATTTGACTCCCCTGCTTAACATTTTCTCGACCCCAGCTCCTTTTAAAAAATCCAAAACCCCTTCAACCGTTTGATTACAGCTGAGCAGATCGGAAGGCCTTTGATCCATTTCGCACTCCCCAACATTCGATGTTTAAAACCAAAGGGGGGGGGGGTGCGAAATGGGTTGTTTTATTTCCTCTCTCCCCTGCCACACGACGCCTCCATATTTTATCTCACCCCCTCATCCCAAACCATCAAACCACTCCCGCGTCATGCGATAAACCACCACTTTTTGAAAAAATAAAATAAAACCCCCACGCCATGCGATAAACCCCAGTTTTCAAAAATATAAAACCCCGCTATTCCGTTACTTACCTATCTCTGTCGAACTTGCGGAAAACACTGAAACCCACTCACCTCCCTGAAAACCATTTTTTTCGTTACAGATAGTTTTATTTTTGTTGTGCAAGTGATTAATGGAACCAGGAGATGGAGGAGCAGCTTGATACTAGTTCCATCCTGCTTACTCCAGACCCACAGGATAGGAATTCAAAATAGAGAAGGAGTTGTCATTAACAGAGCTTTTAGCCTAAGCAAAAATATTTTAAACTCTAGAAAACTTCTCTTAACTCCGGCATGAGGTAAATCACCTTTTCGTAAATAAGCCTACATTTTCCAGATATACAAAGGCAGATGAGATTTACCGCAAGATGATGAAATTCAAAATCCCAGATGAAGAAACATGGGAGAATGGTGTGATTTACTGTAAAGGGTGAAAGAAAAAGACAGATGAAAGAACAGACAGATAACAACAAGCAAAGAATCAGGGAGAGATATCAATTAGTTAGAAGGTGTCACTATCTTTTTGCATAAAGATATTTTATTTTCCCAGAATAAATCCTAGTTAGTTGACAGGAATTCTTTTGTAAATTTTTGTATAAATACTTCATCATTCGAAGTATCATGTGTGGATTTTTGAATATTTCCGTAGCTGACTGATCTCTTGCCTGAGGGTTATTGTACCAACTTCCAGTTTAGAGAAAAGACAAGTTATAAAGAAATTTCATTACAAGATTCATGTGTTGAGCTATTTGAGTGAAGTATAAATTTCAATTGTTCGTGTTCTCTTTCTAAGTATTCCATAAACTTATATTTGTTCTAAATTTGAATGTTATAACAGGAGTTTTACTGCATAATTTGCTTAAACGTTACACTGTGCTTTTAACTATTATACATTTCTATGTTTGCTTTTGATATCCGGTTTAGAGAATTCTTAATTTCCCTTTGATCCCAATTGAATTTCTTCGCCCTTCTTTATTAACTGGTTTAAGGAATTCTTAATTTCTCCTTGATCCCAATTAAAAAATCACTTCACCATTCAGCCTTGAGATCTGATATTGCTCACCTATATTGCCCTGTAACACTTTCTTTATAATTTTATTTTGTTCTATTTTCAAATCATATTGACTCCATATCCCAATGGAAAATGGAAAAGCACCTATTCATCTAAATCATTAATTCCACCAACCAATCAAAACCAATCCAAATTAAGCATACATAACTAGCCTAAATCCATTAAATAAACAAATTTAAATCATATAGAGAGAGCCCTCTCTGAGTTTAGGAAGGCTAGATCCTAAGCTCCAAAAGTGGTTTGTAGTTACCTCTGATATTTCCTTTTTAACGCAAGAACAACCTTTGGAAATTTCGGAGTGATAACAGTATCCAAGTGAGTTTTTATGGCTGGAAGATGCATCAAACAATAATAGAAAAAAAATAAAATTATCCATAATCATATAGTTTTACCATGCAATTAATGCTAAGATTTTTGTTTTTCAAATTATTAAATGCAATCCCTATTAAGAGGGAAATATCACATCAAGTAAAATTACTATTAAACACAATTTCAAGAAAACCCTAACCTTAACCCTAAATACTTAGAAATAAGAGAGTAGCGAGAGTATATACGTAAAGAATAGGTTGATCAACACCTACTATAATAATACCTTGATAGGTAAAAGGAGTCTTTTAGGGAAAATTCAATGAAGATGACCTTGATGAAGAGGGTGGGAGAGAAAGAATCTCTTCTCACAACCTACCAACTTCTTTATATGTGATATTTTAACCTCAAGAGATGCACATATCAGATTTCTCTTGAAGGATTCAAAGGAAACATCTTTACATACCATGAAGAATCAAACTTTCAATATAAATAGTGCAATTTTAGCATGGATCACATAGAAATGCTAATTCACATATTATAACATGAAAAAATGGAAGAAGATAAACCGTAAAATTATAAAATTCCACAATAATATCTTCAATCTATCCCAAAGAACCCTCCTCATGCAAATATATTCTTCAAAATATAATTCGCATCATAAATTTACATTGCATCAAAGTAGAAGAGAATACAAGATCTAGTGCACACTTTTAAAGAGGGAGAAGTGTAATGAATGATGATGATGGATAAGTGAGTGAGACTTCCCTTTATTTATATGAGGGTCACCAAGTCTCACTTCACTAATTTTACAAGTAAAATACCTAAAAGAATTTTAATTGAGCGTTCAACTATGTAAAGGTCACAGACAGACCTTGTGATAACTGTAAAACAATCAAATGCATAAAATAACCCACACGTGTGGGAGAAAAATGATCTCCACCATGACATGATCCTCTAAAAAGGAAAATAATGCATCAAATAAGTGAATAAATGGTCCAAAATTGTTTCTCACTCCAAGAAAACAAGGTGTATGTGTACATCTCCTAAATTATCCTCCTTCACCATGACTTCATCCAAAATCATGCCTATGTCACCCACCCTTCCCATGCATGTAGGAGTGACCTAACACCATCTATGGAAAAAATTGGAATCTTAGTGAAAACTATCATCTTGTGGGGTTTTGAACAAGGACTCATCCATCAAACAAGGTCAAGGCCAACTGAGGGGAATCTTAGGTCCATACAAGCACATCACTAAATAGTCCAATGCCTAAGATTTCAATCTTAATGTTTTAGCATTTAGAGGCTCATCAAGAGGTGTAGAAACCTATGGAATTTTCTCAAGGCCCAATTCTCATCTCTGGAGGGGAAATATTGGAGCCACTAAGTTATGTCTGCTCTTAGAATAGGGCAAAGTACCCCCTAGAAGGCACTGAGGAGGAGTTAAGTTATCTCTCAAGGAATCTATGCCACATGTGTGATACCACCTGAATAAAACCTCTCAATATCATGAAATATGAACTTAATTTGGGACGTAAAACCATTAAAGCATCAAAATGGACCATATCCAATGCTAGGGGCACATAAATACTTCAGAAAAAGCTCACCTTCAAATTCCTAAAAAGATTAGTTACCTTAATTAGGTTAGATATGATTATGTAAAAAACCCTATTAGGTGTCTCTAGCTCCCAAAGGGAAAGACATGTCCCAAGTTGTCACATCAATCCATAGGTGTATGTGATATGTGTTGATTTTTTATAACATCAGGAGGTATTCCTGCTTTTTTAAAGGGCCTCCAATTTGGCCTAGAAAATTTATCTAAAATTTAGTATTTTGAAAATTCAAGCTGACCCAGGAAAGTCAAGTTGGCCTGCCGAATGAAGGGATGTGTCTGATTTTTACTAAGCTTTATCTTCTCTCTTGGCCGCAAGTGTGAGAAGAAACAGGATGAGTTGAACAACGTTTACAAGAATATTTGATCTATGTATTGACCCGTTTTGACTAGAGAAGACCGAGTTTGATTTGGCTGCAACTAGCGACAGGGTAATGACCGCACAACCATAAGCCTCAGGGCATTGACCGCAGACTTTGAATGTAAAATTTGACTAGTTTTACCATAAAATTCAGAAGTAACTTTTGACTAAATTAACTGGGGTTGACTAGATGAGTTTGACCAAGTTTGACTGGTATTTGACTTGGATTATTGCCATAGATTTGTAGAAAAAATTGTTGATTTTGTAAACCTTGTTGAAGAACAATTTCTCCTAATTTTTATTTGTTTGGGTTTTCTCCCAAGGTTGAGTTTACGAGGGTAAAAATATTGTCTCTGTTGTGCATGGTTGTATTTCTATAATCTTTACTATTTCCGTTGCATTTACTGTTGATATTTTCTGAAGTGTAATTGTTCAACGATATTAGTGGCATAAGAATACCATGTGTAAATCATTAGGAAGTAATTATGTAGCAAGAAATTGTATTCCACTGTGCATCTTGTAGAAAATTCAACATGTTATCAGAGCTATGTTGAAAGAGAAACCATTGAAATCAGCCTAAGATACAAGTGTCAAAAAAATTGGTTTTGAGATGTCTTGTCAAAATGGCACCAAGTATTAGAGTTGAAGACAAGTTAGATGGTGCCATGGAAACTTCAGATATTGGAAGATCGGGGTACTCCTTATCTTGGAAGAGAATGAGATTTAGGATCATGTGGAGAAAGTCATTTTAGAGCAAAAGGGACTGAGGAGAAACCCAAGTATAAGAATAATGAAGCCAAAGGGAATAGAATATTAGTAGATTCCATAAATTACAAATTGATTCTTCATGTTGCTGCAATGAAGACTTCCAAGGGAGTCTATGATTCTCTTGTAGGATTGTATGAGAGCATCAATATTAGTAGGAATTTAACCTTGAGAAATCATCTCCATAATGTCATGATGAAGAGTCATATTTTTTTGTCCCATATCTTATGAGAGTCTCCCAAATTAGAGATGAGCTTGTATCCATTGGAGATACCATTGATGATACAAGACTTGTCACAATGACTCTCAATGGATTTCCATCCTCATGGGAGCCATTTATTCAAGGAATTTGAGTATGAGAAAATATACCAAAGTTTGATAACCTATGGATTGATTATGTCGAATAGAAGACCATATTGTTGTCCAAGAATAGCTTGAAGAATCTAGAGGATGAAGATATTGAAACTCTTGCAGCTCACACAAGGAAAGGAAATGGGAGAATAAAAATTGGAAAGTTTGATAATAATAATATAGGTAGAATACCCACTACTGTTCAAGATAAGAAGAAGAAGGATATTTCAAAGTTCAAGTGCTTCATTTGTCATGATTTTGGAAACTATGCCTCCTAGTGTCCCGATAAAAAATGAAGGGAAAACAAGATGCATCAAAAATCAAGGTTGTTGTTGATGATGATGAGAATCCACCTCAGAAGAAGTCAAATGAATTTTTCCTTTAGAAACTATTACCAATAGTTGTGATGTTAGGTTTTTGGAAAAGGCATATGATAGGTTTATGAGACTCTCTTATATATTTGTTAGAGAGGAAGTTGACAATTCCCTACAATCCTCAGATCAAGAGATAAGTACTTTGTATTTCTTTTCTCCCTTGATTGTTATTATTAATTTTGCTTTTTAGTCAACCTCTTGTCCTTTTATTTTTCTTGGGTATGATTTTTTCCTTTCTTTTCCATAGTGTTCTTGAATGGGGAAAGGAATAGTAGGTTCATTGTGGAGGTTTCCAAGGCAATGATTCACGCATTAGGGGAATTTTGAGGTCTAAAATGGGCCTCCTAAGGAAATAATAAAATAATAGCTAAATCAATAAAATAATATTTCTGAATTTGTAATTCACTTTTTGCACCAAAATCCATGTAACCATGGTTAAATTCAATTCAAAAGTTGTACCAAAATAAAATTAATAAAAAAATTGTATTGATATGACTATAAATAAAAATTAGCTTTTTAAGAAAGAGTCGTTATCATTGTACAACTAATGCATTTTTCCTTTGTACTTAAATAACTTAAAATAAAATATAAATTATATAAATTCTTAAATTCTTAATTATAGAATATACTACTAAATAAAATTTATATTATTTAAATTATATAATAACATATAATTAATATACTATATAAAAATAATATAATCTAATAATTATTGAAAAGTGTGTAAATACGTGAAGATTGTGTAGAAATATGCATTGTTTCTTTCAAAAAATATGAATTGACAATAATAATATTTTATTCAAAAAGTGTGAAATGACATTTATTATGAGTACTTTACTTTATGACTTTAAAAGTACTTAGAGCACTACATGGTTAACCATGAGTTTTTATCTACCATTGAGAATGTGACAAGTAAGTACCTTTAACTCAAACAATGCCACCTCAACCGTTAGGGATGATGTCATTCCCTAAAATGTGATCGGTTCTCAAAAAGTGAATTTTGATTGTACATTTTCCTTAGGAGGCCCATTTTAGACCTCAAAATTCCCATAATGGAATTAGATGGCAGCATACAAATGAGTTTTGTGGCAAGAGGGTTCTCCCAAAAAGAGGGACTGGACTATATGAAATTTTTTCTATAGCCACTAGATGGTCAGATTCTTGTATGACCTAAGGGCTAAAACATAGACCCAACAGGAATTTATTGATGTTTGAGAGGGAAGATTGTATAGATTTTAGGACATCCAAGACTACAATGTCAGATGACTGGAAGAGATTCCAATTCTGAGGAAGCAGAAGATCAAGAAAAATGGAAGAAGCAACTTTCCAAGAGGATTTCATGGATTGAGATTGTCAGACAAGATGCTCAGAAACGAGAGGTATCGAGGAGATATATGCCTTATATGAGGGGACCATGTTAGACAACAAAGTATGCTTTAATGACAGAGATAACATTAGTAGCAGGAGGATTTGTTTCCATGAAAAAGGAGAAACCAAGATTACTATAGGAGGATCTACTTCAGTGTGAGAGGGGGCACCCAATGAGAGTAACCAAAAAACATCTTGTGAAGGAAGTTGGTCAATTTATGGTTGATCCAAGGCATGCAACAAAAAATGTGTTAAGGTACTACCATGGTACAACTAGATATGGTTTGAGATTTGTTTCAGGTGGTGATGTGTTGATGTAGGGATATACAAATTTAGATTGAGTAGGGAGTGCATAGACAGAAAGAGCATCTCGGGGTGTTGCTTCAGCTTGGGATTAACTATGATATCTTGGTTTAGTAGGAAGAGAACTTCTATCACACTCAATACAATACAATATATCTCATCCAATGTTGCAAGTAATGAATCAATGCAGCTTAGAAAAATTCTCGCATGAATATTTGATCAAGTAACTTCATCTGAGACATGGTGCAGAAGGGAGCAATGAAGCTCTGTTAAATATCCACATACAAGCAAATTTTGTACATTCTCACCAAGCCTATGTCTAGAGCGAAGTTGGTATACTTCAGAGACAAGTTTGTCGTGATGTAGAATGACTCCCTTGCTAAGAGGGAGTGTTGATGTCTTTGTAGAATCAAGCATACCATCTCCTAAGAAGCCATGAAGGACTTTGGCTAGTTCAAGATGATTTGACCAAAGGAGATGGATATATTCACCTAAGAATCTACATGGCTGGAAAAATATTCTCCTAAGAAGCCATGAAGAAATTTGGTTGGGTCATGCTGATTTGACCAAAGGGGATTGATGTAATTCACCTAAGAAGCCATGAATTACTTTGGCTAGGCCATGCTGGTTTGGCCAATGGTGAATGGTCAAGGGGTAGATACTCTCCTGAGAAACAATGCTTATTTGGCTAGGTCATGTTGATTTGACTAGATATTGATACATTTACCTGAAGAACCATGTTGATTTTACTAGGCCATATTGATCCGGACATGGGTAAATGGCCCAGGATACTCACATTTACTACTCCAAGATGGAGTGATCTATAGATGTGCATATGAGGATTCACATTTCCTACTTCAGGATTGAGTGATCTGTAGATGTGCATGTGAGGAGTCACATTTCTTACTTTAGAATGGAGTGATATATAGACGTGCATGTGAAAAGACACTACATCAAAATAGCAAGCTCATGAACTTTTCTTGTGGAAGGAGAAATTTCAGCTAAGGGAAAATATTTTTGCTGTTAAGGAGAATACCTTCCTTGTTGAGAGAGAGTGTTCATTTTTTGTAGCATACAGAGGTATTCTCGCTTTGATAAAGGATCTCCAAGTCAACCTAGAGACATTATGTAAAATTTGTTTTGTTGAAAAGTCATCAGCCAGGAAAGTCAAGTTGGTTTTCCGAGGAAGGGAGATGTCCCTTAGGGTGTCACACCCATTTCGATAAGTATAAATAGAAGATATGATGCCTAATTTTCTCCACAAAATAAAAAGCATGCATGATCTGGTTTTTTCTAATTTTTATATCCATGTCAAAGCATGTAGTTGGGTTCCAATTTTTGGCGAAATGAGGGCGTGTTTTGTTGAAAAAAGGATGCTTGATCGAGCAATTTTTAAGTGCTTGTTCGAGCTATTGAGGCGCTTAAAAATAACTTGATTGAGATGTTTTCTAACCCGAGTTAATGAATCGATCGATCGAGCCACTGAGTTGAATGGTTCACCATTAATACCATTAATACCATTAATAAAAGGTGGTAAGGGCACTAGCAGGTTAGTTTTTTAATGGTTTAATCGAGCCCTAAGGCTCGATCAAGCTGTTGGTTAACCAAGTATGTCGCTCAATCAAGGGTTACTTTAATGCTCAATCGAGAAATTTGAATTTTGAATTTAAGCACTCGATCGAGCGTTTAAAGCGCTTGATCGAGCTCTTGAATTCCTAAAAATTACAGTTTCAACACCTCTTCTGCAGATTTCTCTGCAGCCCCATTTTGTACCCTATCATATTTAGGGTTAAGAATTTGTCCTTAAGTGGAAAATTTGATCACGTTAGATTCGTGAAAGAATCCTCTATCCAATGGAATATTAATTTGACACTTCCAAATTCATATGATATTTTTCATCTAATTTCTTTTAAACATAACACTTGAATTTTTTTTGGACAATTTCAAAGGGGTTGAATAAAAAATTAATAACATAAAATATACACAATTAAAAAATTTCGAAAAATACCATTAAATTCATTTATGAGTTCTATTTGAAAGGCTACTCTTGGTTTTTCAATTTATTTACAGAGTTGAAAAAAATATTACATGAACACAAGTGTCTCCAAAATGCAATTGAAATATTACTTCGCCAACTTCAAAAAATAATAAAAAAATAACTTTGCATAAAAAAATAAATTTTTAACATGAAAAACTTAGCTCTCTCCATGTAGATCATGATGATATATATATATATATATATATATATATATATATATATATATATATATATTTTATTTTATTTTAAATACACATTTTAGACTAAGTTATGTTATGTGAACAAACACATACCTCTTATGTTTTGTGAAAATTTGCAAAGACAAATATTGCATTTAATGGAAAAATGAGAGATTATGCGACACTAAATATTTTTGAAAAAAAATATCATTAGGACAACAACATAATTCTCCACATATTATATTTTTACTCTGAATCAAAATTCATAATTCTTATATGAATTTTGAGGGGTCCAATTCGATGAAAGAGGAAAAAATTGAAATTTCATCGCCACATTTAGCCCAAAAGTGTAACCCATCTTCATGCTTTCACCCATTCTCTCTTGGCTGCATGTGTGAGGATAAAGAGGATGAATTGACCAACATTGACCAAATTGTTTGATCTTTGTTTTGACTAGAGCAAACCAAATTTGGTTGGGCCATAGATGGCTGCAAGGCATTGACCACAAAATTCAACTACATAATTTGACCAGTTTGACTGCACAATTCAAAAGTTATTTATGACAGAATTGACCAGGGTTGACTAGTATGAGTTTGACTAGGCTTGACTAGTATTTGAATTGGATTATTGGTACATATTTTTAGACAAACTTTCTGATTTTGTAAACCTTGCTAAAGAATAATATCTCCTAAAGAAAAGTTGGGTTTTCTCCCAAGGTTAGGTTTCCCACGGTAAAAATATTCTCTATTGTGCATGGTTTTCTTTCTATGATATTTATTGTTTCCCATTCATTTACTGCTGATATTTTCTAAGCGTAATTTCTCAATGATATCATTAGCATAATAATACTGTGTGAAAATCATTAGGAAGTAATTATCTAGTAGAAAATTATATTCTACTGTGCATATTATAAAAAATTCAACAGTATGGTGGTCGTGAAGTGCGAGAAACTTCAAGGAAGATGCCATAGGAATGAGACCAGCTAATGAGGGCCCAAAAACTAGAGTGTAATGATGTAAGGAGGGATCAATCATGGTGGCATGATTTACTCTTTTTCTGCGCCTGCTTTTTCCACCCCTCTGGTGCACCTTTTACTTTAATGATTTATCTTTATTTATTGCATAGCTTAGGATCCTGAGATTTATTTATTCTTTTTACAATAACCCCTTAAGATGTAGTAGTTCATTGTTCATCATGGATGGGACATTCAAGAGTTCCTTTATTTTATATGAAGCATTGAATTCTTGAGGAGTTGGGTGATGGCTAATAAGGGGGGTAGAGCTCATGCTAGGATTTCTCCCATATGTTAAACATGTCCTATCAATGTTTTACATTTACTTTTTATTTATATTGTAGCTTTTATATGCTGCTATCGTTCTTTAAGTTGCATCAATATCCAAGGCCAAGTTTCAATGCCTTGACTCAAGGATGTCGGTATGGGGTTTCAATCCCAATGAATAATGAATATCAACAGAAAGAATGGAGTGGATAATCGAGAGATCTCAAAATTAGTAGAGATGAATTACCCTAGACACACTATATCAATTAATGTCTTATGAGTAGTTCCCTTCCTAAACCCTAATGCCTTAAAGGAGGTCTCGTTGGACTAGAGTCAAAGACTAACCTCCCAAGTGAAGTGAGGGAACAAGGATACAATCAAAGTTGGAAAATCATCCACTTTGCCATGTGATCCATAATAATATGCCCATAACATTAAATGAAATCATATGATTGCTACAATAGTTAGAGTACCCACCTACAGATGACCCACCTTCCTTTTATAAGAATGTTATATGGTTGAGAGAAATGACCAGAGCAATAGGTGGAGAACTATAACATAATCCTATTTGTCGGCCATCATAGCAATATTTTCTAGCTAGCTATAAAATGAGGAGAAAAATGTTCTCATATGGGTTACCCAATTTTTGTGGGTAATAGTACCCTTTGTCTCTCTCTCACACGCACACACACACACTAAGGAGATCTACTATTAGGATCATCAAATCTTGCCTCGTACATTGTATGCAATGTAAAAGGAGGTTTCCCCCCTCCAAGTGGACTATAATTATTGGTTTTGTATAATTTTTAGGGTGCAAGGTTCATAAAAATTTCCCAAATTTCCTTTGACAACCATGCAGAGAAACCCACACCATCCCATTACTTCACACGCTACATCCCTCATTATTCATACATAAACAATATGCATTTTCCATTTTCGAGATAATTTATGGCACATTTATCCTGCACATTCCATAAGATGAGAATAATTGTGTGAAATGAAACTTAACTCTTGAACTCTCCCATAAATATTTCGCATACAAATTACAATTACTATCAATTGATTGCACACATTACAAGGAAGGGTATACATAAAGAATGAGTAGTTAATTAAAATTTTTTAATGATTTTTGGATGCCTATCAAATGAAAATTTTGATTTACACAACCAAGTATCACGTATACCAAAGCATATCATCATCATCCAATTTTAAGTTCACCACCAAGATAGACACCAAATTGGTGTATGAAGCCCCCTTTTTTGTGGGACAAAGGACCCATAAGTCTACAAAGGCATACATACTCTACCCCTCTATTTTTGAACCTGTGACCTCTTAGGAGGAAACACATGCTCTTAACCATTAGACCCACTCAAATTAAAAGTGAGAAATGGTGAACTGGAAAGGTAGAAAGCTATTATGTGGAGAGAAAGTGACTCTAGTCGGTCACCAAAGTAGATAATTTTAGTGATCCATATCTTACAAATATATTACAAATGGTACTCGATCTTTTTGGAAGAAAGGTTTTCCAATAAAATTTAGATGTCTTGAATGACTGTATTATTTGATGCAAGAGAATTTGTTTCCTAATGTGTTGAGTTGATAAATTTGATTCTAATTATAAAGTAGTAAGTAAAAGTGAATGGAATAATTGATGTAGGAACATAAGAGTAAATGCATTGTTTCCTTTAATTTTTATCCTAGATTCTAGATACTTTTAAACTCATACATGTATAGAAGGAGTTGTTTGGCTATACCTCAAAGTCACGTCAATGTCACATATAATGGGTTTGTTTTAGCATATAGTTAGGGTTTTAGAATAAGAATAGAAGTAGGTTTAATTTTCCTAAGGGAAGATCTCAACAAGATCCATTTGGATATGAGCCATCTTTCTAAGCATTCTAATAATTGGAGTTGTGGGTGTTTTAATAGAATTAATAAATATGCTTCATGGATCTAATTCTCTTTTTTTGGCGTACGTGTGTGTATTTGGTTGTGCTTCTTGATATTAGAGCATAGAGAGATCATGTAGCATTTGGTTGAAGAAAAATCACACAAAATTTTCGGTGTGGATTGTGATACCTCAACTAGTATGAAGCGTTAAATTAAAAAAGAAAAATAAAAAAACCTTCATATTGAAGTATGTTCAAGTCAAAAAGAATAATCTTGTCAAGGTTCATATTAAATAAAAAAATGATGTACCATTTATGGTTGTTAAACTATAAGAGTAGTTTAGGCATGAAACATTGAGATATACTCTTCCATTTAATTTATTTAGATCGAAACCATAGTGATAGAGTCAAGTTAGATCATGGTAACAAGTGCAGAGTTTGGAAAGAGGCCATGATTGTAGTGTTGTAATCCTATAGGATTGCCTTAATGGGATTTTTGTACAATTAGGACTATAGTTAGTTTAGTTACAGTTAGGCAGTTTTCATTTATGCAATTATACCTTTAACCTTGCACTATAAATGTAACTATGTTTTAATGAATAAAAGGTGAGATCACATCATTCCAATTCAACAATGGTATCGGAGCAAGGCTCGGAGGTGTTGTGTGAGATTTTTAATGCTAGGAGAAGGAGAAGAGGTGTGTGCCAGCAACGAATCCTCCAACTCCACTATTATAGTGTTATAGAAGAGTGACTCGAATATCTATTAAACTGACTACAAACGCCAGATTCGAAGATCTGATCTGTCTCAGAAGCATTGGTTAGCGGTTTGGTTGCGGTTGGAGAACTATGTTCGAGCATTGGTGGGTGGTTTGGCCATGGTTGGAGAACATCGTTTGAGTGCATGCCATTTCTAGAGCCCGCAGTTGGAGAACACCGTTGGAGTGTATACCATTTCCAGAGCCATACGATCAAGTAAGCTGGCACAGAGAGCCATTCGAACAAGAAAGACTGGTGCAGAGGTAATTTCATGTTTAATGCACTATATTTTTTAATGATCGTGTGATGATACCGAGAATTCCAATGCAGAGGTGAAATCAATTGTTTGGAGACCTACATTGAAATGGCTAACAATTCATTAGTCGAGTTGAGAATAAGAGGATTTGTTTGAAACTCTACAGTCCAATTTATTTATAATAAAAATAAAAAATAAAAGACCACCATCTGCTCGAATTCTGTTTTTAAAATCATACTGTCATTTATTAATATGTAAGTTAAAAAGCAGAGTTTCTTTAAAAAAAAAAAATCTGGAAGTAGAAGGAGGGAATGCACTAGAGCAGCCAGATGATCAGAAAAGCAATTTGGGAAAGTAAGGATAACAAGTTCTTTGCCTTAATTTCCACTTCAGTTTCAGAAGAGGTAAGAAGATACATTGCTCAGAGTAAAACAACATATGATGCCATAAAAAAACTAAAAGAGCTTTATGATTCACATTCTTAATTCGAGATAATCCAATTATTGTTGAAGTTATTTAATCTGGAAATGATGCCATAAAAAAAATAAAAGAGCTTTATGATTCACATTCTTAATTCGAGATAATCCAATTATTGTTGAAGTTATTTAATCTGGAAATGAGCAAAGCCATAATCATTAAATTGAATATACTGAAGTTAAAGCTTGTTTGTAGCTTAGTGCCTTTATAAAGTCTCTTTACCGTAGTTATTCACACTACTTGGAATCTCTCCAAGCTAGTGGGAAATTAAAGATTTAAATTTTGAATTAATAGGGAAAATTGCAGAAAGAGAGAAGGATTTTGACAAGAAAGAAACATCACACAGTTATAATATTGAAACCCTATGTCATGCTCAAAAATACCAAAAACCTCAAGAAGAATCTATTTGAAATACTAAGGGTAATATAGGTCGAGGTAGGAATAATTATAGAGGTGGGGGGGGCAGTGGAGGTGGGAAGAAATGTTCAAGGAGATAGACATCATAATGAACAACCAAGAAATTTTTCTGATAAACCAGCTGTAAAATGTTTTAGATGTGGTAAAATTGGAAAAACTGCTACAAATTATAGAATTCCCTAGGAGAAAATTAATGAAATAAGAGAACAAATTCTTGAAAATAAAGATCATCAAATTCCAGAAAAATGACAGTCTTCTGAGAATGGACATGATGTTGTTGCTCACTGTAATATTCACATGGAAGATATTTTTAGTACCTCTTTTTCTTCATCGTATGACAATTGGATTTTAGACATAGATGTCACTTATCATATGACCTTTAGAAGAGATTTGTTTGATCAATTCATTGATAATATTGACGAAGTTTTGTATTTTGATGATAAGACCCAAATAAAACCATCAGGGATTCGTTCAATTTAGTTAAAAATTCCTGGACTTTCAGATTATACTTTTAATGTTGTTCTTTACATTCTGCAGTTCCAAAGTAATTTGTTATATCTTATGCACATAAGACAACAGGTAGCTGACAATAAGACTCTAATGACTGGTGTGGAAGAAGATAAATTTTTGAAGTTGCATGGTATCTCGTCTGTTGCATTAAACACAACTTATTTGGTTGAGAAAAAATCTGTCATATTCCTTATTATGACATGCACGCTTCGGTCATATTAATTATGAAAGCATTAGAATTATGAAACAACAGGGGATTAAAGGACTTCCAACCGTTCCCAAAAAATTGACCCCATGTAATGCTTATATATTGGGTAAGCATCACAGACAGTCTTTTTAAAATTATAATTCTCGAGATACAAGGAAATTAAGCCTAATACACTTTGATTTATGTGGACCTATGTCTGTACCAACTATGAATGGAAATAAATACATACTAACTTTTATTGATGGTTATTCGAGGATGTGTTGGGTTTATCTTCTTAAAGAAAAATCACATGTTTTTGATGTGTTTAAGAAATTTCTTCTCTTGATTGTGGAATTCTTAGTTAAACTAAGAGGGGGGGTGAATCAGTTTAACACATACATGAGCTTTTTAAATTTTTCATCAACTTATTTACAGCTTACTTTTATAACCAACCTTAGTATATGAACAGTCTTAATATGTTGCAGCAAGTATTAAATTAGTGTGACATCAAACTTATTATGAGTGCAGCAAACATTAAGCAGGTTTGGTAAATCATCTCAACACACAGGAAACACAGATAGAGACAACAAATATAAGTGGAAACCCATAAAGGGAGAAAACCACATCTTATTATTGTTGTGATGCAAAGGCAAGCTCCAACTCCCTCTCACCAATGTTTTTCTGCAGGCACCAACCTACAAGAGGCTCCAACCTCAGTCAACTACAACTGACAGCTATCAAGCTTCAACTTGATAGGGAAGCTCCAACTTCCTCAATTTATCAAAAGAAATGTTTGCTGATTTACCTCAAATATCAGCTCTGTTCTATAGCATCTTTTTCTTCTCCTCTCTTCCTTATCTTTTCTGCCTCAATCTTCTGTACTCTGCATTCTCTGTCTTTTCACTCTCTAACTTCTTTCTGCATATCAAGATGATATAACTTATAAAGAACTCCTTATGACTGTTTTTTTTCCTTAGGGAATTCGAAATGAATAGCCATACCTCTTAGTCTTCTGCCTTCTCATTTCTTTTCCAGCTCACTCAGAAAAATATGACAGTAGGTACTAATTTTAACATTACAGTGGGATATTTGTTCTCTTCCGGAGACTTGCCAATGCATCACAAACAATATAAATCAGTTAAACCATTTACATTTAATTACAATGAGAGCTCCAGCTCACTCATTCAGCCTCTTGGTTCACTGCGCTTGTCTTTTCTATAACTGTGTTTTGTCCCTTTCGGCTCTGTTTGTTTTCCTGTTCACTGTCGCAGTGTAACTTCCATATGCCATACATATGTAACTGCGCTTTTTATATATAACACACTTTCAACTCTCGACATAATTATATAGAGTTTTAACATTTAGACTACCGCATTATTTAGCTCCGATACCTCTTGGAAAAGTAACGATAATGAATCATTTTAATACATAAAATGCCCTTTTCGGGCCCACTCGATGAACTTTCCGATGCGATGTATCACTCCTTGGCTACTTCCGATTGCGATTGATTGCAATCACAATTTCCATTTAAATGTATCGATGCTCTTCTCCTTCTCCGATGCGATGTATCATCCCTAGAATTCTTTCGATTGCGATTAATCGCAGTCGCAACTTTTAGTTGTGAGTTCCGATGCTCTGATGCTCCGATGCTCCGATTCTTATGATTCACTGTTATGCAAGAACTCAAAATTATATCAATCATGGTTTATAATCCCATCGGGTCCGGACTTTCATCGCAATTGCAATTTTTGTTAAACTGTTCCGCTGTCAATTTTTCTCCGATGCGATTGGTGAGGGTGCCACTTGCGTATTAACTTTGGTTATATGCAAGCATTTACATAAGGTTTTCGGTCATCCACCTTATATATTCACATACCAACTCATTTTCAACATACATGTATGAAGTCAACCTTTAATACTTCAATAACCCAAAGGTTCTCACCTTGGCGAAGTTCGACCCACTATATGCATAAGCCTAAGTCAGTCTTCAACCATGGCTTTAACCCTCGGCACATCAACATTCTATATATATTCACATATATATACTCTTACATGCACATGGTTTCGTCATAATATATATATATATCAATCATATACATATATTCCTCAAATCAAACGTTAAGAATCCCCTAGCAAACCTTTGACGTTGTGTAAAGCACCAATAACTATAGCTCGTTCGACCCATATCAAACAATGTATATATATATATATCTATATATATATATATATATATATATATATATATATATATATATATATATATATATATGTATATATATATATATATATATATATATATATATATATATAACCTTTGATTTTATCGCAGTTATTAACTTCTGGCTTCCAAACAAACCAAAGCATCATGTTACAAAGCATCTGGGCCCACAGCAACATATTACGTACCTTGCTTAACGTGTACACAACTCTGCTTGGATCCAATGATTCACTAGCTCTCGCGCTCCATACAACCAATCTGACGGTAATCGCTTTACACACTTGCATGAGATGTAGTTCTTAATCCCACACAATGAAACTGGGTCCCAATGTTAACCTACCCATGTCATCCGAAAATTAATAAACTATCGTGCTCCTGCTGACAATCCAACGGTGGTCATGTAATATAGCGAAAATTAGACGCACGGATGTTATTTCTCCAAAGTTGCGAGATAAACCCGGTTTTGTAATACCGCCTTTGGACATGTGGCAAGTGAAGACTCATATCGCATTATTTCACAAAAATCCACTTACCATTTTATTTGTCACGCAATACAGCTGGTTTCTGAGGGTTGAGACCACGGTTACTGTTCCTTCACAGTTCCACCTTCGTTCAGGGTTCCACCTCCACCCCTTTTCTACGGGTTCATTCACTCCTTTCATATATTAATCATTGTTCCGTTAGCACTTCAACACGGCACTTCCACATATTATAATGCATGGGTTTATTACCAATATTCTGCATTTCGATTCATAATTCCTTAACACAGGGTTTATTTCTTATGTCTTCAGCGCTTCAATATATGAAGCCTATTTCATTATTACGTTAATTCAACGTTGACCATTTCACTGTTTGATAACGGCTCTATCTCTGCCTCCACTGCTCAACTGTTTCTCTACCTCTATACATATCTTGTCACTGTATTTTTGCTGCTCTGCCAAATTTTCACTTTTGTCATTGTATTTTCCTTAGCCTCTGTTGCTCGACCGTTTCATTTCAATAGTATTTTTCCGCCTGTCTCCTTTTCCATCTATGTTGTCTCCTTTGCGTTGCTTGCTTCTCTTTTTGTTGCCCTGTCTTCTCATGCTCCATGTAAATATACTCTCCCTCTGTTCTTCTCATGCTCCCTGTAAATATACTCTCCCTTTGTTCTTCTTTGTTGTCTTCTCCTTTGCCTCTACTGCTGTCCTTTGCCTGTCTCTGCCTCTGCTGCCTCCTTTTCCATCAATGACAACATTTCCAATAGTCTCCCCCTTTGGCATTGATGGCAATACACTTCCTCTGTTTTCCTTTTAGGACCCTTCCTTCTGTTTCTAGCTCTTCCTCCCCCTTTGACATCAATGGAAAGGGGTTGCTTGTGTTTAGTGTGCTTTTAACTCTGGCCCATGTTGCACTGATCTTGAGGACCTGTTTCATGCTTTCTTTGCTAACTGATCTCCCCCTGGAATGATATTTTTGTTTCTGTTCTCCCCCTGAAACTATGCTTTCTCTTCATATCAGAGAGTAGTATCTATAGATACTACCCCTAGTCTATCTCTCAAATACTCAAATGGTCCTCTAGCAAGTGGTTTGGTAGATATATTTGTTGTTTTTTCTTTTGTTGGTACATACTCCAGCTTTACTACATTCTGAGCTACTTGTTCTCGGAGAAAATGATACTTGATTGGGATATGTTTAGTTTTTGAATGAAGCACGGGATTTTTTGATATGCTTATAGCACTTGTATTATCACATTTGATTGAGATAGGTTCATCAATGCTTACCTTCATGTCTTGGAGGGTTTGCTTCATCCACATGACTTGTGTACAACATGTTGTTGCTGCTATGTATTCTGCTTCTGCTGTAGATAGGGAAATAGATGTTTGTTTCTTGCTTAGCCATGCCACCAAACTTTCTCCTAGATAGAATGCACCTCCACTTGTGCTTTCCCTGTCATCCACACAGCTGGCCCAATCTGCATCTGTGTATGCTGTCAAAGTGAAGCTTTTTCCTTTTGGATACCAAAGTCCATACTGTGCAATTCCTTGTAGATATCTGAATATTCTTTTGACTGCTAGAAGGTGATTTTGTTTAGGTGCTGCTTGATATCTAGCCACAAGTCCTACTGCTAGCATGATGTCTGGTCTTGATGCTGTCAGGTACAATAGACTTCCTATCATGGATCTGTAGAGTCTTTGATCTATATCAGCAGATCCATCATCAGCACATAGCTTGCATCCCGTGATCATGGGAGTTGACACAGGTTTGCAGTCCTCCATTTTGAACTTTTTCAACATCTCTTTTAAGTATTTTTCTTGTGAGATGAATGTACCTGTGTTCTTTTGTTGAATTTGATGTCCTAAGTAGAAACTGAGTTCTCCAATCATGGACATCTCAAACTCTGATCTCATCTCTTCAGCAAATCCTTTTGCTAGTTCATCTTTGTTGCTTCCAAACATAATGTCATCAACATATACTACAACAATCAGGAGTTCATTTCCATGGGCTTTTATGTATAGATTGTTGTCTACTCCACCTCTCTTAAAGCCTTGTTTTTGCAAATACTTATCCAATCTTGAGTACCAAGCACAAGGAGCCTGTTTCAGTCCATATAGAGCCTTCTTTAGTCTGCACACATAGTCTTATTTGTCTGTTAAAGAGAAACCTTCTGGTTGTTCCATGTAGACTTCTTCTTCTAGATCTCCATTCAGAAATGCATATTTTACATCCATTTGATATACCTTGAAGGATTGGTAGCATGCAAAGGCCAGAAACATTCTGATAGCTTCCATTCTAACTACAGGGGAAAATGTTTCATCATAATCAAGTCCTCTGATTTGTGAATATCCTTTGCAAACAAGTATGGCTTTATTCCTGATTACCTGTCCTTCCTCATTTATTTTATTCTTGAATACCCATTTTGAGCCTATGACATTTTTCTCAGTGGGTCTAGGAACTAATTCCCAGGTATTGTTCTTCTCAATTTGGTCCAATTCTTCATTCATTGCATTCACCCAATACTTGTCCTTGCTGGCTTCTTCAAACTTCTTTGGCTCTATTTGTGATAACATGTCTATGTATACCTCTTCTTTCTGTTCAGTTAACTGCCTTCTTGTCTGGACCTCTACTCTTTTGTCTCCAATGATCTGATCTTCAGGATGGTTCTTCTGAGTGTATCTTGAGGGGGCTTTCAAGCTCAGTTTAGCATCTTCTGTTGTCTTGTTGGTTTCATCATCATCTTGGTTTTCTTCTTCATGACTGTCTGATGGACTGCTGCAATCTGTATCTCTTGTATTGTTTGAAAGTTCTTCATCAAATCTCACGTCAATGCTTTCTACTATTTTTCGAAGAGTCTTGTTGTAGCACCTGTACCCTTTAATTTTGGATGCATATCCTAGAAATATCCCCTTCATCTGCTCTTGCATCAAATTTCCCAAGATTTTCATCATTATTCTTTATGTAACACTTGCTTCCAAAGATTCTAAAGTGCTTGATTGAAGCTGGTTTACCATGCCATAGTTCATAGGGAGTCTTGTCACTGCTAGGCCTTAAATGGGCTTTGTTTAGAATATGCACGACTGTGTGTACTGCTTCTGCCCAGAAGGTTTGAGGAATATTACTCTCTTGCATCATGGCTTTGGCTATTTGTTGTACAGACCTGTTTTGTCTCTCTGCTACTCCATTTTGCTGAGGTGTCTCTGCAATAGTAAATTGTTGCTTTATCCCATGTTCATTGCATAGGTCTGCAAAGTCATAATCTGTGAATTCACCTCCTCTGTCTGATCTGATGCATTTTAGCTTGCATCTTGTTTGATTTTCTGATAATGCTTTGAATATCTTAAATTTATCCAATGCTTCCGATTTATTCTTGAGAAATGCAGCCCATGTCATTCTGGAGAAATCATCTATTATCAGCATGAAGTAGGATTCTCCACTTAGTGTTTTAGTTCTTGTAGGTCCACACAGGTCCATGTGCACAAGCTGGAGTGGTCTTCTTGTTTATAACTCATCTTTGGCCTGAAAGGATGTGTGGGTCTGTTTTCCCAATTGACAAGATTTTCATATGGTGTTAGAAGGCCTATTTATTTCTGGCATGTCTCTGACAGCTTTCTTCTTGCTCAGTCTGATGATATGATTGAAGCTGAGATGTCCCAATCTCCTATGCCATATCCATGACTCCTCAAGTTTGCTAAGATGGCATGCTTCATCTTCCTCTTTCACTACATAGACATTACTCTCTGTTCGAACACCTTTGAGCATAGTCTTACCTGTGGTGCTTGATCTGACTTCACAGTCTTGTGCTCTGAAAAGAACTTCGCAGCTTTTATCACACATTTGACTGACACTCAGCAAATTTTCTTTCAGCCCATCTACAAATAGTACATCTTGGGCCTTACCTCTGCCATTATCTAAGCTGACTAAGCCCTTTCCCTTGATTCTTCCTGATTTATCATTGCCAAAAGTAACATTACCAGTTTTCTTTTCGTAAAAAGTTATAAATTTGCTTCTGTCTCCAGTCATATGTTTTGAGCAGCCACTGTCCAAATACCATTGGCTTTTCAGGTCTTGAGAAGTTAGAGTCAGGTCACACTTATTCAGCTTCTTTTTCCACTTGAAGCATTTTTTTGTTTGGTATCTTTTGTGAGATGATGAATCACATCCTCCCATAGGACATTTGGAAGGTATATGTCCAATTTTATTGCATACACAGCATTTGATCATAATTTTTGCAGAATTGTGAGCATGAACAAAATTTCTTTGATTCATAAACCTCCTTGAGGTGTTGAACATCAATCTTTGTCCATATTTTCTACACTCAATGATTTTATGGCCAAATTCCTTACAATAAAAACAGTAACCATAGAAACTATTTGCATACCTGATGTAAGGTTGTCTTCTCCATTTGTTTACTTGAGACAGTCTCTTCACTGTTTACATCTTTTGCTGTTTTGAATTACTCCTCCTTGCAAGACAGTATGCAGCAATGTGTCCCAGCTTGTGGCAGACATAACAGGTGGCATTTTTCATAGGAGGGAAGAATATCCTTTGATGGCTTCCAAAATTGACATACTCAGGGGTATATGAATATTTTTCTGTTGTTTGAGTATTTCTTTCATTCTTTGTTATTAGAGGTTTCTTTTGGGTTCTGTCTCCCTCCTTACATGTTTCTTCTTTTGTAGGAATTATTTGAGCTGCCTCATCATCCTTCTTTGCTTTTACAAAAATAATCTCTCTGTTTTCTTTTTCTTTGCTTTTACTTGATTCTCCTTCATAGCCTATTCTAGTTTTTATCATAGGAGATATTTGAGCATCCAGAATTTCATTCAAATTACCAGAGCTTGTTTTTTGAGAAGAGTTTATAGCCACTTTCCTTTGAGCATTTTCTAATTTGCTTAAGTAACATGTCTTCTATCTTCTTGGCTTCTTCATGCTCTATCTTTAGCTGCATGAGGACTTTTGAATTCTGTTCTTCTCGTACATACTTGAGGAGAATGTCCTTTTGTTTTCTGCACTTCAGTTTGAGTCTATCAATCTCCTCCAGGGCACTTCTTAGCTCCCCCTCAAGGTCGACTTAACCTTCTTCTTCATATTCTAGTAGGAGTCCTTCAAGTTCTTCTATGGCCATTAATAAAAATTCAGAGGTTCCTTCTTCACTTGAGGGTTCATCTGAGTCTTCAGATGCACTGCTGTCTTGTTGAGCATAGAAGGATTTTCTACTAAATTTATTTCCTTTATGCCAGTTCTTTGATGTATTTTTCCCTGATTCTTGAGCTTGATTCCTTACTTTCTTGTGAGGACACTTAGCAGCATAGTGTCCAACTCTTCCATTGTTAAGCCCCTATATTAATAGTGTAGTCCCTTATTATGTTAGTCTAAACCCCCTTATTGTTATTTTTGTACCCCTGTAACCCCATATTGTTATTATTGTGCCGTTACATTATTATTGTTAGGTCGGCTAGGATTACATTGTGGCCCCATGGACTCCTATATATAGAAAGGAGGTTTTGTAAATTGTATCATTCAAGAATTGTTAATTTATGTAATGTATTGGAGGTTTCCCCCTCGAAATGGCTCATTTCTAAGGCGTTGATATCTCTTTTCTTCTCTTTTTGGAGTTGGTTACACAACATTTGGTATCAGAGCTTGGGATTCTAGGGTTTCGCTGCTCCAAACATGTCACCGTGGCATTTTCGCTATAACTTTTTTTCTACGAAGTTTCAGAAGCTGAAATGTTTAGGTTGCGAAGCTGAAATCCTGAGGAAGATTTTCTAAAAATTTCAGAGCTTGGTTCGCAATATTTTCGGAGATATCATCTGTGGAAGTTAGGTCTTTTTTCAAGATCCTAAATAGGTCATCGTGGAATTTTCGCTATAAATTTTTTTCTACGAAGGTTCAAAATCTAAAATTCGTATGGTACGAAGCTGAAATCCTGAGGAAATTCATCAAAAACTTTCAGAGCTTGGTTCGCAATATTTTTGGAGATATGATCTGTGGAAGGTAGTGCTTTTTCAGGCTCTTGAATTTCATCTCAAAGAGATGATCATGGGAAAATTTCAATAACTCTCTCTCTGGGAATCGGATTGGAGTGCCGTAAAAATTGGTCGCAAGTACACGGAATTTAGTTTCTTGGATATCAATTTCAGAGACAAAGGACAAAAAAGTGACACGTGGAAAGTCGTACAAGTTCGCTCTACTGAACCAGTCTATAATTAGGTCATTGTGGGAGATTGGACACAACTTTGTCTTGGAGAATCCAAATCAGGTCAGACTTGTGGCATTCAAAAGATAATTCAGAGGGATATTTCATTGCTGAATTTCAGATATTGAAGATTTTCAATTACAGAGATAATTCAATTTCAATATTGAGCTCCTCAAAGCAAGTAAAAGGTGTGTATTCTTTTTCCGAATTGCATAAATCTTGTTTGAAAAATCAGTTTGAAGTGATTCCAAGGGCCTATTGAGCATATATTTAAATATTTCGTTCTGAAATGCCTCCTAAAAATAATTCAACACCCATTAAGCCCTCAGAAATCTATACTATGATGCATGAAGTGGAAGAATTGCAGTATGAGATATCAAAATTACAGTACCAAGTGCAACAAATTTCGATCTTACGAAGAGCAACCGAAGATGACATAGATAGTTTAAAAGAAAAAATGGAGGCTAATTTGGATGGTTTGAAGGATCAAATAAAATCTATTATGGATGATAAAGTAGTGGAATATCACATCGAGCATCAACAACAAGTTCTCCAACTCTCAAAGGATAACCTAACTTTGGTGCAAAATCAAATGAAACAACCGGAAGATCAACATCACATCGAAAGAAGTTCTAAAGCAGTCACAGAAACAAGAACTCGAAAAGTACAATCAATTTCAAATTATCTCAGCAAGTGGAAGAACTTTCCTGTAGAAGATTCCACATGGGAGGATGAGAATTTTATACAGAAGCATCAAGAAATAATCAAGCGTTGAGGACAACACTTGTTTGAAGGAGAGGGGCATGTTAAGCCCTTATATTAATAGTGTAGTCCCTTGTTATGTTAGTCTAAACCCCCTTATTATTATTGTTGTACCCCTGTAACCCCCATATTGTTATTATTGTGCCCTTACATTATTATTTTTAGGTCGGCTAGGATTACATTGTGGCCCACTAGGATTACATTGTGGCCCCATGGACTCCTATATATAGAAAGGAGGTTTTGTAAATTGTATCATTCAAGAATTGTTCATTTATGTAATGTATTAGAGGTTTCCCCCTCGAAGTGGCTCATTTCTAAGGCGTTGATATCTCTTTTCTTCTCTTTTTGGAGTTGGTTACACAACATCCATAGTTAAAGCATTTGAAAGGAAGTTTACCTTTGTATTTACCTGAGCCTCTATCTAGTTTCTTGAAAAATTTAGCCTCTTCTTCATTAGAGGAAGAACATGTATCTTCCTTTTCTTCTTTCTTCTTTTCTGTTTTAAAAGCTGCCTCCCTCATACTTGGCTTCTTCTGTGGGAGTCTCATCTCATAGGCTATTAGATTTCCAAGTAACTGGTTCATAGTCAAGGTCTCCCAATCAGCTATTTCTTTTATTGCAAACACCTTGGGATTAAACCTGGATGGAAGAGATCTTAGAATATTTTTCTCAATTATACTTTCTGGTATGGTTTCTCCAAGAGCTTTCATATTTTTAACAATGTCTGCAACTCTTAAGAAGAAGCTGCCAACATCTTCATCATCATTCATTTTTAAATTTTCAAACTGGTCTCTATATACTTGAAGTTTGGCAGTCTTTACCTTTTTATTTCCCTCATGGATATTCTCTAGAGTGTCCCACATATCTTTGGCAGTCTTACTATGCATTATTTTGATAAATTCAGCCTCACAAAGTCCACTTAAGATTGCATTCATGGCCTTTGCATTTGCTACAAATTCTATTGGGAAAAATACTGAGAGGGGGGGGGTGAATCAGTATTTAGGGCTGACTGAAAATTTTTTACTTTTTCTTTCTCTTAAAACCCATACGCTAATTTACTGAGCCCAACTCGCGTATGCACGTGAATATCCTTCATAAAACTTGTGTATTACCAGAGATCTTATTATGCAGATAATTATTTACTTAGATCATTGCATCATTCATTCATTAGATGTTTAGTAAGCAGTAAACATGTGCAGTAAGAACAGAATAAATCATCACACATAAGCAACGCACATGAACACCAGGATTTAAGGTGGAAACCCAATTCGGGAGAAAACTGACTGTTGTCGTCTCTGTCTTGATATTTATTATAAAAACTTCTTACAACCTGGTGCGGACTCATACCGACACGCACTAGGAAGGCACCCACACACACAGGGGAAGCTGCAGCCTTCTCTCGTTTTACCGACCCTCTCTGGAAGAGCTACAACCACAGCTCTCGTTTACCAGCCTCTCCTGGAAGGGAGCTACAACCCCCTGCTCTCGTTTACCAGCCTCTCCTGGAAGGGAGCTACTACCCCCTGCTCTCGTTTACCAGCTACCACTGGAAGGGAGCTACAACCCCCTCAATGAAGGCTTCGACCCTTAGCACCATCATGGACCACGTTTCATCAATTTTCATACTGGATCCAACAGCTTCCATACAACACAACTTGTAGGCCTCTTTTCATCAGATTTTTAGACTGGACCCACTCCACACATTTAAGCTCAACATACATCAAACTGAAACTTATAACCCCATCATTTCATTCATTGAATCATCAACCAATCAACCAACAACTTGATCTTTAATCAACATAATCAGTAGCATAATCAACATTCAAACAACCCAGATCTGTATGAATACATCATTGACAGATAGCAGTAAAACAACAAAACAGATCAGACATTTCATTCCACTTACTTCAGCAAACCCTAGATTCCATACGCGCTTTTACTTCACTGAACCTACGTATATACGCGCTTTCACAGAGACAAACCTGCATATACTTCAGTGCATTTTGTTCTTCAGAAACCCTAACTTCCATACACACTTTTATTTAATCAAACCCGCGTATACACGCACTTTTCATGAAACGAACCTGCGTATAGATCAGAAACTTTTCAGGACTGTGCAGCTCTTCAGATCAGATAAACAACTCAGATATCATCCTTTACTTCAGCAAAGATTCGCCAGATCACAGATCTAAACATTTCATAAACAGATCTAGAAAATACATAGTCATTTTTAGATCTAGAGATCCCTCTTCATCATTTTCTTCATAGGTGCATTATTAATTCAGATCAATAAACTGTTTCCCATTCCATGCAGATATACTTCAAAGTCAAGTATTCATTAAAACCCAGACACATGCACACCCTTGCACTATGATCTTCTTCTCCTTAAATAGATTTAGCTTTTACCAATACCATGAGCCAAAACCACACAACTTCCAATGGTATTCTTGGACGTAATCAAATAAACCATACATCGCTCAATACTGTGTGCCAAAACCATGGTTATGCCCCTTGGTATTCTAATTTTGGAGCGCAAAAGGACATACGCGACTTGTCACGTACATTTCCGCGTACATATGCTACTTAGCCTTACAGTAATTCCTTTCTTCATTACATCAGAACTGCTCTGTAGATACATCATATTTACATCATTAAAAAATAGGTTGTTATCCAAAGACAACTCATCAAGTCATTTTCCATCAAGGAAAACTTTATCAAGTGGTTTGCCATCAACTTTATCAAGTAGGTTGCCATCAAGGACAACACTCTGCATCATATTGCCAACAATATCCCCCTTTGGACTTGATGGCAACCATGATGGTGTTTGATCACCACAACAGATAGATACATTGATTATAACCATTATTCAAACACCATGATACTCTCCCCCTTTGACATCAAGTGAAAGGGCTACCAAAACCAAACCAAGGTTTTTTCTTCTCTTGTAGAAAGAAGAGCTCGTAGATTGTAGATATGATGTGCACTGAAGTTACCATGCTCCCCCTGAGTTCATGCTGAATCTTCAAACATATTTTTCAATGAAGTACATGACTCTATGACCTTTCCTATCACGAAGGACTCATACTTATATCAATGATCCAACCAAGTGGATTTACATATGTGACTCAAGTACCCAACCAAGTGGGTTTACACATTTTGACTCAACTACCCAACCAAGTGAGTTTACAAATTTTGACTCAACTACCCAACCAAGTGGGTTTACAAATTTGAACAAGTCCTTAAATGACTGAATATTACAATTTACATCATAGGTCTCAACATAACCTTTTCATCAAATTACAAATATGACTTTTTATAACCAATAACAAAAAGACCTCAAGAGAGAGATCATATTTCAGAACCATCATAATGCCAACAATGCATTACTCTCAGCAAGGCTAATGCTCCCCCTAAAATCGTGCTCCTGTTCTTGAGCCATCTCACTGTTTTCCTTAACTGAAAGGCATACGCTTCTGTCTCCATTGGAACTCGTGTGTATACGTGGCTTTAGTTCATAAAACCCGCGTATAGGAAGTGAAGTACATAAAAATTCACAACTCCATCTCCCCCTGAACTTATGCCACATGTACATGTCTTCTTCACATCAGATGTACTGTTAGAAATAAACATATCCAGAATTACCAAACCAACCATGGGAATCACCATACATTGCTCCTCCTGTGATGATACATTACTAATCCCTATAATGTATCTCACTTCACCCCTGCAGTCTTTATGAGAAGTAAGCTTTAGAAGCAGAAGACTGCAGTAGGATTATTATCCCCTACGTTTTTGACCGGTCCTCCTTCCTTTTCCAGCTTTGCTTGAAATTTCTTATTGTGTGCTGGAAATTATCCAATTTCTCAGATCTATTCATCCCGCATTCTTTTTCTACATGTCCATACTTGTTACAAGCATAACATCTTGTGTGACCAGAAAAATAAGCATAGGGATCATAATTTGTTTTTCTATTCTTTCTTCTATTGCAATCAGCTGCTTTATGACCAAACTTTCTGCATGAAAAACAATATCCCTTAAAGAAACCTGAGTACCTTTCTGTGTAGAATCTGTTTGTTTGTGACTGAAACGCTCTGCTTTTGCAATTGACTGCAACATGCCCATAATTATGACATTTAAAGCATTCAACATTATTGATCAAAGGAGGGAATGATTTCTTTTGAGAGTTCATGATTGTCGGTTGACCTTTTGTTTCTTTCAACACTTTAGGTTTTGCATTGATATCCTTTGAATCTTTAGCACTTTCTTGTGAACTAGATTCTCCTTTAACAGTTTCATGAAAACCAAGACCAAATTTAATAGAAGGAGACCTTTGACTACTAAGAATATTGTCCAGAATCTTAGTACTATCTTGAAACCTCAAGAGTTTATCTTTTTCTTCTAATTTACCTTTTAAAATATTTACCTCAACCTCCAATCTTTGGCATTGCTTCTTCATACTTTCTTCGACCCTTCTTCCTTCTTCTACTTGATCATTCAGTTTTAAAATCTCTTCTTTCAACCCATTTTCTTGTTCTTCAAAAGTTTGTAAAAGTTCTTCATTCTTCTTATTTGATTTTTCCAGATCTGTTTTGAGAGAGATGATTTCTGCTTTAAGTCCTTCACTGTGATTGGTTGCATAATCGTACAACCTTTGATACTTGTTTATTTGTTCATTCATTCTAGAGATCACATCTTTGTAGATAGATTCCTTCCTTTTAACTTGATCTTCATCATTGATCTTGATATTTTCTTCTAGACCCATATTGTTACTTTCACTATCTTCATCATTGCATGTACAAGAAAGTGAATCACAAGAACAATAATCAATTCCTGTTTCATCTTCTTCATTTTCTGCTGCACATGTTTTTTGAGGTATCTCCTTTCTTTGAGTAGCCTTCTTCTTTTGCTTCCTTGCCATGAGTACTTGCAGATCTTGATCAGAATCTTCTTCATCCTCATTTGACATTTCATCATTATCTTCATTTGTATAATAACTCTTTCCCTTTTCAAATTGTTTCCCTTTATCGTGATTTTCTTCATAAGGACATTTAGCAGCATAATGACCAACTCTTCCACAAGCAAAACACTTGAAGGGAAGCTTACCTCTGAATCTTCCAATACCTGGTTGGATTCTTCTCACAAAATTTGCTTCTTCTTCTTCTGATATATAACTTGATTCCTTGACAACTTCCTTTTCTTTTCCATTTGCACATGCCTTAAAGGAAACTTCTCTGATTTGAGAGGGACCTTCTTTTCTCATTTCAAAAGCGGTTAGAATACCATGTAGTTGAACAATAGTAAGAGTTTGCAGATCTTCCCTTTCTTCAATAGCTGATACTTTTGACTCAAATTTTGAAGTCAAAGATCTTAAGAATTTTTCCACCAGAGTAGTATCGGTTATGGTTTCACCCAAATTTCTCATACGATTTACAATATCATCTAGACATAAAAAGAAACTAGCAATACTCTCATCACTATGCATCCTTAAATTTTCATATTCAATTCTGAGAGTTTGGAGTTTTGCACTTTTTACCTTTGTATCTCCTTCATAGCTTTGAATGACTTTGTCCCATATTTCTTTTGCTGAATTTAGCTGCATCACTTTAACAAATTCAGATTCAGACATGCTTCCTAATAAAACATTGACTGCTTTGGCATTGATTTCATATTTCTTCCTTTGTGCTGCATCAGTAGGAATAATTGTCGGATACTGATAACCTTCTTCCAAAATTGCCCATACTTTTGCACCAAGACTTTGCAAATATGCTTTTGTTCGTATCTTCCAGAATAATAGATTACTTCCATTGAATAGAGGTGGCCTTAGAGAAAGTACTCCTTCATGACTTCCCATTGCGACGGATCTCCTTCAAGCGATCAAGCTTCTGTAGAAGGACCTGCTTTGAAACCAATTGTTGGGAAAAATACTGAGAGGGGGGGGGGGGTGAATCAGTATTTAGGGCTGACTGAAAACTTTTTACTTTTTCTTTCTCTTAAAACCCATACGCTACTTTACTGAGCCCAACTCGCGTATACACACGGATATCCTTCATAAAACTTGCGTATTACCAGAGATCTTATTGTGTAGATAATTCTTTACTTAGATCATTGCATCATTCATTCATTAGATGTTTAGTAAGCAGTAAACATGTGTAGTAAGAACAGAATAAATCATCACACATAAGCAACACACATGAACACCAAGATTTAAGGTGGAAACCCAATTCGGGAGAAAACCACCGCTGCCGTCGTCTCTGTCTTCAATATTTATTATAAAGAAAAATTCTTACAACCATGTACTGGTGCAGACTCATACCAGCACGCAGGCACCCACCTGCAGAAGGCTACAACCTTCTCTCATTTACCAGCCTCTCCTAGAAGGGAGCTACAACCCCCTGCTCTCGTTTACCATCCTCTCCTGGAAGGGAGCTACAACCCCCTGCTCTCGTTTACCAGCCTCTCCTGGAAGGGAGCTACAACCCCCTGCTCTCATTTACCAGCCTCTCCTAAAAGGGAGCTACTACCCCCTGCTCTCATTTACCGGCTACCACTGGAAGGGATCTACAACCCCCTCACTGAAGGCTTCGACCCTCAGCACCATCATGGACCACGTTTCATCAATTTTCATACTGGATCCAACAGCTTTCATACAACACAACTTGTAGGCCTCTTTTCATCAAATTTTCAGACTGGACCCACTCCACACATTTAAGCTCAACATACATCAAACTGAAACTTATAACCCCATCATTTCATTCATTGAATCATCAACCAATCAACCAACAACTTGATCTTTAATCAACATAATCAGTAGCATAATCAACATTCAAACAACCCAAATCTGTATGAATACATCATTGACAGATAGCAGTAAAACAGCAAAACAGATCAGACATTTCATTCCACTTACTTCAGCAAACCCTAGATTCCATACGCGCTTTTACTTCACTGAACTTGCGTATATACACGCTTTCACAGAGACAAACCTGCGTATACTTCAGTGCATTTTTTTCTTCAGAAACCCTAACTTCCATACGCGCTTTTCTTTAATCAGACCCGTGTATACACGCGCTTTTCATGAAACGAACTTGCGTATAGATCAGAAACTTTTCAGGACTGTGCAGCTCTTCAGATCAGATAAACAACTCAGATATCATCCTTTACTTCAGCAAAGATTCGCCAGATCACAGATCTAAACATTTCATAAACAGATCTAGAAAATACATAGTCATTTTCAGATCTAGAGATCCCTCTTCATCATTTTCTTCATAGGTGCATTATTAATTCAGATCAATAAATTGTTTCCCATTCCATGCAAATATACTTCAAAGTGAAGTATTCATTAAAACCCAGACACATGCACACCCTTGCACTATGATCTTCTTCTCCTTAAATAGATTTAGCTTTTACCAATACCATGAGCCAAAACCACACAACTTCCAATGGTATTATTGGACGTAATCAAATAAACCATACAACGCTCAATACTGTGTGCCAAAACCATGGTTATGCCCCTTGGTATTCTAATTTTGGAGCGCAAAAGGGCATACGCGACTTGTCACGTACATTTCCACGTACATACGCTACTTAGCCTTTACAAACCCGCGTATGATTTGTGACATACCATTTTAATCATTGCTCTGGCCCTTACAGGAATTCCTTTCTTCATTACATCGGAACTGCTCTGTAGATACATCAGATTTACATCATTAACAAATAGGTTGTTATCCAAAGACAACTCATCAAGTCAGTTTCCATCAAGGACAACTTTATCAAGTAGGTTTCCATCAACTTTATCAAGTAGGCTGCCATCAAGGACAACACTCTGCATCATATTGCCAACAAATTCTTGTTTAGCTTCTCTTTCTGGTTCAGTTGCCTTTGGGGCATATCCAAATTCTACATCAGCCCATACCTCTATTTCTAGAGACATTATGTATGCTCTCATTCTGATTTTCCAGAAGGCATAATTAGCACCAGTGACGAAAGGGGCTTTATTGGTTGAGCTTCCTTCTTGACTAGCCATCCTGGGGGCCTAGGATCTCCTTTCAGTGGTTAAACTGGTACAAAAGGAACCTACTTTGATACCAATTGTTGAATTCTTAGTTAAACTGAGAGGGGGGGTGAATCAGTTTAACACATACATGAGCTTTTTAAATTTTTCATCAACTTATGTACAGCTTACTTTTATAACCAACCTTAGTATATGAACAGTCTTAATATGTTGCAACAAGTATTAAATTAGTGTGACATCAAACTTATTATGAGTGCAGCAAACATTAAGAAGATTTGGTAAATCATCTCAGCACACAAGCAACACAGATAGAGACAACAGATATAAGTGGAAACCCATAAAGGGAGAAAACCACATCTGATTATTGTTGTGATGCAAAGGCAAGCTCCAACTCCCTCTCACCACTATTTTTCTGCAGGCACCAACCTACAAGAGGCTCCAACCTCAGTCAGCTACAACTGACAGCTATCAAGCTTCAACTTGATAGGGAAGCTCCAACTTCCTCAATTTATCAAAAGAAATGTTTGTTGATTTACCTCAAATATCAACTTTGTTTTGTAGCATCTCTTTCTGCTCCTCTCTTTCTTATCTTTTCTGCCTCAATCTTCTGTACTGTGCATTCTATATCTTTTCACTCTCTAACTTCTTTCTACATATCAAGATGATATAACTTATAGAGAATTACTTATGACTGTTTTTTTTCCTCAGGGAATTCGAAATGAATAGCCATACCTCTTAGTCTTCTGCCTTCTCATTTCTTTTCCAGCTCACTCAGAAAAATACAACGGTAGGTACTAATTTTAAAATTACAGTGGGATATTTGTTCTCTTTCGGAGACTTTCCAATGCATCACAAACAATATAAATCAGTTAAACCATTTACATTTAATTACAATGAGAGCTCCAGCTCACTCATTCAGCCTCTTGGTTCACTGCGTTTGTCTTTTCTATAACTGTGTTTTGTCCCTTTCGGCGCTGTTTGTTTTCATGTTCACTGTCGCAGTGTAACTGACATATGCCATACATATGTAACTGCGCTTTTTATATATAACACACTTTCAACTCTCGGCATAATTATATAGATTTTTAACATTCAGACTGCCGCGTTATTTAGCTCCGATACCTCTTGGAAAAGTAACAATAATGAATCATTTTAATACATAAAATGCCCTTTTCGGGCCCACTCAATGAAATTTTCGATGCGATGCATCACTCCTCAGCTACTTCCGATTGCGATTGATCGCAATCGCAATTTCTATTTAAATGTATCGATGCTCTGCTCCTTCTACGATGTGATGTATCATCCCTAGAATTCTTCTGATTGAGATTAATTGCAATCGCAGCTTTTAGTTGTGAGTTTCGATGCTCCGATGCTCTGATTCCAATGATTCACTGTTATGCAGGAACTCAAACATATATCAATCATGGTTTATAAACCCATCGGGTTCAGACTTTCATCGCAATTGCAATTTTTGTTAACCTGTTCCACTGTCAACTTTTCTCCGATGCGATTGGTGAGGGTCCCACTTGCATATTAACTTTGGTTATATGCAAGCATTTACATAAGGTTTTCGGTCATCCACCTTATATATTCACATACCAACTCATTTTCAACATACATGTATGAATTCAACCTTTAATAGTTCAATAACCCAAAGGTTCTCACCTTGGCGAAGTTAAACCCACTATATGCATAAGCCTAAGTCATTCTTCAACCATGGCTTTAACCCTCGGCAAATCAACATTCTATATATATTCACATATATATACTCTTACATGCACATGGTTTCGTCATAATATATATATATATATATATATATATATATCAATCATATACATATATTCCTCAAATCAAACGTTAAGAATTCCCTAACAAACCTTTGACGTTGTGTAAAGCACCAATAACTATAGCTCGTTCGGCCCATATCAAACAATGCATATATATATGCTGCTATATATATATATATATATATATATATATATATATATATATAACCTTTGATTTTATCGCATTTATTAACTTCTGGCTTCCAAACAAACCAAAGCATCGTGTTACAAAGCATATGGGCCCACAGCAACATATTACGTACCTTGCTTAACGTGTACACAACTCCACTTGGATCCAATGATTCACCTGCTCTCGCGCTCCATACAACCAATATGACGATAATCGCGTTACACACTTGCACGAGATGTAGTTCTTAATCCCACACGATGAAACTGGGTCCTAGTGTTAACCTACCCATCTCATCTGACGGATAATAAACTATCGCGCTCCTGCTGACAATCCAACGGTGGTCATGTATTATCGCGCAAATTAGATGCACGGATGTTATTTCTCCAAATTTGCGCGATAAACCCGATTTTGTAATACCGCCTTTGGACACGTGGCGAGTGAAGACTCATATCGCGTTATTTCACAAAAATCCACTTACCATTTTATCTGTTGCGCGATACAGCCGGTTTCTGAGGGTTGAGACCACGGTTACTGTTCCTTCACAGTTCCACCTTCGTTTAGGGTTCCACCTCTGCCCCTTTTCTACGGGTTCATTCACTCCTTTCATATATTAATCATTGTTTCATCAGCACTTCAACACGACACTTCCACATATTATAACGCACAGGTTTATTACCAATCTTCTGCATTTCGATTCATAATTCATTAACACAGGGTTTATTTCTTATTTCTTCAGTTCTTCAATATATGAATCCTATTTCATTATTACGTTAATTCAACATTGATCATTTCATTGTTTGATAACAGCTCTACCTCTACCTCCACTGCTCAACTATTTCTCTACCTCTGTACATATCATGTCACTGTATTTTTGCTGCTCTGCCAAATTTGCACTTCTGTCACTATATTTTCCGTAGCCTCTGTTGCTCGATCGTTTCATTTCAACAGTCTTCTTCTGCCTGTCTCCTTTTCCATCTATGTTGTCTCCTTTGCGTTGATTGCTTCTCTTTTTGCTGCCCTATCTTCTCATGCTCCCTGTAAATATACTCTCCCTTTGTTCTTCTCATGCTCCCTGTAAATATACTCTCCCTCTGTTCTTCTCATGCTCCCTGTAAATATACTCTCCCTCTGTTCTTCTTTGTTGTCTTCTCCTTTTCCTTTGTTGCTGTCCTTTTCCTGTCTCTGCCTCTACTGCCTCCTTTGCCATCAATGACAACATTTCCAACATTGATAACAAATGAAGCACAACTTACTATTGGTACTATAAGAACTGATAATGGAGGATAATATACTTCACATGTTTTTGAAACATATTTGCAAGAGAATGACATCAAACACCAGGCCACAATACCATATAATCCACAACAAAATGGTGTTGTTAAATGAATGAACAAAACATTTCTTAATATGGTAAGGTCAATGATGTTTTTTAAGAATGTAAAATTGATGTTTTGGGGAGAAGCAGTGCTATGTCTAGCATACATTAGAAATTGGCGTCCTTCCTTTGTCATTAACAACAGAACTCCATATGAAATGTGGTATAATCGTCTTCCTACTGTTAAACATTTCCAAATTTTATGTTCTCAATGTTATGTTGTGATTCCTAAATAGCATAGGAGTAATTTGAGTGAACGAAGCAGAAAATTTATATTTTTAGAGTATTGCATGACTTCTAAGACATATCGATTGTATGATGAAGAGAAAAAGAAGTTTATTTTGTCAAGAGATGTTATTTTTCTTGAAACTGATAAAGATTCCCTTACTGTTGATAGATAACTTAATCAGATAGAAAATTTTGTGCCTCAAAATTTTTACTATGAATCAGATAATATACTTCCCCATCATGAAGGGGGGATTCCTATATTAGATCAGTCTGTGGAGTTTCCTTCTCCCAATGATGAGAAATTGGTTGATGATGATAATTTCATTGTTGATGATAAATTGGGTGATGCAATTCTACATAAACAATAATAGAAATGGAAAGAACTGAGACAGATGATGAAGATGAGCAACTTCCTGAACAAATTCCTACACAAACTTTGCGAAGTTTAAATCGTATTTGAACATTTCCAAAGAATATGATTATTTTAAGTTTGAAAGTTCCTCAGGTAACTATTCTCATTGTGAGTTTAATTTTTCTATGCATTGTAAACCTGCTTGCTTTGAAGAAGCTTCTATTTATGATCAATGGAAATATGCAATGCAAAAGGAATATGATGCTCTCATAAAAAATGGCACATGGAGGCTGGTGGATCCTCCTGTTGGCATCAAACCTATTGGTTGCAAATAGATTTATAAAACTAAGTATAAAGCTGATGGTTACCTAGACAAGAAAAAAGCAAGACTTGTGGCGAAGGGATATGCACAGAAAGAGGGTATCGACTATACAAATTAATTTGATCCTACAACTAAATGGGACACTACTAGATCTTTTTTTGCTATTGCAACTCATATGGATGTCAAAACTACCTTTTTAAATGGAGATTTGAAAGAACATGTTTACATGTTTAAGCCAGAAGGTTTTTCCATTAAATGGAAAGAACAAAAGCTTTGCAAAATAGTTAAGTCTTTGTATGGTTTGAAACAAGCGCCAAGAGCATGGTATGAGAAGATAACTGAACATATTCTTAAATTAAACTATAAAAATTTTGACCTAGTTGATGCAAATCTTTTCATTAAGAATGTTGGAAGATCAATTGTATATCTAGTTGTATATGTTGATGATTTTATGATCACAAGAAACAATGATGAATATATATCATCTATAAAGAAGGAATTGAAAAAAGTTTTCTATGTGACAGATTTAGGTTTACTTCATTATTATCTTGGAATTGAAGTTGATAAAAAACCACAACACATATTCATCTCTCAGAAGAAATATGTTGGTAAGTTATTGAAAATATATAGTATGACGGTTTGCAACCTTGTTGCTACACTAATGGAGAAGAATTTGAAACTCACTTCCGAAGAAGGAAAACCATTTGAATATCCAACAAAGTACAAACAACTTGTTGGAAGTTTGATTTATTTGTCTATTACTCGTCTTGATATAACCTTTGTTGTCGGAATACTTTCCAGGTTTTTGCATCATCCTTGTGAGGGGCATTGGGTAGCAGTAAAAAGAGTTTTGAAATATTTAAAAGGAACTCAAACTTATGCTATCAAATATTCCAAAGTTCTAGACTTCCATCCTGCTGGTTATTCACATTCAGATTTTGATGGAGATAAAGAAAATAGAGTCTCAACTTCTGGTTATTTGATGAATCTTGGATCAACAACCATCATTTGGAGATTGCGCAAGCAATCTATTCCTACTTATTCTACCACCGAAGCTAAATATGTTGCATCCACTCAAGCCACTAAGGAAATCATTTGGATTCAAAAAATACTCGAATATTTGCAGGAGAAATAACAAGTTTATCTCCTTTATTTGTCGACAACTCTTCGAAAATTCAGTTGGCTAGGAATCCAAAGTTTCATGATCGAACCAAATATATCAACACTAAGTGTCATTTGACTTGACATCACATAGAAGCCAAAACAATTCATCTGACACATTGTCCAACTTTAGGACAAATTGCAGATATTTTTACCAAAGCATTAGGGCATGAAAAATTCAAAAAATTTAGATCTTTACTTGGTATGACAAATTTCCCTTCGAATTAAGGGGGGAAATGTTGTAATCCTATGGGATTGCCGCTATGATATTGTTTTACAGTTAGGAATATAGTTATTTTAGTTACAGTTAGGTAGTTTTCAATTATGCGATTATACCGGTAAGCTTGCACTATAAATGTAACTATGTTTTAATCAATACGAGGTGAGATCACATCACTCCAGTTCAACACATAGCCTATAGCATGGAGACCTAAATTCTGCAAAGGTATTGTTGTTTTATTAAGCTTGTATGGAAAGGTGTTTGAGTGTATTAAGAGCATGTGAGTATATACGGATCTATGCAGAGAGTTCATCTCTTGGTAATATAATTTAATGGAATACAAGTTTTTGAAAAAATATGAATCAACTTCGTGGTCGCAAGTGTACTACTGTAAGTTGAATTATTTTGTTCATGTAATTGGATAGAGGAGAGTCTATAGGGTGAGTCTTTGTGAAGGACACAAATCCATATTATTGTGATAAAAAATGTAATTCTATATTGCATAGCAGTATTTTTAATCCATTTCAAATATTTGATCTTTTTAAATTTGAATAATTTCGATGAAAACCAAAATACCTTTGCGCCAAGTTTGGCATTAGAATAATGTATGAGTTGTAACTTAGAAAATCTATAAGACATTGTGAAAGAACATGGATAGTAAATCAAAGGGCTTAGTGAAAGAATATTATATGAATAATGACTTGTCCATAGAGAAAGAGATCGTTGAACTAAAGGAAAAAATGAGGTATATGATGGAGCTACTACATGAAGAAGAAAGAGAAAAAAAATTGAGTTATATGATGGATTTTCTACATGAATAAGAAAGATAAAGCAAGAGTTATGGTTGGAAGACGAAAAGGAAAGTCAAATGGCCTATAGTGCTATTTATAGAAAAGAAATTAAGACATATATTGAGTGTCTCGGTCATAGCATAAAAACTTGAATGCATGAAAATCAGTTCTTCGCCACAAAGCAAGCAATCTTCATTTGTGAACTTGATAGAGAACAATGTTTGATGAAAAAATGTAGATGAGAGACAATATACGAGTCTCATGGAAATATTTAATAGTTCAATCCAACAAGGAGGAGAGATGTCAATTCTAGAGGCATGAATAGTGACAGATGAATCTCAAGTTTTACAAACTCATTGTTTATATGAGTGTGTATTGGTGGGTCTTAGAGAATATGAATATGAACAAGTATATGTAGTTGTCATAAAGAAGAAAGAGAATGAAAGGCAAATTAAAGTCATGGACCTAAAATATACAAGTAGAGAACAAACCAACGAAAAGTTTCAACATTTTAGAAGATGGAATAGAGACCATAAAAAAAGCAGCCTCATTTTAGGTCTAATGGAGCTCAAAAACAATTTTCAAGTTGAAAGGGAAGGAATTTCAAATGAAAGAAGTACCTTGTTCATTGTAGCATCTCAATTCTACCTTGTTTTTCGAAGTACCTTGTTCATTGTAGCATCTCAAGTCTACATAATCGTGAGAAATTCATGTATTCGAAGTGAATCAACCTATATCTACACCAAGAAAACAAAGCTTGGGATCTAGGAAGAGAAGATATTTCAAGAGATGTGTATGAAAATGATAAAATTCAGACTATCATAATGGGAACAATAACTATTTAAAAGGAAATATGAAGGAAATATTAATTCAACATTAAATAACTCATGGATAGGATCCCATGATGAAGGTTGTGTTCCTTGGTAGTGTCATGCAAAGGCACCACCAGTGTAAATGTATTTTTTGGTTTAATGTTTTATCCTAAGATCTAGATACTTCTAGACTCATACATGTAGGGAAATATTTGTTTGGATATAACCTCCTAAGTGTCAAATAATGAGATAAATAAATATAATGTGTTTGTTTTAGCATATAGTCAGGGGTGTTAAAATAAGTATAGTAGTAGTTTTGATTTTTCTAAATAGGGTAATATCTCAATAACATCCATTTGGATCCAAGTCATCTTCCTTGTGATCTATATAAAGAAGTTTTCAACATTGTAATAATCAGAGTAATTGGAGCTTTGATTATTTTAATAGAAATAATAATGTGTGTGATGCTCCTTGAATCCAATTCTCCATTATTTTCATCTATGTGTTTATTTCATTGTGGATCTTGATTTCGTCAAGAAACCCAATCTCCTTGAGGATATAAACAATTAGGAGGACAATTACTAGTTTTTGATAAAGTTCTTAAACTCCTAGAGGTAGATACATTCTTGTATTCTCAAGTTGGAAGATAGGAAAAATTTTAGGGGCTAATATTCACAATCGAAATAATTTTTTCATGCTTTTTCCAAAAGAATATTTTACAATTTCAAATTTTTTTCTAAAAAATACTTGCCCAAATTTTATAGTATAAAATTATTTTACTTTAAAAATTGCCATAATTTTATAGAGACTATATATATATATATATATATATAGAGAGAGAGAGAGAGAGAGAGAGAGAGAGAGAGAGAGAGAGAGAGATAATCTACGCTATAATCCGAGAAATGAGTTACGATATGTTCTTTTTTTGAGCCCCTTTGACTAGCTTCTTCTAATGACACTTTTACAGAAAAACGAAGAAGCCAACCTCCTCCCAATAAGAGCAAGGGGGGGAGTTCAAAAAATAAGGCTCATGATTTTTGTTCCTAATATTGCATGAGAGTAAGAGTATATTTTAACAAATTTCTTGCACAAGAAAACGCAGAAATATAACATTTCTATAAGTTGCTAGAATATAGTCCACACTTGGACCACGGGAGTCAAGACCATAGTTATTTATACTATGATATTTCTTGCTTCTTATTACCAAAGGGGAGGGATGTTTCTTTTCAATCACATTTAAATAGGAAGGGAAAGGGGAAGTCACAAATAGTTGTGGTGACAACAAAGACGCAGTTGAGTGAGATTACTTCCAAGTTTGATAGTGAATTTTCACTCGTGTCTTGCCTTTCTACCAGCACCATTGCTAGAAGTTCCTGATACTTAGACAATGATACTTCATGCCACACGATAGGACATAGAGATATTTTAAGTATTGTTTCAAAGGATGACTCAACGATCCATATTGAGCTTGGTGATGACGCCAAGTATGCATTGAAGGGACAAGGGACAATTTAGTCCCAACTTGAGTCAGGAGGGTCGTTTGACGCATAGGGGGTACTCTGCGCGTAACCTAAAGAAGAACCATTTTTCCATACTAGTCATGGAGGAAAAATGTTATGAGGTTAACTTCCAAAGGGGGAAATTGTTCGTCTTCCTAGAGGGCATGGGAGCATGTAACTAGATTTAGTTTTCATAACGACATTTGTAAAACATGACATTGTATATTTTGTATATTGAAAAGAAGAAAAATAATTTAAGTCAAAGAATGTTATTCATTTTTCTAGGGTCTTCTAGGTCAATAAAGGCTTTTTTCATGTATTATAGTCCCATTTGGACTCATTATAACAAAATAAAATAATTATTTTTGAGCTAAGAAAGCTAATTTATCCTCCAAGACCAAGTCAGCCCAAATAAGGAAAAGTTGGCTCAAAATAAAGCTATTTGACCTCACAAGAAGGATATTAATAAGAGAGACTTTGACTCATTCAGTAAACTCACTCACAACAAGTTTTATCTATAATTGAAGAAGAAGAAAAGGAAGTGTGAAGGGGTAGAAACCAACGAGAATCACCTAGTGAAGGAAGAAAGAACGAAGGAAGACCTAAATATATCCACACGTGAAAAATATAGGGTTTTTTGGCTTATTTTAGGGCCTTAAATTACAAGTCGAAGGTGGAGATATGAAGTGGAGGTCGAGACCTATTGGGAGTAGACTTGAAGAAGGTTTGATCTTTGTTGACCTTGGAAGAATTCATATTATTTGAAGTCTTGTTGAAGGGATGACTTGGTGCTTGGGAGGAACTTTGGATTTGGTATTTAGGTCTTGGAAGTCTCATCTTGAACTGATTATATAAGAAGAGAAGTATTATTTTTGGGTTTTCCCCTTGGAGGGGTTTGCCTTGGCTTGGAGCCTATATCTTGTGTGAATTTTCTTTTTGTGATCTTCATTGTTTTGGTAATTGTTTGATGAAAAAAATAAAGAAGCAATAAAAGACCAACGAATATCAAAATTAATTATCAATAAAGGAAACTCAAGCATAATCTATGATAACCTCAATTTTCCAACATGCTTTCAGAGCTAAGGTGTAAGAAGGAGATTGAAGGTTACATCTTAGTTGGAACTTTCTTCTCAACGGAAAGGTTTATGAAGAGAAGGTTTTCATGTTTTTTAGGAACCTAATTGTAACTATCAAAGAAAACATCTTAAAGAACATCACCAAGCTATCAAAAGAAGTGATGGGCGGAATTTTCTTCTCTACTCTCTGTAGCACTTTCAAGGATGATAATGTATGGATTATTGACAATGGTGCTTCCAAACATATGACAGTTGAATGAAATCATCTCCAAACTCTGTCGAAAGGAACCTCTTCTCATTTGAGTCAAACTTGGAGACAAGAAGAGCTATCCAGTAAAAGGAATTGGCTCTACTTCATTAGAGCTAGAGACTGGTGGAATAATTCATCTCAAGAACATATTATATGTTCCAGGTTTGAAGATAAAATTACTTTATATTTCTTGTCAAGAGGATAAAAGTGATATGATTTATTTTGTTGATGGAAATTTTTTTATTTATAGTACTGAACATGCTAATAAAATTGGGATTCATGAGTGGACTTTATATAGGCTTCTTACACCTCTCCCTCAAGCCCTAATACACTTAGATGTTAGCCTTTTTGATCTATGGCATAGAAGGTATGGACACCTTCACTACAAGATATTTCCATCTCTGAATAAAATTTTCATTAGCATCATTGAATTAAATGAAAATCATGAAGGAATTTGCAAGGTATTTTCTTTAGGAAATAATATGGAAAAATCCTTTGCAAAAAGTGATACTAGATTGAAGTAAATCCTAGATCTCATACACTCCGATGTATGTGGTCCTATGGTAGTAAAATCGCTTGGAGGAAATAAATACTATGTGACATTCATTGATGATTTCTTTAGGAAAACATGGTTATACCTCCTCAAGAACAAAGATGATGTGTTAGAGAAGTTTCAAGAATTCAAGAATGAAATAGAGAATTTGATAGAGAGGAAGATCAAGACTCTAATGTTTGTTAATGGTGGATAATATACCTCCAAAGAGCTTATATCATTTTGCAAGGAAGTTGGGATTAAGAGGGAGCTACTTGTTACTTAAAATCCTAAACATAATGGTGTGGTTGAAAGGAAGAAAATAACTATTGAAGAATGTGTCAAAGCCATGCTACATGATCAATATCTTCCTCAATTCCTATGGGGAGAAGAATGTGTAACAACTATCTACTTGCAGAATTGAAGTCCTCGTAATATTCTCAACAAAATAACTCCATAAGAAGCATTTACAGGAAAGAATCCCAATGTGGATCATCTTCGAATATTTAGATTTCTTGTTTACATACACATTCCAAAGGAAAAAAGGAGGAATTTGGATCCTACCAGTACAAAAAGCATATGTGTTGGTTATAGTGCTTCATCAAAGGCGTATAGGATCTACATTAAAGAGGATCATCGTATTGAATTAAGAAGGGATGTCATCTTTGATTAAAATATAGCTTACAATAGATCCAAAGACATTCCAATTGCTTTTTATGAAGAATAGGTACCCATTTTTTAGGATATCTCAAAGGATGACAATGTTCAATATTTTGTACATGTTCAAGAAGATGTTGAAGGACCTAGTGAACCTATGGAACATTTTATTATTCCAGAAACTCATAAGAGACTTGTTTGGTTGAGGACAACTCTTCATGAAGAAGAGGGACATGCAACAACAAGGGAACCTTTAGAGAAAGTAAATACCTAAAAGGTATTTTGGTTATGCAACCTATATGACTAAGCTCATTGAAGTTGAACTCTCCTCCTATGAAGATGCAACTCAACATCAAAGTGGAGGAATGAAATGCAGGAAGAATACCAGTCAATGATGAAGAATGAGGTATGGGAGATTATTCCTAGAAAAATTGATAAATCTATTGTCACTTCCAAATTTATATATAAGATAAAGCGTGTTGTGGATGGGAGCATTGAAAATTATAAAAAAATATTTGCGACTAGAGGCTTCTCACAGAGGAAGGTATCGATTATGAAGAAACCTTTTCTCCTAAAACTAGATATACAACCATTAGATCACGTGTCTCTTTGGATACAACAATGGGATAGAAAATTTATCAAATGGATGTTAAGACAACTTTTATGAATAAGACAATTGATGAGGAAGTTTACACTTAGAAACCTTAAGGATTTGAATTCCATAAGAGGGAGACACACATATGTAGGTTGAAGAAGGATGTATATTGCTTAAATAAATCACCTAAAGCATGGTATGCCAATATGGATGCATAACTATTGAGACTTAGATTTTTGAAGAGTTCCATAGATACCAAAATATACATCAAAGTGGTCAAGGATGAACCAATGATCATAATTTTATATGTGGATGATCTACTTGGTACATGTGTGGAGCATCATATTCAGGAATGCAAGAGGAAGTTGGTGGCTGAATTTTACATGACGTATGTTGGGCTCATGTATTACTATTTGGGACTAGAAGTTTGGTAGAAACCAGGAGATATCTATCTTGGTCAAGGAAAATATGTGATCAAGATACTACAAAAATTCAAGATGATGGATAGCAAGCCAATGAAAATCCTATGATTTCTAATCTAAAGAATTTGAGGAGTTCAAATTAGAGTCTGGTTGGTCCTACTTGCTATAGACAATTGATTGGATCCTTGATATCTATTAAATACTAGACCTAACATTTTTTTTGCAGTAAATGTCCTCAGTCAATTTCGGATGGAGCAATGGCATGATCATTGGATAACATCCAAAAAAATCCTAAGATATCTACGTGGGACCATATATCACTTCCTTCAATATGATTTTAATGAAATAAAACTCATGGGATATACATATTATGATTGGGGTGGCAGTGAAACAAATGGAAGAAGTGCCACATGTGGAAGCTTTAGTTTGGGATCTTCTATGATCTCATGGATGAGCAAGAAGCAATATATTGTTTCTCTGATTAGTGGTGAAGTTGAGTACATTCTTGCAAGTGAATTTTGCAGAGAAGTTGTTTGCATGGAAAATTTTAAGGATGGGAAATAATCTTGAAGTTTAAAAACATTGGAGAATCTCACTAGTCTCTCATATGAAAACTATAAAAATTTATTGATAGATTTGTAAAATTATTCAAATTTATAATGGTTTTAAATATAGTATCTATATAATGTTGGCAATTTTTAAGATAAAATAATTTTGTATTGTAAAAGTGAGGCAAATAATTTTTAGAAAAAATGGAAATTGGCAAATCTTTTTTTGGAAAAATCATGGAAAATTAGCCCACTTGTGAATATTAGCCCCTAAAATTTTCGATGGTTGTTTAGCTCAGGAAATTTTTATTAGATTTGTTTGAAGGGCTACTAAGCCCTACATGTATACATTGTGACAATGAAAGTTGAATAAAGTTGAAAGAGGGTCTGATGTTTCATGGTAGGACAAAGCATATAAACAATAAGTACCATTACATAAGAAGCCTGATATGAGATGGGGTCGTGAAGCCACATTATATTCCTACAAATGAATAGGTCGTTGAAATTTTGAAAAAGGCACTACCAAATATGAAGCTTGAGTACTTAAGAAGAAATATTTGTTTGGTAGATATTGCTTCCTTGATTAAGAGGGAGGGATGATGGACAATATATTCTTATCTTTATGTGTCATGCACTAGACCAGGACTAACAACTGTAAGTATTAGTGAAGGTCATCAAGAAAGAATGGGGTCTGAAGGATTAGATAAGCATCTAATTTTGGAAATTATTTAGGATTATAAAATTCAAGATGGAATCAAACCTATAGATCGATACTCTTTGATGATGAGGTAGGGAATCCAAGACAAGAGTAGTCGAAGAGGATCAATATTCTTTGAGATTGGGAAACCAAGATAAGCGTAGTCCTAAAAGGACATACCTTGTGAAAATCTGGATGGGGTATGCGCCTTTAGAGGTATTGTGCCATCTCACGTAAATCCTCCCAATACGATGCTTCATAAAAGTTGAGTTTGTCAAGTTAAGGCCTTGTTGACAATGTTGGTTGTAACATAGATGCTCAAATATGGCTTATCAATCCGACTCTTCTTATGGGAATACTTCAATTTGATATTCCTTGTACCATGTGATGGGATTATGAATACCTCCCTAGTTAAGAGGGAGTGTTGGATAATGTTACTATATTCGGTGTTCATAATGACCTTTGTAAAACATGGCATTCTATATTTTGTATATTAAAAAGAAAAGAAAAAAATATTTATTTATTTCTCAAACCATGGGTTTCATGCTCAAGTCTAGGTCAAAGCATGATATTCATGCTTCTAGGGTATTATAGTTCAATAAAGTATTTTTTTCATGTATTATATCCCCATTTGGACTCATTATAAAATTAAAAAAAAAAAAAAATTTGAGTCAAGAAATATAATTTATCCTCCAAGACCAAGTCATCCCAAACAAGGACAGGTTGGCTCAAAACAAGGTTATTCTACCTCACAAGAAGGATACAAATAAGAGAGACTTCAACTCTTTTGGTACATTGTTATGCAACCAAATCATAAAATAGAAGAAAAGATAGATCAACGACTTGAAAATTACCCACTTCGGTGGGGGGACCTCCTTTAAATTACATAAATGAACAATTATTGGATGATTCAAATGAAAAATCCTACTTTCTATATATAGGAGTCTAAGGGGTCACAATATAATCAAAGCCGACATAAAAATAATAATGTAAGTGCACAACAATAACAATAGTGGGCTTCTATGGGGCACAACAATAGCAATATGGGATCTACCTGGGCACAAGAATAATAATAAGGGGGCTACACTAATAATAACAATAAGGGGATACACTAGTATTATAGGTACTTAACATGCCCCTCTCCTTCAAAATATTGTTTTCCTCAACGCTTGAGTAGTTATGGAAGCTTCTGTATAAAATTCTCATCCTTACATGTCGATCTTCAGCGTGTAAGTTCTTCCACTTGATGAGATACTATGAAGTTGATCAATTTCATAGCTATCAATTTCTTATTTCCATGATTTCTTTAGGTTCCAATATGATTTTTTCTTCCTCGTCAAGTTCTGGAAAAATTGTTTGAACTGGAATCTTGCAATCACCTATAACCTTCTTTAAGCAATAAACATGGAAAACTGGGTGCACTTGGGAAGATGCAAGAAGCTCCAATTTGTATGGCATAGTACAAATATTTTGCAACCCCTTGTAAGGACCATATTACTTTGGTGATAATCTATTATCCTTATTAGTTTGGTTGAAGGACATTTTTTTGTATGGTTGTAGTCGTAAAAATACCTAGTCGCCTATATCAAAACTTATTTCGCCACGATGTTGATCTTCCTGTTATTTCATTCAATTTTATGCCAAAGTGAGGTTATCCTTTAAGAGTTGGAGAAACTTTTGTTGATTCTTGATGTCATCTTCCACTGCTTGAACGTTATAATTTTCTCTTAAATATTATGTGGTGGGAGGTGGATGATATCCATAAAGTGTCATAAATGGGGTCATTTTTGCTGTAGTATGGAAGGAAGTGTTATACCACCATTCAACCAGAGGTAACCACTTGACCCATTGTGTTTTTTTATTAGATACAAAGCAACAAAGATATCCTTCCAAACATGTATTCCCTATCTCATTTTTCACATCAGATTGAGGATGATAAGATGAGCTATGAGCTAATTGAGTACTAAGAAAAGAAAATAATTTCATCCAAAAATTTCCTGTAAAAATGGGATCTATATCGCTTACAATATTCTTTGGATTTCCATGTAGCTTTTTAATTGTTTCCATAAATGCAGTAGCAATTGTTTTGGCTTTAAATGGATGAGATAATGCACAAAAGTGTGCACACTTGGTAAGTCTATCAACTATCACCATGATGATATTTTTTCCTTTGGACTTGGGTAAACTTGTGATAAAATCCATTGAAACCTCCTCCCAATGTTGTCTTGGAATGGATAAAGTTTGTAACAAACCAGAGGTCTTAATTGTATCAACTTTATTTTGTTGGAAAACCAAACATTTCACCACAAACTTTTGAATATCAGATTTAAGGCCATCCCAAAAAAATTCCTTCTTGACCCTGTGGTAAGTTTTTAAAAATCCTAAGTGCCCTCCTATGGGAGAGGTATGCAATTCCAACAGAATATTTTGTTTGAGTTGGAATTCTTACAAAGATATAATCGATATTTGTACCATAATGAATCGTTTTTTAGCTAAATGTATCAGATGTATCATAAATATCTTGTGTAAATACTTTCCTTTGATTGGATGAATTTCAAAATCAATGGATCTTACTTCTTGAATTAAAAAAGCACCAATTCCATTTCTCGAGGTATCACATTCCACAATAAAGGTTTTTGTGAAGTCTGGTGTAGCTAAGACCGATGTGTGGAGCATTACTTCTTTAAGATGTTTAAAGTCCTTAGTTGCTTCTAGAGTCCAAGAAAATGCATCTTTCTTCAGTAATGTTGTTAGAGGTGTTGCTATTCTCCCATAATTCTTAAAAAACTTGTGATAATACCCTAGCAACCCGAGAAACCCTCGCATATGCTTTATGGTTGTGGGGATTTTCCATTCCTTAATGGATTTAATTTTGTTAGGATCTACCTTAACACCCTCATGAGATACAATATTACCCAAATATTCCACCTCCTATACTCCAAATAAACATTTGGATGTTTTTGCATATAATTATTTCTCCTCCAATAGTTTGAGCACCCTGTCAACATGTTGAACATGATCCTTCCAAGACTTGATGTATATTAGTATATCATCAAAAAATAATAACACAAATTTTCTAAGGAAGGGTTTGAAAATGGAATTCATCAAAACTTGAAATGTAGAAGGTGCATTAGTAAGGCCAAAAGGCATGAACACAAATTCATAATGACCCTCATGAGTTCTAAAATTTGTTTTTAGAATATCTCCAGCCTTCATTCTAATTTAATGATATCATGAAAGAAGATCCAACTTGGCAAAGTAAATTTCTCCATGTAATTCATCCAATAATTTATCAATAACAGTAATGGGAAATTTATCTTTAATAGCGAGTTTGTTGAGCTCCTTATAATTCAGAAACATGTGCCATGATCCATCATTCTTGTGCACCAATACTACTGGAGCAGACAAGGAACTTTGACTAGGTTGAAATATATCAACCTCTAGCATTTTTGTAACCATACATTCAATTTCACTTTTTTGAGCATAGGGATATCTATAAGGCCCGATGTTTGGAGGAACACTTCCTGGAATCAAATGAATAACATTATCATGATCATAAATAGGTGGGAGGCCTTTGGGAGTCTCAAATACCTTGGAATGATTGTCCAAGACTTTTTGGAGATCTATAGAAATATATGATTTCAATGTTTGAACCCCTAGTGAGCATAATTTTGTGATTACGCCCCATTGTTCTTTCTTTAGAATCTTTTTCATGTCATTATAGTTTATTATCTTTCTTAGTTTCCCTATGATACCCCTTAATTCAACTTCCTTTCCTTCAAGAAAATTTCAGGAAAAGTTCTTGAAAATGAAAATGTATCGTACCCAAATATTGTAACCATTGGAATCCTAGTACAACATAAACACCACCCACTGGAATGGAAAACATTGGACTATTCAATATATATTCCCCCATAGTTAGCTTCATATTATGGCACTTTCCAGAGCAATTTATAGTTACTCCATTTGCACCCATCACTTGACACTCTGGTGCTGAATATAGGAAGCAATTCAATTCCTTGGCTATCTTACAATGAATAAAAAAATGGGTACTACCCGAATCAATTAGCACTATTCCCTTTTTTCTTCTTGATATGCCCTTCTATCTTGAGAGTTTGAGGAGTGGTAATTCCTTCCAATGTATTACAAGATATGGTCAAATTCATTTATTCTTTCTCTAGGGTTGGTTCCTGGTGTATATCCTCTTCTTTTGAAGTTTCCTATTCCTTTTCTTCCTCCTCTTCACAATATATGTAAAATAATTTCTTCTCATCACACTTATGACCTTTAGTGTATTTGCTACAAAAATTGTAACAAAGCCCTTTTTATCTTTTTTCTTCCAACTGTTGTGGTGTCAACCTTGTAGGTTGTGGAAGGTTAGGAGTAGCAACACTTCCATATTTATAGTTGTAAGTGGTAGGCTTCCTTGTTGCCATAATTTTTCTTTCATTTTTTCTGCCAACCTGAATGTCTTCTCCAATGAATCAGGTTCCCAAAGGTGAAACTCATGCTATATGTTATCCTTTAAATTCCCTATGAAGACATCAATCCTATGCTCCTCTAGAATATCATTTACCCTTATGTTCAATTTTTGGAAGTCCTCAATGTGCTTCAACATTGAACCTTTTTGTTTGAGATTTATCAATTGGCTAAAGAAGGTGTTACTCTTTGTATCCTCATAATTTTCTATCATTTCCTCAGTAAAAATTGACCAAGTGACAATTTGTTCATGAGATAAAATCCATCGATACCATACAAATTTATTTCGTTCTAAATACAAAGTTGCAATGTGTACCTTTTGTGTATTTTTCACATTATGGAGATTAAAATATTACTCCATTTGTAGTATCCATGTTGTATCCATGTTACGAGATCCTTGCCATAAAACTTCCTCATATTATATGTGGAATATGTAGGGTCTTCAATCCAAACTTAAAGTCTGTTAAATCATGATTAAAAATTCTTTTGTTCTCATCATGAGTTTCCTCTACTACCTTTTTTCCATTAGGAAGCTTTTCTTGCAACAAATTTGTCAAACTTTCCTTCAAACCTTCAAGTTTTTCTTCTATACCATCAATATTAGCTTCCATGCCATCCATATTAGCTTCTATGTCATTGTTCAAACCATCCATATTATCTTCTATGTATTCTTTTAAACCATCCATGTCACCTTTTAGTTCATCTTTGGTTGCTCTTTGTGAGAGCGAAATTTGTTGCACTTGGTCCCGTAATTTTGATATATCATGCAACAATTATTCCTCTTCATGCATCATAGTAGATATTTCTGAGGGATTAATGGGTGTGGAATTATTTTTGGGAGACATTTTATAACCCAATACAAATATCTATGCTTCAATATGCCCTTGGAATCACTTCAAACTGATTTTTCAAACAAAATATATTTAATTTAAAAAACAATACACACCTTTTCCTGATTTTGAGGAGCTCTGTATTGAACCTTATGCATATTTGTGATTTCTAATCCCTAATATTTAAAATTTATTCCTTTAGTATCCCTATGAGTCTTATTTCCAATGCCATAGGTCATACCTAATTTGGATTCTTTAAGATAAAGTTATGATTGATCTCCCACGATGTCCTGATTATAGACAAGTTTAGTAGAGAGAACTTGTACGGAATTCCATGTGTCACTGTTTTGACCTTCGGCCCTAAAATTGTGATATGAAAAAAAAAAAGTTTGTGCGATTTCTGACACTTTTTACAGAATTCAAATCTGTCACCTGTTTATACTGGATTTTGGAGCCTGCAAAAACCCTAACTTCCCCTCATCATATCTCCGAAACTATAGTGAACCAAGATCTGAAACTCGAGCAAAATATTCACCACAATTTTGGCTCTATGTGGTCACAATTTCAACCTCTGAAGATTTGTAGCAAAAACATTATAGTGAAAATTCCACGATGACTTGTTTGAAGCAACGAAACCCTAGAATCCAAAGCTCTAATACCAAACATTATGTAACCAACTCACAAAATAGAAGAAAAGATAGATAAACGACTTAAAAACTATCCACTTTGAGGGTGAAACCTCCTTTACACTACATAAATGAACAATTCTTAGATGATTCAAATGAAAAAACCTACTTTCTATATATAGGAGTCTAAGGGGTCACAATATAATTAGAGCCGACATAACAATAATAATGTAAGGGCATAACAATAACAATAGTGGGCTTCTATGGGGCACAACAATAGAAATATGGGGGCTACATGGGCACAAGAATAACAATAAGGGGCCTACAATAATAATCACAATAAGGGGATACACTAGTATTATAGGGACCTAACATACACTCACTCAAAACAAGTTCAATCTACAATTAAAGAAGAAGAAAACGAAGTGCGAAGGGATAGAAACCAAGGAAAATCACCTAGTGAAGGAAGGAAGGACGAAGGAAGACCTAAATATGTCCACACGTGTGAAATATAGGGTTTCTAGGCTTGTTGCAAGGCCGAAAATTGCAAGCTGAAGGTGTATATATGAAGTGGAGGTTGATACCTAATGGGGGCAAAGTTGAAGAAGATTTGATCTTTCTTGACCTTGGAAGAATTCATCTTGTTTGAAGGAATTCTTGTTGAAGGGTTGGCTTGGTTCTTGGGAGGAACTTTGGATTTGGTATTTCGGTCTTGGAAGTCTCCTCTTGAACCGATTCTATAAGAAGAGAAGTGTTCTTTTTGGGCTTTCCCGTTGGAGGGGTTTTTCCCTAGATTGGAGCATATATCTTGTGTACTTTGTATTTTTTTTGTCTTCATTGTTTTGGTAATCCTTGATGAACAAGAAATAAATAAGTAATAAAATACCAACTAATATCACAAGTAATTATCAAGTAAGTAAATTCAAGCATGATATACAAGAGCCTCAATTTTCCAACAAAGGGAGCAAATCCAAAGACTACAGTGAGGATTGGAGTCCAAAAGTAGAACTTGTATAGGTTTCAGGGTCATCCTACTCAGGGTCTAGTTCACACTAGTGAGAGCATGTGTGAGATTTAGCACAAGAGCATGGGACATCTCCATCAAATAGATCTACCATTACTGATAAAAATTTTCATTGGTCTTCCAGAATTCAGTCTGGACAAACAGGGGGTGTGAAAAGGGTGTGCATTTGGAAATAGTGTCAAGGCATATCTCCCTAGCTGTGAGACTTGATCCAAATTCATTTTGGATCTAATCCATTATGATTTAGCAATCCTATGTCAATATATTCAGTAAAGGGTGCATATTACTATGCGACCTTCATTGATGAATTCTCTAAGAAGACCTGGATCTACTTCATGAAGACCAAGGTCAAGGTCTTCAGTCATTTCATAGCTTTCAAAGCTCACATGGAGAACATGACAGGAAGGAATATCAAGAGAATGGGGGTGAATACACCTCCAATAAGTTCACAAATTTTAATAAGGAGGAATGGATGAAGAGGTAGAAAATAATAGCTTGCAACTCACAACATAATGGGGTTGCAGAGATGAAGATTCAATCTATCATCAATGCGGTGAAGTCCATGATACATGACCAAATTTTGATGAATTTTTTGTGCACTTAGGCTTGCAACACAACTGTGTATTTGCGTAACAGGGGCCCACACTAGTTTTTGTAGGATAAGACACCAAAGGAAGCCTTCACAGGAAATAAGCCTGAGATAGGACATCTTAGGACATTTTTTTATCTAGTTTAGATAACCAAAGGATACAAATATGATTAAAAGGCTTATATAGTATTCCTGAAATATTAGTGGAAGATAATGTTTATTTTAGATCTCAAGTTTGAGGATAACTCTGCAACTAGGAAGTCTCAAGACATACCAACAATTACAAAGGGGCCTTAGGAGGAGGAACAAAAGGAGGAGAAGAGAGAAGATACTTCTAGTAGTAGAGATATCCAACCTTTAGTGCAAGAGGATAATTCAATTCCTTTGACATTAGTTAGGAGGCCTAGGCGGGTGGAGTAGACCTTGTAGGATGCTCATGAGCATGTTGAGCCTCCGAGGACCAATTTAAAGGAGATAAAACTTCCGCGAAAGTTTCTGGCATACATGGATTTGATGAGCATCATCATAGACTCATAGCCTTCCAGCTTTGAGGAAGAAAATATCCAACAGGTGTGCAAAGATGCCATGATGGAGGAGCACAAGTCCATCATGAAGAATAATGTCTGGGAGATTGTGAAAAGACCAAAGGGGAAGTCAGTTGTGTCCTCCAAGTGGCTTTACAAGGTAAAGCATGCAACATATGGAAATGTGGAGAAATACAAGGCCAAATTTGTGGCTTTGGGTTCTCTCAAAAAGAGGGAGTAGACTACAAGAACACTTTTTCTCCTGTAGCTAGATGCTCCTATATTCAAGCATTTCTTTTGATAACTTCTGAGATGGTATGGAGCATCTATCAAACGGATGTGAAGACCACCTTCCTTAGTGAAATCATTGAGGAAGAATTCTACATTGAGCAACCACAGAGGTTTGAGGTCCATGACAGAGAAATATATGTATTGTAGGCTTAAGAAATTCTTGTATGGACTCAAACACACACCTTAGGCCTAGTATGCCAATTTTGAAATTGATCTGCAAGGAATAGGCTTCATAAAAAGTGAGGCAGATAGCAACCTATACTTATTGTTGGTTGGATCTGAGCCCCTAATTTTGGTGTTATATATGGGCGATCTCATTCTGACAAGTATAGAGAGACTAATTGCAAGTTGTAAGTTATATATAGTGAAATGATTTGAAATGATGCTATCAGGTTGATGCGTTAATTTTTGGGACTTGATATTTGGTAGCAATCAGGTGAGATCTTCCTCAAACACGGGAAGTACACTCTAGAGATCTTGAAGAGATTCAAGATGGAGGATGGAAAATCAATGGCCACTCTGATGGTGACCAACATGAACAAGATTGATTCTTCATTTTCAAAGTTGGTATACTCTAGAAAATATAGGAAATTGATTGGCTCGTTGATGTATTTGGTCAACACTCAACTCGACATCAATTTTTTTGTTAACACCCTAATCTAGTTCATGATGGAACCAAGGAAGGTTCATTAGGTTGCAGCAAATCATGTGCTCAGATATTTGTAGGGCATAGTATGATAAGGATTTTATTACATTGGTGTAGATGGTGCGAGGTTGCATAGGTAATAAGATTCAAACTAGGTAAGAGGTGATACAAATCAGAAGAAAACCTCTTATTGCTACTTTAGTTTGGGGTCAATTCTAATTTCCTGGTTCAGCAGAAATTAGACCTTAGTAGCACTGAGTTTAGCTGAGGCAAAGTACATAGCACCACGAGTCTAGCTAGTTGTGAAATAATTTGGATTTAGAAGATACTCACACGATTTTTTGGTCAGAATCTTGAGCTGACAGGGATCCACTGTGATATTTAGATTTGTATCAAACTCTTGGAGAATCCAATGTTTCATGATAGGTCAAAGAAAATTGAGAAAAAATACTACTTCATGAGAGACATGACGTTGAGGGGATAATTCAAGCTCCAATAAATTTCTATAGAGCAGTTGGCATACATTTTCCCCAAGCCCTTGGTCAAGGGCAAGTTCATCTGGTTTTGAGACAAGCTTGGAGTGGTGGAGAATACCTTCCTCGCTAAGAAGGAGTTTTAGTGTTCGTAGCTCAAACATGTATTTCCATGATGGTGTCTACATATGGAAATAATCATTCAAAGTATCCTATTCTTTTTCATAAGGTGACTTAACTAATTAATTAATTAAGTGAACATTCTTTTATTAAATTTATTTTTAATGAATAAAGTGACTAAAGTGGGTCACTCAATAATTTTATTAAAAGAGAGTCGTTGATCTCAAGATTAGATATCAATTGTTGAATATTAGGTTTTTGGCTCATGTTAAAGTTATAAAATACACACAAAAAATTCATTTCACAAGTCACATTAGTGAAGGAGAAAATCAAAGATGATTTCCAATGATGGGCGAGGATTTCAATAATATTTTAGCAAGGAAAAGGCGGCCAATCTTAACCAATGACATACAACTAGTAAGAAGGAAGGAAAAGAGTATCTATACAACCCAGCAGACTAGGTCACATCAATATCCATATGGATTTTGTATTGATGTACGGATTTTGTACAGTCGTACAGATTTGAGGGTCGTATGGCATGATTTCTGTACAAACTGTAAGTTTTAGGTTTGTTTTTCATTTAATCAATTCTCATAGATTTTTTCCCTATAACGGAGCTCTTGTAAGTTTTGAAGATAATTTTGAATGTGAGCTGATCTAGAAGGGAAAACATATTTATGCATTGTGTTAGATTTCTTTTCTTGTTTTCCACTACATGCAAAAATTAATATTACCAGCAAGTAACTAGATCTGATATGTTTGCTTAGATATCTCGTTTTAGAATATTATTACACTAATTATACCCATCAATGATCCATATTGGATCATTACATTTTTTTCATCCATCTCGATGTTTTCAGAGTGGAAAATGTGGAGGTGTAAACTCAAAGGACCATTTCTACTAGCGGGACATAGTTTGGAAAATTGGGCTAAGATACCTTTCAGGATCATTTTGAGGCATAAGCTGATGTTTTTTGGGGATAAAAATTCAATGTTTTAGTGTGACACATTTTCTTCATATTCTACACACAAATGCCTTTCCAATGACACAAGAATCATCACGGAATAGCCTCAATCGAATTTTGTATGCAAAAATTAGGCCACTCAAAAGATGACCATCTTGTTTTAGCCACCATAGTTTAAGAGGATGCCACGTCATCCCCAATTATTCATGGAAAATGGGATAGCGAAGTGATCATGATGAATAAGACTCTAAAAAAATTCTATATTGTAGCTCTAGTTAAGAGTTGATGGAGTTAAAACCACTAGTAGGCTATTGAGATGTGTTATAACCTAGCCACTAGGAGGAAAAGGGGTTCCATTATTTTAGAGTGCACTTGTTCCATAGACCAATAGAGTAGCCGAGAGGGATAGGGAGAGAGCACACAAAGATTTTTTTTGCATTTTAGTCATCCACAAACCATAGGCCTTACATATTTGTACCCACAACTACTTTGTATTTAAAGAAATAGAGCAGGGTGACCTCACCTTCTAGGTGGGTTTTCTCTCGAAAGGGTTTCCCAAAATATATCTTATGTGAAATTTGTTTTGTGAGTTTTTATTTCATTTTTCTCTATTTATTCATAAAATTTAATTTTCATACATACACAATAAATAATATTCTACAAATCTAAAATCTAAAGAGAAATAAACCCTAATAATGTAGATTTTGGATTTTTAGGTATAATTTGATCAAATATGTCGTGAAAAATAGTACAATGGAATATCCATGGCATTTTATAGATCATATTGGTATCAGAGTAGGTTTCTTTGGGTATATTTTGGATATTTATAAGGGATATAGATTGGCTAAGCCAAAATTCAGAGAACCTGTAGTTGTGATTGACTAATCTATGAATAACCCTCGTGATCTTGCAAAGGAGAAGTTTTCGAGGTGGGAAGCATAATTTCCAAATATAATCCATAATTTGAATCACCTCCTGTCATACCTGAGCAATAATCTTGGGATATTATAAGAATATGCAGGTTCTAATGTAGAGGACCGATCAAAGGGGAAGTCAAAAGATGGGAAGAAAAAAATATTGAGTAAAAGAAAGGACTAGAAAGATATCAACCCAGATCGAGTTTCATGAACCATTCATAGTCCTGTTCAAAATGGAAGTGAAGGTAGATATCAAAACATACTAAGGTGATATTGAGGATATGAATTTAAATCACTAGTTGCAACAATTAGAAATTTATTTTTTTGTTCATCATATAGAGGAGGAACAAAATATTTTATTTGTGCGGTTGAAATTAGAGGGTCATGCCTTGACCTGGTGGGAAAGCCAAATACCTTGAGATTGGAGGGATATTGGGCCACATACAATGTGGGAGGACTTTAGAACCCTCTTAAAGTAACAATTTTACCCTATTGGGTATGTCGAAAACCAATGGATGCATTGGCACTACTTCAGGCATAAGTAGGGGTAGAGTGTACAAAAGTACATCACATAATTTAGAAATATGGGAATAATTTTGGGTATCTCCCCAAAGAACCTAGATGTGCTCCTCAAGTATCTTAGGGGTATACACAACCATATTCATAAGAAAGTGATGGTGTTCAAGCCTATATTTGTGTACAAGGCTTATGTGCAAGCACAGTACTTGGAGAACATAGGCCTGAAGAAAGAAAAATCAAGTGGATTGAAGCAAAAGGAGCAACAAGATACTTCTAAGGAGGGGAAGAAGAAGTGGAAAGGGGGAAAAGATAAAAGGTGGAAGCCACAACACACCAATGAAAATACCCCAACAAACACTACAACCACTGTAATATTAAGCATACATATATAGAATAAGTGTTGTAATTTGCATCTGGAGCTTAACTCAAAGAAAATAAAGATAATAAGAAGAAGAATCTCATGATCACCGATTAAAGCATCCAAGTTGAAAGAAAATCAGACATGGGTGAGAATATAGTTTGTACGTTAGTGTAGAAGGAGGTGAATCTAAGTAGCATAGAGAAAGAAATGACCAAACTCTTCCACATCAAGATATAGGTCAAGAAGAAAAAATATTGAGGCTCTATTTGACTGAGGATCACAAGAAAATATCATTGCAACAAAGTTGTTCAAAAAATTTGGATTGGAATTTCATCATCATTTAAGATCATATCCATTAAGATTAGTAAATAACGATTCAAAGTTAAAAGTGAGAAAACAGTACAAATTAAATTTTCTATCAATGTTGATTTTATTGATGAAGTAGAATTAGATGTAGTTCCCCTTGACGTATGTGGAGTGGTTTTTGGAATTCCCTACATGTATATGCATGATGAAATATCCATGCAGAGAGCTAACCAATATTGACTCGTCAAGGATGGAGAATCATTCACCATCAACGTGCACAAAAGCAAGTCAAAATTTTCATTGGTTAGTGCCAACCAAGCCAAGAAATTGATCAGTTCTAGAAAGAAGTATGTTCTACTATTTTTATGAGAAATCGGTTTGTAGAAGGGTCAATAAGAGGCAAGGAATCCCTTGAGGGGTGTACTAAGAAACATAAACAAAAAATTTAATAATTTCTACAATCATACAGGGATGTGTTTTAGGTGTCTAAAGGGTTACCACCCAAGAGGGAAGTGGAGCAAGAGATGCAACTATTGTTGGATTCCCCATTGCAAAACATTGGACTATATAGGAATTCTATTATAGAAGCATGTGAGGTGAAGAAACAATTGCAACAATTATGGGAATAGGGTTTCATTCGACCGAGTACATCACCATGTGGGTCACTAGTCATCGTTGTGCTAAAGAAGGATGATCCTTGGCGAATGTGTTTAGATTACATGGCATAGAAAAAAATCACGCTCAAGAACAGATACCCCCTTTCTAGGATATCTAATATGTTGGATTAGTTGCAGCAAGCGAAATACTTCACCGACCTGTAATTAAAGTATGGATATCACCAAGTTTGAGTCAGACAAGAAGATACCTTGAAGACCACCTTCAAAACCAGGCAAGGTTTGTATGAGTGGTTAGTCATGCCATTCTACCTACGAAATGCACTAGTTATATTTATGAGGTTAATGAATGATATACTATGCACTTTTATAGATTCATTTGTTATTGTTTATTTGGATGATATATTGGTATATAGTGCTAACTCGGAGGAGCACATGTCACATCTGATGTGGGCGTTGGAGACATTAAAGAAGCAATAACTGCTAGCAAATATCAAGAAGTGTGAGTTTTCACAACAGTCTTTGGTGTATCTAGGGTATGTGATAGGTGGAGGAGAGTTGAAGATATATATTTCCAATATGGAGGCCGTCATGAAATGGTCGATGCATGCTAATGTTTCTGAGGTTAGGACTTTCATTGGGGTGACAGAGTACTTCAAGAAATTCATAGCTTCATTTCCAGCTGTAGCATCACCACTCCACGACATAAAAACAAGTGGCAAGGGTGTCCATGGGGGAAAGGGTCAGAAGAGGTACTTTGAGGAGATAAAGAAGATCAGTCACACACCAATTTTAGCATTAAAAAACTTACAACAACCCTTTGAAGTGGAGACATTAGTGAGTGGGTATGCTATGGGAGTAGTCTTGATGTAGGGAGAAAGACCTTTATGCTACCATTCTGAAGTATTTCATGGGGGAATTCTTAACTACCATACCTATAACAAGGAGATATATGCCCTTGTGAAAGTTGTGAAGAAGCGTAAGCACTATCTTATGGGAAAGGAGATAGTCATCCACACATATCACCATTCACTACAGTTCCTGCAAGACTAGAGTATGCTTAAAAAAACCAATAATTACAAGTGGATGGGATCTCTACAATAATTTCGTTTAGTGATCAAGTATAAGAAGGGAAACAAAAACAAGTGGGAAGACATTCTTTCAAGGCTTCCCACATCAAATATCATAGCTTTTGGAACTCTGATTCACATGGATCCATCCACCCATGATGCATATAGAGAGGCATATTCAAAGGATGAGGATTGCAAGGATGTTTTCCAACAGTTGTAGAGTCAGAGTCATGTGCACAATTTTGACAACGTTGTTGACTAGCATCTATAGGATGGGTTACTCTACATGATAAATAAGTTATGTGTTCCTAAAGGTGATTGATTTCAACTACTTAGAGAGGCTCACACCTCCAAGGTTGTAGGACACTTTGGTGCACGGAAAACATTAACCAACTTATAGAGGTGTATTGGCCCAAGATGCAAGAACAAGTAGTTAGGTTCATAAGAGAGGATGCATGCTTTGTTGTACTAGCAAGCCTAGTAATAGGAACATGGTCTATATCATCCCTTACCTATACCCATTCCTCCCTGGGAAATCATTTCCATGTACTTTATGGGAGGTTTATTAACAACAAGGAAGGGATATAGCTATCTACTCATGGTAGTTGACCAATTTAGAAATATATGTGTTCTAATGCCCTATAAAAATACCATCGGTGGTAAAGAAGCAACAAATTTTTTATTTGGACAGGCCTAGGTGCACTTTGGGGTACCAAGAAGCATCATTTTAGATAGGGACACAAGATTTCTTAGTGAAATTTAGATCACATTGTGGGAGAAGATGAACATGATGTTGAAGAGGTCTACAACATTCCATCCACATATAGATGGGTAAGTATAAGTATTCGATAGGACTTTGGTGCATCTTTTGAGGGGTTACAATCAGAAGCATCCAAAGAGATGGGTTGAAAATATGGTATATATACAACACATTTATAAGAAATAAATCCACATTTATATTGGTAACTCCCCATTTGAAACTTGTTTTGGAAATTTTTCACCTTCACCTTTGAATATTTCATATGGGAAACAAGGATGAGTGAGGGAGGGTATTACAAAGGATGCCTCGAGGGCTAAAAAAATTGTCGACATAATCAAGCAGACCCATATAGAGGTACAAGAGACACTCCAAAAGTCACATGAAAAATATAAGGTCGGGCATGACCAACACAAAACAGAGAAGTAATTCAAGGTGGGAGACAGATTATGATTACAATTGAACAAGGAGAGGCTATAGGGTACTGTTAAGAAAATAAAGGATTTGTGATATGTTTCCTTTGAGATACTAGAAAAGGTGGGAGATAAATCCTATACATTCATTATACCCCCATACATGTGCATTTACTAATTGGTGAATGTTGAGAATCTGAAACTCTATGAGCCTTTTGTTATTCGCCAAATTGGGTAACCCTATACAAAAAATAATCCTCCTAATTTTCACTTCTATCTTACCAACCATGCAACCCCTGACGACCATCACTAGCTGATGGCGTTCCATTATATTTCCACCACCTGCATCATTCATATACCTTCTCACCCATTCGACGTGAGCACATAAAAGAAAGTGGACCTTCGATCAAAAGTCACTTTATTCATTTTGCAATCATGTACTTATGCTTGTTTTCATTTGGTAATTTGACATGGATTATGGGGTGAAATAGAAGAAGGAAAGGTTTTTACTTTGATCTTGTTCCCTGACCTTAAATGGGGGGTTAATCATCAATCCTAGTCTAGTGGGACCTCCCCTAATGGCCTAATGGGTTTAGGATGGGCACTACTTGGGAATCCCTAATTGAGATAACACAGTTTCGTCTATCCCTATTCCATACTTATCACTTTCCATCATACATTGCAAGCCTTTATCTCACCTACATTATTTGGGTTAAAATAACTACTGATTCTCTAGGATTTGGCACCATAAATCCTCATACATGGGTACCGCTCAGAAATTTACTCTAGGAGGTTGAAGCAACTAAAAGAAAAAGAAATAGAATATAATTACCACAAAATAAAATAAAAGGAATATCAAAATGCAAAATATTGTTAGGACATACACATTAGCTCATGAGAAAAAAACCTAGCATGAGCTCTACCTTACTCATTATGGCCATGATCCAGATTCAATAATTATATTGTTTTCCATCCATCTCGATGTGTTCGAAGTGGAAAAAGTGGAGGAATCAACTCACAGGATTGTTTTTACCGGCGAGACCCAGTTTGGAAAAACGGGGTCAGAAACCATCTAGGAGTGTTTTGAGGCATCAAATGAAATTTTTTTGGGTATAAAAATCCAATTCTTTAGTTCCGCATATTTTCATGTTTTTCTACACACAAATATATTTCCAGCAACACAAGAATCACGTCAATCAGAGTTAGTATGCAAAAGTTATGCCACTTAGAAGTTGACTTTCATGTCTTCACAACTATAGTTTGGGAGGATGTCATGCCAGCTCCCATTATTCATGGAAAATGGTCTAGCCACGTGTTTGTGATGTAAAATAATCTATAAGAGTCTATATTGTAACTCTAGTTAAGAGTTTATGTAGTCAAAATTAACCACTAGTATGTTATTGGGCTATGTTATAATCGGGCTACTAGGAGGAAGAGGCATTCCATTCTTTCGAGAGAAATTTGTTCCATAGATGAGAAAATATAGCCAGGAGAGATGGAAGGTAGAGCACACATAGAGGATATGTGCATTGTAGCAGACCATGGGCCACATGGATTTCTTATTTGTACCTATAGCCATATTTTCTAGACAAATAAAGAAAGCGAAGAAGCCTCACTTTCCAGTAGGGTTTTCTCTCAAAAGGGTTTCCCATATCATATTTTGTGTCTTATGTTTGTGTGTGAAATTTCCACGATAGTTTACAGATCATGCCATCACCCAATTCCTGAGCACATGTTGTTCCATTACAACATAAAATGAACCCTTGTATTTCTCAACCCTAATGAGAAATGAAATGACTCATCCTTACAGGGTAATACAACCGCCATACATCATTCAAAGAAAACTCAGACCCTTTGTGCTATGATTAGTAATACAAGCAAAAAAAAATCAAAAGTAAAAGGCACACAAGAGGGGGGGGACAAAGGTCAAGTTGGTAACTATGCATCCATGATTGATCCCCCATCACATCTATACACTCAGGATGTGGATCCCCATCATGTTGGCCCCCTTTACCATGGCACTTGATCATGAAGTCTTCTCCCCTACATACCATAATTATTATTCACTAACACCTACCAATTGAAGGGTGGACCGAGGAAATATTACTTCCCTGTGGGGGCTGGAAACACCTAATAGTGTTGCCCTTTATCCACTCCTACATAGGGAAGAAACACCACTGCGAGTTCAAGGCGATGAATTTGGAATTGAATCCTTATTTGAATTATTAAATACCCCTTTACATTTAAGATTGGTTCACTTAAATGAAAAAATCATTATTGTCCTTGATGATTGGTTGATTTCACTAGACTTTATGTTGTGATTGTCAGGTGGTTCAATAGCCCATGACCTGGGCACCTTACCCACAGGTACCCAGGCCCCATAGTATTATAATGGCACCCACAGGTGAAGCTTTAAGAGCATTGGGTCTCTGAGAAACAAAAACACATCATACCTACCACTGGGAACCTCATTCACCCATTTTTGTCTGCCACTTTGCACTACATTTGATGATTCTTCAGGATGATACACCTGGACCCAACATACTCAAACTTGGCCTTAACACCTTATGAGGGATGACAACTAATTCAGGGCCTAGATGAGGATGGTATCACCTTTAGAGACTTGGGAGGGATAGTACCACCTAGAAATCCCTCAACGTTGGAGCAGAGATCGACATTATGAGCATATGTAAGCCCAAGAGACCCCTTTGTGGTGCCCCAGGTGGATTTTGGGGACCACAAAGATCCATTAACAAATATTTGAAGGAAAACTATCAAAGGATGATTTTTAGGTGCTTTTACACCACACTTTACACTTTTTAGCACCAAATCTTGGCATTTCAAGCCTCTTCTATGGATGACATCAACCTAGAAGGTCATGCGACTCACATGTGTGGCCTTTCTTTTCATTTTATGTATAAGCTAGTTGGGTTGGCTTGCAACTCAATGGCTTCATTGTAATTTTACTTGCTAGTAGGAGATTTAGGATAATAAGTATGACTCTTCCTCATATAAATAGTGAGGAATATTCCATTACCATCATCATCTCTCGAACTATTTTGACCCTCGGAGAGATTTTGGCCTCTTTTTCTTGGTGAAGATGTGATCTATTGGATAGTTATTGTTAGTTGGAGATATTCTCTTGAATTTTTAGAAGTCTCCTTGGAACAATAAAGGACTATTCATGAATTTTGTCTTGTACGTGAACTTGTTTATTGAAATTTTTTGAATTTCATGTCTAATGTATGGAATAAATTGATGATCTAGTTTTTTTATATTGTGTTAATTTATTGAAAATTTAATTGCATAGAATCTAGATCTCATTATTGTGTGCATTACTTATGTATGATATGTGAATGGAAATCCCCTTCATGTATCTTGATTATGCCTCTACCAAGTGACTTTAATCCCTCGCGAATGAAATAGTTAGGGTCTGTGCTAGGGAATCAAACATCCTTATTACTTTGCAAGTTATAGCTTATCTTATGCATCCTTAGATTCCATCCACCCAAGGAATAGGCATTGGCCTTGTATAGTTGGTGATTAAGCCATATTTTATCCATAAATTTCAATTTTCTCTCTCTTCTACAATTCAACCCTCTTAATGCCAAGTGTATCAACTAGGGCTTAGTGTGAGTTGGCTAGGAAGAGAAAGTTTTGTCTTGGAAGGTCGCAACATCAAGGGTTGTAGTGGTTGCCTCAAAATCATTTCCTTTGATGGCCATTATTTCCATTTTTATCCATAATTTCTTTTACCCTAGTTGCTTTCCCTAGGATAAAACCCTAGTTTAGTTACAACTTCAACTTGAGGGCTTGTTAAAGGTTTCATGTGCCTTTACCTTACTAATACTCATAATAGGAAACCTTTTGTTAGTGTCTTGACCTTGGGTTATCCCAACACACAACATATCAATTAAACCCGAAGTCTTAAGTTGCCCCAATTTGGCCTCTACTTGGGATGAAAATTGCCTTATCTCATAGTTTGAACCTTGTTCTTAAGTCGAGCCATCCTTATGTGGGCTATTTTGTAAGCTCGAATCCCTAAACCTAGAATATGTATTAGGTGACCTACATACCAGGACTCCTCTCATTGGTGAAAATTCATAAAGATAAAGGGGTATTAGTTGTGATGACAGTGGGCTACTACTTTATTGATGTCACTTGGTATAGTGATTTCCTTGTAGGGTACTCCTCTACAAGGTTTGTTATATTTTATAACAACACAATCCATGCTAGATTGGGAAGAAAAATAGGTCCTACCTTATGTGGAGTATTTGACACTAGATGCTCAGGTAGAGTTGACAAAAGATACAATTTTTCAGAAGAGGTCCATAACTACAAGATAGGGGTAGCATGGCCTTTAGAAAATTGGGTTGAAAGGACAACTTCTAGGCAAGGCTAAATGGTACACCTGAGAAAAGGTGGAGGAACAATTTCCTCACCTCATTCATTAGAAGATTTTGGGACCAAAATCCTCCAAAATTGGGGAGGTGTGATATCGATTGGATTACTATATTGTTTTTCATCCATCTCAATGATTTTAGAGTAGAAAAAAGTGGTGGAATCAACTCAAGGGGGGACCCGATTTGGAAATTTGGGTTCTAAAACATTTCAAGAGAATTTTGAGGCATCAAACGATATTTTTTGGAAGAATTTTTTTTTAGGAAGTGCCTTCTTTCATATTCTACACATAGATACATTTCCAACGACGCAAGAATCACCTCAATAGGAGTATGTGTGCAAAAGTTATGCCACTCAGAAGTTAACCTTCTTGTTTTAGCCACCATAGTTCAAGAGGATGCCATGTCATCCCCCATTATTCATGGAAAATGGGCTAGCCATGTGATAATGATGAAAAATTCTCTAGAAGAGTCCATATTGTAACTCTAGTTAAGAGTTTAGGGAGTCAAACCTAACCACTAGTAGGATATCAAGTTGTGTTATAACCGGGTCACTAGAAGGAAAAGAGGTTCCATTCTTTTCAAGTGCGCTTGTTCCATAGACGAGCAGAGTAGCAAAGAAATATAGGGAGAGAGCACATAAATATGATTTGTGCAATATAGTTTCACAAAGTCCACAAGCCTTATTTATACTTACAAATGTTTTCTATTTAAAGAAACAGAGTAGAGCAGCCTCAACTTATAGCTCTATTTTCTACCGAATGGTTTTCCTAGGATATGTCTTGTGTCAAATGTGTTTTGTGACAATTGAGGCAATTTACAAGGAATTTTTTTCATACTATATTCACTAAACTCTATCTTCCACTATATTCTACATAACATCCAAGTACTTAAGGAAAAATTTAAAACTCAATCCATCAAGGTCATCAAAGATAAATTATTGTATCTAGACCTAATTGAAGTAAATTTATAATGCTAAAGAATTATTACCAACAACATTACCTATTAATAATCAAATTAGTGCTACAATATTGTTGTTGTTGCACAAAAAATGTTCTCTTCCTTTTGAAAACCTTGTTAAATGGTGAATAATAATAATGTCATTATCAATGTCTAAAGCTCTTACAATAATTATTGGAAATCGTGCACACAACTCGCTAAAGTGTTATTGCTTCTCCATTTTGACTTTGTAAACAAATGGAGACTTGTCAAAAATTTCCATGGTCTCAATTTTGCAATATTAACCATTTCATCTATTCATCTTAACTTTTCTTACTTTCTTGTGTTTCTTTCTTAGTATGGAGAATTTATCCCAATTCATATGTCGACTCTACTTGTCCAATATCCTTTGTTGATATTTTCTAGTTGTCAACATAAATTTACTCAATTCATGTGATTTATTTTGGTGGATAAATTATCATCTTGTTGTTGCTTGTTTCTATTTCTCTATTTTTCTTGACTTGAAAGTTGATTTGGTATGTTAATTGCAAAAATATCCACTCTAAAAGCCCAAAAAAAATAGTTATGTAACTCATGAGGTTACTTGTTGTATGGAAGATTAATCTAAATAGAAATAATCTCTTGCAATCCTTAGGCTATGTGTATAGAGTTGTTAATAGTCTTGAGTGAGTACATTGGTGTCTTATAGTGTGATATGATTGTGACTACTAAAGTCTTACTAGTTGTAATATGTAACTCTATCTATCTTGCATTTTTTTTCTTCTAATAAACATGGTATCTTTCCATTCATTTTGGTATAATTATAATGTTATATAATTTTTCTATCTATCTTATTTATAAGTTCATCTATTATTATTATAAATAAATTGATATTAGTGAAATCTATAATAGTATTTCAAGTGCATATTATTAACATTGTTGATTTCTATTTATGAAGAATAATGTGTGCATGTATCATATATAGTTTTTGTTAAATGAAAGCATTATGTTCCATTGGCTTACTGGTGTAAAATAGGCTTTGATATTAGTTAGATGTGGTTTTCAGATCATGTAGCACATGTTATTATTTTTCTTATGAAAATAATATCAACTAAACTTAACCACACTTACCATCTTTCCTATACTATATATTTATAAATGTAAACTAAACCATATCAATCATTATATAATGTATGCTATGAGATTATTTTTTACTTTTCAATCATAAGAGTCAACTTTGAAATTTAAAATTATTAATGTCAATTATTAAAATATAACTCAAACTAAACAAAAATAATCTTAATCTACAAAATGAAATATGATTTTATTTTTTTACATTTAAATAAAAAATATATAATATGAAACCCATAACTTAATAATTAAATGAAAATATTAAATTAAGAATGTGTAAAACTTAAATAAAATAATAATAATAATAATAATAAACTTAATTTTGATTTTTTTACCACAGATTTTTTTAATTAGATATCACTAAAAAAATATTCAATATTCAAAGATAGCATAATCAATTTATAAATTCTAAATTATCTTCTTTTGCAAATATAAATATTGATGATCACTCTTTTCTTAAGATCCAATTAAACAAATCATAATTTTGAAAAACATTAATAACTAAACTCTCATCATCTAAAATTTAAAAAAAAAAAAAAAATATTTATAAAAATCATATTAAAATATTTTTTCCTTAAAATAATAAAATTTGTAGTGCAATAACCATCAAAATTCATTCCAAAAAACAATTCAATATTATCAAATTTTACTGGGGAATTAGATATCATTTTTTGGATTCAACTGGGTTAAGTAAGTCATTAATCTATGACCATTTCCATGGGAAGTAGTCATTCTCATGATCTAGTTTCAATCCCACTTCTTCACCCCTATGAGTATCACGAAATGCAATGAGTGCTAAGTAGAAATGGTCATAGATGAGTTGAATCCCAAAAATGAGATCTAATAATTTGAGTATTTCCTCATAAAAATGGTTATAGATTAATGACTAATAATTTGAGTATTTCCCCATAAAAATGGTTATAGATTAATGACTTACTTAACTCAGTTGAATCTCAAAAATGATATATAATATAATGCACTAAAAAAACCTCTTATACTTAAAAATAATCAAATTATTAAAATAGCAATAATGCTCTACCAATATTAAAAACCCAATATAAAGTCATTATCTTTAATTTATAATATTGTTTTATTTAAATTTTCAAAATACAATAAATAAAAAAGAAAAGAAAAAGCACATCATTTAAAAAAAAATGCTTTAGCTTATGTAAGGTAATCATTGTTATTAATTGGTATCAATTGAATTACGTTTCCTCACAATATATAGACAACTGTAGAGGTCTCCATGTGGACTGAAAAACCTGCCAAAAACATATATGAAAATTTTCATAATTTAATTATGCACTAAAAATATTTAACCGGAATTACTTCTATCTACTAAAAAGGAGAAGGCATGGGAATCCACTTTCCATACTGACAAGAAGTGAGGATGGTTCTGGCTATTTAACAGTTTTGATGGCTCTGTGTGACATGAGGCCTTATAAAGGCTCTTCTCCACCACACCTCAAACGCCTTCTGCAGATTGGGACAGTCATGGGCATTGTTGAGAAAGTGATTCAACCAATTGATCAAGATGACCTCCTGATGTTTAAGAGGCAGAGTGAGAATTGTTTGGCATATTCCCTCCTCAACAACCTTCATGTCCAGAGATTTGCAGGCCCTCTGCATCCAACCGAAGTCATCAACGAGGGGCTGCAGCCACCTTTGTAGCAACAGCACCCGAATATCAGACCCACATGCCAGCATCTGCCCCTTCCCTATCCCAATGCACAGCCTTGCAGTAACACCACTCACTTCATAACGAAACATTGCTGGGACCTCCCCATGCATGGCTGCCAGCTCTGACTGATTAGCCCACATGCATACAAATTCATCTGCTATCCCTCTATCAATCAAAATATCAAGCAGCCAATGGAGATTGTCTGCTTGCCTGGCTATTTGACGAGCAATTGAACCTCTGTCCTCACTGGAAGTAGTACTGGACTCCATGAATTGAGTTCTGGTAGCTTGCATAAAGCTATGAGAGAGTAGATCCAAGCAGCTACGACAAGCATGGTAAAGACTTGCAGTACTCAAATCAGATGAGTTCAAGTACCCCTGAGCTGCTGTAGTTTCTCTCAGCATTTTGGAAACCAGGGCTTTCAATTCTCGTCTTGCTTTTTCGTTGTTTGCCTTCATTACCAGCTGTAAAACATGGAGAAGAACTTCTTCTTGGTCAGACCCATTAACTTTACTTGAATCTCCAGATGCCAATACCCGTTTCAGAACCTGGCCTGCTCCCTGCATATTGCTATCATCTTTCATCTGGTGCAGTTGCATTAGAGATGAAAGTACCTTGTCCTCTTCTTCTTGTGTCCAGGGCACTGCTTCCAAGTATTCCAAGCATGACAACACGCCCGCTTCAAAGGCAATGGCAGCTGAAGCCTGCATGCCCAGCCATTCAATAAGAGAAGAAACAAATTATGCAACATTTGCAGAGCTTCCATCCAAAAGGTCAGGTGACTGAAAATAATTCACTATGAACAGAAACATGTTTAGATCAAATGGAGTGATTTTCTTAATTGAAAATAATTCACTATGAACAGAAACATGTTTAGATCAAATGGAGTGATTTTCTTAATTGCAGCAAAGAAATGCCCATGGTGAGATATTATCAACCTGGTGAATTTTCAGAATGGGATTCAGAAAAATGGTCAGGTGTTTCTCCATAGGTGAGGATAACGGACCATCGATTCATAGTTATATAAAGCATGTGGCATTTGGTTTTATAAAGTAATTTTAAAATATAATAATTACATGGAGGGAAGTTAACGTCGTTGAATATTTTTATACAGGGTGAAAATTCTATTATAATTTAGTTTTCAAATTAGTAGTGGAGATGGGTATTATTGATTATTATTTAATTGATTTATTATTATTATTTATGGAAAATTAAATTTGGAATAATTTTAGTGGTTTATAAAGAGTAGGTTGATTTTAGTAGTCTATAAAGAATAAGTTTTCACTCCTCTCAAATGCTTCTAGATTTTAAGCAGTTATCCTATTTCCTTATATGTGAGAAAAATGAATATTTAACCAAACAATATTAGGTCATTCTCTAGATCCTACACAAGTATCTATCCTTGTATTTAAATTATTATTATTATTCATTAAATATTTAAAATAAAATTAGGTTTTTCCATTTTACATATTATTTATATTTAAAAAAATTATAATTATTTTATTATATTATTTATATTTAAAATAATTATAATTATTTTATTATATTATTTATATTTAAAAAATTTATAATTAACTTAGAATTAGTATTTAGCATAGTATGAAATGTTATTTTTTTCTTCCATTTTAATTTATTATTTTTATAAAAATATATTCCATAACTTTTCTAGATCTAAAATGCAAGTATCCAATAATTTTTTTTCGATGCATTTCATCTAATAATTAACCAAATATAATAGACAAATAAACTTAGTGTAACAAACTTTTAAGATAAGTAGTTTAAAAAACAACTCTCAAATTTTTTTAGCTAGAAAGACCATTTATAAAAAAAGATCTTGCAAGTTGATTCCTCTAAATTTTCCACTCTAAAGACATCCAAATAAATGACAAATAATATATTTCCATTAAATCAATTGAACATAAGTAATTTATGTATGTAATTAACTAAATTTTGATTTTATAATTCTTTAATCAAACCAACTCAAACATACATACACAAGATAGTTGTTTAATAAAACTAATAAAATTACTAGTGTTTTTAAAAATTTCCATATCTTTTTCTTACTTATTTGATCCCCAATTGTAAATTATATTTAATTTTTAAAATGCCTTAAAAATTTATCATTTTGTCACTCCTAGAGTGACCATAGCCTCATGGAAACAATTAATTTATATTTTTCCTCAAGAACATGAAACAATAAGCACTTAACTCCTAGGATGATTGTCTATGGTTTTGATTTGCAAATACGATGGATATCCCATAAGTAAAGGTTTTGTTAATAACATGTCATAGATTTCCAAAAGTGTAACAACATACATAATCTTATCTTTCCATGAATAAATTGCATAATGGAGTATACACTATCTAATGAGGCAAATATCTTTCTCTTAAATAGAGCCATCCTAGATTGCATAATGGAGTATACACTATATAATAAGGCAAATCTCCTTTCCTTGAATAGAGCCATCCTAGATTGCATAATGGAGTATACACTACCTAATGAGGCAAATCTCCTTCCTTTAAATAGAGGCATCTAATTTTGTAAGGGTGCAGGTGTGCTTGAAGTATTAATATTCATTATTTAATATCCATAGAAAGCACATTCTCTATATTTGCATTGTGAATAAAGAAACAAAGATGTCCACGAACCAACACTTTACTATGGAATGACCATTCTCTTTTTTCATATATATATATATATATATATATATATATATATATATATATATATATATATATGGTTTCACACCCATGATGCAAGGTTATGCAAGAGAAACCGTATGCAAGCAAGTTACACTACATGTATAAGTGTGGGAGACTTTCAAGACTTGAGCATGTCTATGTTTCCCTAGGCATGCATTTTAAAGCTCTTGACACACATTTTCTTGAATTGTGGAGATAAGGGTAATTTTATTTTAAGCACAACATAATTAAATATGGATTTATTGCACAAGATGAAAAAATATGTAGATAATTAAATGTGGAAATCAAATCATCTTTGAGAACTTGATTTGGATCCTTAACTTGGCCCCAATGTGCAGTTAAATGGCGATGCCATGAATTTCTTAGAAATGTCAAAATTAGTGTCTCAGGATAGCCTTCAGGCAAATTGCTCACATTACTAAATCAAGAAAATCCAGGGCATGAAATTCATTTCCAACATGGAAAATTACTAACTATAATGAATTATTTTCTTATATCATGCATAAGTAAGACTTGCCATGCATTTTGGTGAGGACTCGCAAAAGTTTTAAATTTTAAAGAGTAGAATTTGACTATTTTGCATGGTGGTAACTTTTAAGGCTCAAATATACATGTTTACCAGTTTGGCCAAGAAATGAACCCTAGGCATGCATTTTAGTCAATTGTCCTTGATTGCAGTGAAAATTATAGCAGTTTCTAAATAAGAAAATCTAATAGGTACATCTGTAATTGAAAATTCTAATATATAGGTTTTGTCAACAACAAGAAAATCCACAAGCTTTAAGTCTTACTTTTTCAAAAGAACATCTATATGATTTTTTTCATGCATTTTTGTAATCCCTCTCAAGTAAATTTTTACATAGCTTTTAGCGATAGAGTTGAAATTTTGAGAAATTAATGAGAAGTCAACATCCTTAGTGAAATTTTGTAAAAATTGGAAATGTGAAGTGTTGTATTTTTAATTTGAATAATAATAATAGTTGAAAGTCCAAAATCCTATGAGCACAAGAATACATATGAAGATTGTGAATGAAGAAAGGAAATTTAGATCTCATTTTATTTTTGGTTTTTGTAGTGTCGTTGTAGGATCAAAAGACTAGTGCACTAGCTTTGTGAATGTAGAAAGGCTTAAGAGAATTGACCCATTAACTCAATATAGTTTGCAGAGGTTGTGGTGAGCGTCTATAATGTAATTTTTTGTGATTATAAAATTTGTGTGTAATGTCTATTTAAATTATTGCATTTGCAATGTTGTGAAATGTTGTGAGTGCTTTCATCATGTGACTTTGATCATAGGAACCTATGGAATTTTATCAAATGGTATTAGAACAAGTGGATGTTTTTGTGACTAATTTTATCATGTGACTTTGATTATAATAACCTCCATAATTGCATCAAGTTATATTAGAACAAGTAAATCTTGATTTTGAATCCTCTTAGCTATAGTAGATAGTTCTAAAAGAAAGTGAAGTGTTTACTAGAGTTGGAAAATAAATGGACTAAATGGTTCCTAAGATTGAGACTCTTGACTATAGTATCTAATTCAAGCAAATAGTGAAGTGTTGGGTATAATTTATTGAGAAGAGGAGCAAGAGGACTTTAAACACAAGTTATAGAAGAGGAAAAAATTGTAGAATACATAGTTATAGAGATGAGGGAAATGATAGTAAGAGTATTATTCTGAAATAGAATAATGATGTAGGTAAAATGTTGTGTTAGGCAGTGTACATAAAAAGAAAAAAAAAATAGTGTTGTCAAGAATGGACATGTTTAAGAAGACAACATGACAAGAAGACAAGAAATTCCTATGAGTGCTAGAGGAAGAGATAAAAAAAGCAGTGAGGAAAATGTTGGAAAAAAAATTAATTCATGTTGCACATGTGGAAGAGAATGGAATCCTTTGAATTGAATCAACAAGGTGAAGGATTATAACTAAAGTGATAAATAAGGGTGATGAAAATGGAAAGGAGGATCTACAACAACAACAAATAAACATGGAGATGCCAAGTTTTGTAGAAGTTCAAACCCAAAAGATTTGATAGTGGATTGAAGAAATGCACCAATTTTATGCCATTCAGTGGGATCAAAGACCCCTAAAGAGTGAATATTGTATATGGAGAACTAATAAGATATCCATATGAATGATAGTTGTGGATGAAGAGGGACAAAAAGTGAAGCAAAGACAACATCTAGAATTAGAAGAAAATTGTCATCAAATTAACAGGCAAGTTTGTAGATTCCAATTATACTTTGAAAATAAAGAGAATATTAAAGAAATTGAAGTAAAATAATAGATCTACATAAAATAATATTTTGAAGAATTTTGTAAAGTGGCCATGAGAGCTCAAATAATGAAAAATAAGTCATGAAGTTTGTGGATGGGCTTAGATTCTATTTTAAGGAGAAGATACCTATGAAGAAGGTGCAAACCTTAGAGAAGACTTGTAATTCAATTTGGAAGCTAATAAGTTGCTAATAAAGATAAAGCAAAATATTAAGGAGAAAGAAAAGAAAGGAAAATAAATTCCTATCCATGTGGTTATAGACAACGCTTCTTGTGAAAATGTGTTGCATGGTGTTGATTAAATTAATGAAGAAAGTGTGTGTGAATTACATGTTACCAATATCATGCCAAAGAGACTGCAGAAGAAATCTTTTCAATAGAAGATTCCAAGGAAAAGAGTGAAGTAAAGGAGTTTTTGCATCAAACTTGAGAAGCATTAGTAAGTGACAATATACTCAAGAGAGTGTATGCAAACTAAAGATGTTGTTGCAACAATGGTTGATGTTGTAGAAATAATAAGTGTTGCACAGATGAGAGGTATTGCAACAATAGAGTTGCAAGGGATAAATGTTGCAATAGTGAGTGATGTCATACAAAATGGTGTTATATAAGAGGTTCGTGTGGAAATATAAATGACATTATAGTGGGTGCATATGGAGTGCTAAATTCCCATAATTTTTTGTATGTTGAATTTGTTGTAGGTGAGATAGAATGTGTCTCAAATGAAAAAAAATTAAATTAAATTAAAAAAAAAATGGAGCAAGCCAAAAAATATGTAACAGCTGCAGTAGGAGGAGTTGATGCAAGATATTGAAAATTTAACAAAGAAACAACAAGTTAAATATGATTGTAGCAAAGTAGTGGTTGTAGTCCAAGAAAAATAGAATGAGAAAATCCTTTAGTAATAGATATTATGGTGTTCAATGATATATTGATGATGGTGTAGAAGGTGGGGAGATAAATATACACCAAAGAGTGGGAGAAATTTGAATTTGTGAGTTGATCCATTGAGAGAGAGTGGTAGCGAGTTGCAAAGATGTTGAAAGGATGAAGGAGAAGGTCCATTCATAAATGAAGGTAGGTATGAGGTGTTGCATGCAGTTGAAGAGTATAGAGGAAGAGAGTGGAAAGAAGAATCCAAATGCAAAAATAGAAAAACAAAGTCGAGAATAGCATGGAAGAGGAAAAGGAAGAAAATAAATGAGAAAATCAAACATCCAATAGTTGTTGATTTATCAACACTTTTTCAGCTAGATGCTAAAATATTTCCAACCAAAGGAGTATGATGCAGGAGAATCCTTGGCTAAGAAATCCTATCTTAGATGCATTTAAGTTCATATATAGGTGCAAAATACTTGAAAGTATTTCCAATTCAAATGTCAAGCCTTGAGCATGTCTATATTGCCCTAGGCATGCATTTTAATGAAGGAAATGTTCATTAATTTTAGTGAAAAAATAAAAATTTGTTGACGTAGCACATTTATTTAAGTTCATAGATAGGTGTGGAAGGCTTAGAAGTGCTTCCAACTCAAATCTTAAGGTTTAAGCATGTTTACATTGCCCTATGCATGCATTTTAGTGAAGCAAGGCAATTTTCATAAATTTCAACAAAAAATACAAAAGTTGTCGACTAAGCAGATTAGATACAAGCAAATGGAGGAAAATTTGAAAATGTTGAGATACAGGTTTTGATGGAAACATGAAAATATATAGACACCAAGTCTCACTTTTACAAAATAACACTTGTACAAATTTTGTCTTGTGTTTTTCTAATCCCTCTCATAGAGATTTATATGGGCCTATCTTTAACAATAGAGTTGAAGTTTTGTGAAACTAATGCAAATTTGACATCCTTGGTGAAATTTTTGTAAACATTAGGAAAAATAAAGGTTTTAATTTGAATTTGAATAGTTAGGTCACTTAAAGGCCAAAACCCAATGAGAAAAAGGACAAATATGAAGTTTATGGATGGATAAAGGGCCTATTGCTCTCCTTTCAACTAGATTTTGGAAACAGATGTTGTTGTGGATCCATAAATATCTACATAGGCTCTTTGAATTTTAGCATGATAGCAATACCTATCTTTTCGCACACATATTTCATACCTAAACCAAATTCCAAAGCTTGGAGATAGATCAAATGGTTACTAAGTCTTGTTTATAGATATTACAAAATAATATATTGACAACTAGATATCTCGATGGAAAAGATCTCATTAATATTGTGGAGAGCATTATTGTGTCATGATGGTTATTGGTGCACTTGAACCATTCATGAAATTGGGAAGTATCAAATGGTACTCGAAATGCATAATGATATAGTGAAACATTATGCTAATGAAAACAATCATTGTGTCAATGAAAATTTTTGTGCTTGTGTATTTGAACTAAATAAACAAATAAATGCATAAGGACTATGGATTGGAGAATATTTGAAAAAAGAAAAAAAAAATAGTGATTGATACCAAAGCACAAATATTGGTATGAAATATCTTTAGTAGATATCAATATGGACCAAAGGACACCCCTTGACCAAAATTTTGAATTATGGTTATATTAATACACTAACCATCATTCATGCCCGAGTAATCAAGAATGTTAATACTCTATTCATCTCTCTATGTAGAATGGTATGAAAAACATTATATTCATATGAAATTATTGGTATAGATATATAGCTCATAAGAGTCGAAAAAGCAGTGTTAGACGACTAAAAATAATTCTAAGTTTTACACATGTTAGATGCCAAAGCAATGTAGCATACAAAGAAAATTTTAAGGATGTAAATTTATCTTAAAGATTAGAAACCTTGGTGAATGTTACTAATCCCTCATATGCAAACGATAAAATGTTTGGGTGTATTTTCTAAAAATACTCAAATTTATAATGATTTTATATAAGTCTCTATAAAACTTTGGCAATTTTTAAGATAAAATCATTTTTATACTATAAAATTTGGGCGAATAATTTTTAGGGAAAATGGAAATTGGTGAATCTTTCTTTTGGAAGAAATATGGAAAATTAGCCCATCTGCGGATATTAACTCCTAAATTTTTCTTTGGTAGCATACAAGATTATGCCAATACATCCAAACCCACATCCTCATAACTTATATCCTCCTTAAATAATGGTCACAACTTGTCCTAGCAATAGCAATAACATCAACCATCTCTGGAATTAAATACATCCTCTACTTTTGTTCACACTCTCATATACCACATTTGCACTCACTCAAAAATTTCATAGATCTAACCTCCCTAGATTCTCCAAATATCACTCAAAGGATATATCCTTGATGCATGCCTACAACCCCTTTTGCTACTCATTTATCTCAACCCACCAATTTCCTCAAGTTTATGGTGAAAAATCAATTATCCCAACCTTAGTTGTTGAATAACCTCAATCTATCACTCCTTCATTTACCTACATAGAGGACACCCCAATGGCATATGTTCTCCCCATTAAAACCACTCTACACACTAAATTAAGTGATCTTAATACATATACCCTGGAGCCCCATCATGTCACTATCCTCTAAACCACCCAATCACCCTTACCCTCTAGTATGATGCAAGGATCCACTCCAAAACCACATATATTCATCAATGTTATCCTTTTCTCCTAAACAACTGAAGATGAAATCTCAATCCTTTGCTCATTTCTCCCATATCCCAAACAACACCAAAAACTCCCAAGCCTCTAGAATGGTAAATTCATACTTCAAAAGAACCTACAAAGCAAACTCAATAGGGAACAACTAGATAAAGTTCCTCCTCTACACACCCCATCTTAGAGTTGAAGCATTATATGGTGATAGAATTTGATTTATACTTATTATAATGGTTATAGGTACAAAATAAATTCAATACGTCATGATTAAATACTCTTAAAGGGTCTGAAACAATCCAATGAGTATGTTATAAACATGATATGCATATATGTTATCTCACTAGGAGATATTTATACACACTTTCAACAAGAGAATGCAACATCGATGATTAAATGAGTGAATGAGTCTCAGTTGATGCTTACTAAATCTCGATGCTAGAACAATTCCTTGAAGGCTTGCAACAAATAATGATAGATTAGGTGAAAGACCAACAGTAAAGAAAACAAAAGAAGTTGCAAATTTTGATGTTGTGTAATAGGTCTCAAAGGGTAAATAAGTAAGTCTCATTGCATGCATGAATAGTTTAGAAGAAGTTACCACATATTAGTATGTCACCCTAATTGATGTGCTTCAAAAATTTATCAATATGATTTCTAGTTTTGGAAGAAGAAAAAAATGATCGTGACATTAACCTGTGTATTCCTCTTCAACATTGTTAGTACTTTTCATGGATACAACATTGACCTACAATAGATGATTCAATTATTATGAACACCTTCCACACTCCTTTGATTATCATTTCCTTCTTAATTAATGCCTCCAAAAAAGAATGCATAATAGATGAGTGGTTAATATGTAGAGATTAGCGGGAAAAGGAAGTAATAGGCATGTTAACATTGTAAGATTACCTATGATAGTAACTCCATCTACATGTGACACCAGTGCACAGTTTAAACTTCATCATTGAGGTTGACTCATTATGTCAATCAACAGAGATGAGCTTAGAGAAACCCAACAACAAGTTGATGTTTTATAATAGCTTAATGGCCTCACTATCATTGTAAATTTTGATATTCAACACTAACAACTTGAAAATGTAGAGATTGATTTGTAGAAGGTTGTCTTAATCATTTTTTCCAACCTAATACAATTATACATGCATGGCATGGCCATAAGTTCTAGTAGTTATCAAAGGAGTAGTTGTCCCATACCCTGGCCACATTTATAATTGTACATGTACTTCTGATTATTATTGAAAATGCAAATGTATTTTTTTCAACAATAACCATTATGCATCCCAACAACATCATATCCACTGAATATGGTCAACAATATGTTCAAATGTTCGTAGTTGTGGCAAAAATAAAAATTATTTTAAACTCAACTAAAATTTATCAAATATTTTCTTTATAACTACCCAAATTAATCATGTTATTTAGTTTTCTTCAAATTATCTTAGCCTTGTTGCACACTAATTTCATCATTATAATTTAACTTGATTTAATAGATTATGATGGTTCCTTACCATTAAATTTTTAAATTGTAGAAATAATTTGTTCCAATTTTAAATATATGGGTCAACCTTTTTCAACTTCAACCATTCTAAGCTACATATTCCAACTTGCAATTCTTGCATTCAACTTTGACTTCAATCCAACATTCCATTATGATATCAACGATTCAACACTTCCTTCATTTTTCATCCCTTTCAAAGCTAGATAATACGCAATCACCCAATTTTCCAGAAGAAACATTTTAAGAGTTGGATAATTTCAAACCATGATACAGCTTTTCACAATGTTAATTTATGATTTATGTTATTATAATATATTATTTAAAGCAATATGATAATATTTTGATGAAATTGTCATTTTAAATAAATATTTTTATAATAATCTCAAACAATATAATGTTTTGTGAAATTAAAATTATAGATAAGGATTGCATTAAAATAAAAAGAAAATAAGTGAAATTTTATTAAATTTTAAATATTATATTATTAATTAAAAAAAATTATATATTATATATTATTTCATATTAATATTAATAAATTAAAATAAAAAATTTATTAGTTATTATATATTATTTTATATTAATATTAATAAATTATTATTTTTTATATTTTAAGGAAATGGGTATTTTATATTAATTCAACTGGAATACATATTAATACTCTTATAATCAAAGTTAGATTTGTTGAAATTTGCAACAAGAAATAATGAAAATGGCTACAAGAATAGGCTTTTAATTCAATTTTCTCTTAATTAAATTAAAAGGAAATTGTAGTTGTACATCACATAATAGTTCGTAGTAGTTAACTAAGTCAAGAAGACTTAGTTCGTTCAATTAATTCGAGTTGAGAGTTTAATGGGAGGTATGTAGCATGTTCTCTAAGTTTTACGGGGGGCAATTATAGTTTATTTTGAGTTGTAATTAATTAACTTAATTTATTTGAGTTAAAATCAATTTAACTAGTTCAAATTGACAGGGGAACTAGTGAGAGATCAAGTGAATTAAATTAGATTTAATTCACATGTACTGATCAATCGTATAACTTATAATTCACTCGTAAATAACTCATCATGTCAGTTCTGAGGAAGACCCAGTTGAGAGTGGAGTTAAAGGGCAATGTACTATCAATTGTATAATAAACAAATTATACAAGTGGTGCATGGAGTTAGAGGAAGATCCTTGATGTATTGTGTATCTATTATTAAGGAATTTCCTCATTAAATAGGGGCTTAACTCATTGAACTGCGTAATGAAGTAGGAGCTTGGAAGGCTAGGAAATTGACTAAGTATTGGTCAGAGTCAACCTAGGAAGCAATGAGACAAAAATAGATAGTGCAGGGAGCTCTCAAGCCTAAGAGAAGCATTGTATTGTTCTCATATTCTTTGACTTATGCAATATAAAGATAGCGGGGTTTTTAGCTAAAGCTTTCCCCGAATAAATCTTTGTGTTGTGTGATTGAAATTCTTTATCTTTCTTGTTCATGTGATTATGTGATCATAACTGGTTTCCACAATTTGTAGAGTAGATTCAAGTATTTTTTTTAGCATATTACAAATATCATTTTGAATCTACGTGGATTTTCTACATGGCATCAAAGCACTTTATTGGGCAGAGTTGGGGAGATTTTTTCATTTTTTTTGCAGGAATTTTTTGGCCAGCGATTTTGCAGAGGATATCTGAAAATTTTGGTGCAAACATTTTTAAAAAAAATAGAAGATCTCGATCCATTGTGAAAAAATACCCAATTTCAAAAAAAAATCGATCGAATCAGAGTTCGAATGAGGGAGATATCGTCAATTTAAAATCAACTCTTTTTTAGAAAATTATGTGACGACGGGACAGTTACAGCATGGATCTGAGTTTTCAGAGTGCCCAGACTCACATATGTGTTGTTTTTTCTAGGAATAAATAAGAATATTATTTCCATCGAAGTATTGGAAGACCGTGGCTATGATGTGATATTTTGCAAAGGAAAGGTTTTCCTTAGACACATCGCCAGGGGATGGGTGAAGCAGATCGGTGTGTGAGTCAAGAACCTATATGCTCTTGAGGTCATAGATGCATGAAAATATTTTAGGAGCAAGGAAATGTTAGAGACATGGTGGTTTAGAGGGAGCATGAATTACCTCTCAACATGCAACCTCGGAAGAAGCATCAACAAGTTGTGGAGCAGCCATAAATGGAGAAACAGAGAGGAGATCGAGTGGAGGCATCCACTCAAGCAGAGACCTCTAGTAGGGGGGATTTTGAGCCAAGTTGGCAGAGGGAGCACATGCATACATACCTCTAGGAGAGAGGTGGGGCAATGTAAAGCAATAGTCCCAAGAGTGTATAAATTTGTGCAGGGTCCATTGAGATGTTTTGTCTCATGGATCATTACCTTGCTACGGGGGCCCACAGTACACAGTGGCATGATGGATCAGTGGTAGTGATGTAGTCAAATGACAGAGTGACAAATGCAAAGACTAACAACAATCAGATAGAGAAGAGTTGGCAGCAGTGCAGAGTCAACAACATCGTGGAGTTTTCAATAGAAAATGCAGTAGCTAGTAGTAGTCAGAGACTCTAGTGACAAATGCATCATACTGATCACAGTTGATTCAGTTTGGATTCTTTTCAGTTTCAGAAGTTGTAGTAGCAAAAACACTAGAGAGAAGTGTTGCATGCAAACCATTCTGAAGGTACTGGATTGGGATAGAGTTGAATTCCTTTCTTGTTGAGAGGGAGTGTTGAAATTTGCAACAAGAAATATTGAAAATGGCAACAAGAAGAGACTTCTAATTTGAATTTCCCTTAATTAAATTAGAAGGAAATTGTACTTCCACATCACATGACAACTTTGACAATTTAACAAAGTCATGAAGACTTAGTTAGTTCAGTTAATTTGAGTTGAGAGTCTAATGGGAAGCATGTAGAGTGTTCTTTAAGTTTTAGGGGGGGGGGCATTTATAGTTTATTTTGAGTTGTGATTAATTAACTTAATTTATTTGAGTTGAAATCAGTTTAACTAGTTCTAGCTGATGGAGGAAGTAGTGAGAGGTGAAGTGAATTAAATTAGATTTAATTCACATGTAGTGATCAATCAGATAATTGATAATTCACTCATAAATAACTCATGCATGTTAGTTCTAAGGAAGACCTAGTTGAGATTGGAGTTAAAGGGAAGTGTACTATTAGTTGTATAATCATAAAATTGTACATGTGGTGCATAAGCTTAGATGTACTGTGCAACTATTATTAGGAAATTTCCTCATTAAATAGGGGTCTAATTCCTCATTGAACTGCGCAAGGAAGTAGGAGTTTGGAAGGCTAGGAAATTGGATAAGTATTGGCCAGAGTCAGCTTAGGAAGCAGTGAGACAGACAAAAATAGTGAAAAGAGCTCTCAAGCCCGAGAGAAGCATTGTATTGTTCTCATATTCTTTGACTTATGCAATATACAGATAGTGGGGTTTTTAGCTAAAGCTTTCTCCAGATAAATCTTTGTGTTGTGCGATTGAAATTCTTTATATTTCTTGTTGATGTGATTATGCGATCGTAATTGGTTTCCACAATTTGTAAAGTATATTCAAATATTTTGTTTTATCATATTATAAATATTAGTTTGGTTTTCACAATTTGTAAAATATATTCAAATATTTTGTTTTATCATATTATAAATATTAGTTTGAATCTACGTGGATTTTCTACAAAATCTTCTTCATCAAAATTCCAAATTTTCACAAAAATAAGTTTGTTCCTACCTCGTTGTTTTCTAACTACAATTCTAACAACACTTATTTTATAGAGTCTCCAAAACACTCCATTATATTATGTAAACTTGCAAAACATAAAAACACTAGCGTTTGTCTATCCATTACCATCCTTATCAGCCTTGGAGCTTTCAGTGTCTCATACCTACGTTGCTTCCACCTGATGAAGAGAATTCACGTCCATTGACTAAACCAGGAGCTCCTCATGATGTTACTCTAATTGCGCTCTAGGAAGAAAATTATCACGGATCCCATAGACTTCCTTGAGAACTCCCACGGTCACCATTTCCACTTTGAGCTCTATGCTATCCACCTTTAGTGCCATATTGTCCACCTTTGTAGCCAAGTTTTCCATTGTCAACTGCATACGGTCACATCTGCCTGCATCGCCTCTAGTTGCTGAGGTATCAATGTAAAATATGATCTAACCCCGTGGCCACTTTTTCTCCCTGACTAGTGATAAGAGTCGAAAGGTAAGCCATACTTGAAGCCATTTGCTACTTCACATCCGCTTCCCGAGTGTTTCTACCTTAATTCACCATGTTGCATAGCACTCCAACTCTGATGCTCTCCAACAATAAATCAATGACCAACAATCGTCATTTATAGCCATTGGTTTGGGATCTTCCCCCTCGGACAACATCCTGCTCGCATTCAAGTTCGTTGTCTTGTAAACTTTTGACATGAATAGCCATCATTATTTCTTCCTTACGACTACCGAACTCATGTGAATTTAATATTCCCCGACTTGCGATTCACATGCATGCTCCTCTGTAATGCGGAGTATAAATTTTCTAGAGTGGGAACGCCACCTGTCCATGGGCATGGCATGACTTGCCTCGATCTCCTAGCTGGTAGATCCACCATCGTCGTTCAGCTTATGTGAGGTCCGACGGTCCATCAAGTCTCTTCATGTTAGTGCGATTGAAACCACCATTCAAAGCTTTATTTCCAGTCTAATCATATTCGCTGTTAAAATTAATTGGGACATGGTATCCCAAATCAAATTCAATTTCCTGATCATGGAATATATCATATAATTGTATCTTCTTGGTCCTTGAACTTTGATTCCTGTTATGTTTACTATGGTTGTAACACCATGACTCAAGATAAGCTCTCATTGTTCTAAAGTTGCGTCTTGATTGACCAATGAATCCGCTATTTGGTTATGTTGCCTCTTGATGTGGAAAAACTCAACACTTTTAATTTATGAATTTGCATTCGGATTCTAAGAATCATTGGAGCGAGTTCTTTTTCTAATATATCTATCTCTACACTTTGTAGATTTTTTGTATTATGATCATGGAACCTACATACTGCCAAATGAATAATTTGTTCTGCAATTGCCACATCCAGACCTTGCCAAAGAGCAAGGAGCTCCGCTTGATTATTAGTGGCTCTTTCTAATCCGGAGGCAAATTTTGACTTTATTTCTTCCTCGAGACCAAAAATTGCTCAATTATTTAAATTTTTAATAATTATAAATTACTATAATTATTTTTTTAATTTTTAATTTATATATTTATTTATTATAATATTTACTTCTTTTAATTTTAATTATAATTACTTTTAACATTAATAATATTATATAAATAAAATATAAAGCAAAAATTTAAAAAAAATCGCTTTGTTTTAAGTGACTTGAGAGTAACTCTCTCAAGCTAGATTATTTTGTATATACATAATTCGTTGTATGTAAGTTATTTCATTGATATTTTAAATATGTAAAATATTTAAACTATATGATTATTTTTAATTCGAACAAAAAAATTAATTTATTAAAAAATCAATTGAAAATAATAATTGATTTTATGATACATGAGACATGAAGTGTGAAGAAGGAGAATCAGCGCTCAACTCTACGGCCATGGTCTAGGGTTTGAAGGCCATTGAGTAGGTTGTCCCTGGCAGACTCTCTACCTAGCCTCGGGGCCCCTCCCATCTTCTGATGCATGGACAGGCTCACGCATGGCAGACAGCAGTGGGGGGACGGTGGATCCCCCCTCCTTTGGTTTGCCCTCTAATGGAGCGACTGCAGGGGTTGACAGCAACCATCAGCGAAACTCTAGCTTGTCCCCTGACCCCTCTGAGACGTCACCCGCAGCGAATTCGTCAACAACAGCGGCTAAAGAGGTAGCAACAGTTACATCCTCCACATGCATACCTAAGGCAACAATACGACCCAAGATTAAGCTCCCAGCTCATCGAATCAATGGAAGAATCCAGTATATGAAGGATCATGCCCTGATAGGAAAGTTCATGGGATTTTGGCCCACATAAAAAGCTCTTCTGGGTTGGATTGCCTCCAAATAGAAACCCAAGGGCCACATCGATTTACAGCTATGTGCAAAGGCCTTCTTCAATGTGATCTTAACATGCATCGAAGACAAGAACCGAATCCTGGAAGGCGGCCCATATTTCTTTAATTCGGCGAGTCTATATTTACGCAACTGGGTCGAACACTTTAATCTGGACAAAGAAGATTTCAGTTGGGCTCTAGTTTGGGTCAGGCTCTACACCCTACCACAGGACTACTAGGATGAGCTAACCCTTCAAGACATTGGCAACTCTCTTGGAGAATTCATAAAAATAGCAGAAGAGACAAAGATCAACAAAAACGTTGCCTATGCAAGGATATGTGTATGCATGCACATCGTAAAGTCTCTCCCCGATGAGGTAAGCCTGCTTCATGATGACTATGAATGGATCCAAACAGTAGATTATGAACATGTGTCGTTTAGATGCAGGAAATGCCACCAACATGGGCACATATTCAGAGACTGCCCCCTAAATCAAAACTCCACTCTGAATAACGCCTCCACAGCCAAAGACATTAAAGGGTTCACAAAAGTCTCTGGAAGAAAAAGGTGCACCAGAAAGTCAAACACGAACCAAAACAAAAGAGCTCCAGCTACAAGCAACAACTTTGAAGCCCTAGCTAAATTGAATGTGGATGAGAATGAAACCCCAAGAGACTCGGATCCTCCCTCGCAGGAGAGATCCCAGACTCAGGAGGCCCTGAATACCAAAATCCAACTGGAATCCTTTCTGCAACCTCAGTCCCCAACGCCTACTCTGGACATCTTAGGCAAAGGCAAAGGCACAACATTAGAATCAATCCCAAAAGCAATGGAAGAAGAACCGGAGAGTATTGATTACGAGGACCTAGACATTATGGGTCTTGAAGATGCATGCAAGAGGAAAGACTTTCTCTCAATCCCCCAACAACAAATCCAGAAATTGGAAGAAGTCCTCTTTAGATCCCAACAGCTACCCTCCCTCACATTCAAGGAGGCACTCTCCTGAACACCAAACACATTCTGAAAGAATCCAGAAAACGAGGAAGAAGAACAGATCTGCAGCGACTGGTTGCCTTAGGCAAAGAGCTAGTAGAATCAGGGCGTTATCCCAAGTTAACTAGGTTCTATTTAGTTGTTCCCAACACTTCTCAATTAAGATCATCTCATGGAATATCAGAGGGCTAAATAGCCCCTCCAAGCACAGGTTAATCAAGAAAAGAATCACTGAGGAAAACCCCACGATTTTCTTTATGCAAGAAACAAAATGCTCCAACTCAACTCTAGATACCATCTTCAATAGACTTTGGAAACGTTGTAACACCCTAGTCGTCGACGCTTGTGGGGCTTCGGGAGGCCTTGTGATCATTTGGAATCCCCAATTGATCACCCTAGAGAACAGTCATGCAAATCACCATTTTATTCAAGCCTCCTTCCACCTGATTGGAACCAGTATTCATGGACATCTCACGAATGTCTACTTCCCACAGTCAGTATTGCAAAAAACAGAGCTATTAAACAACATAATGGATCTCAGCAACTAGCATACTCACCCTCCCTCGCTGATTGGAGGAGACTTTAACATGATCACAACCCTTCAGGAAAAAAAGGAGGAAGGACCCATCTTGACATGGAAATCACCAAATTTAAGGAATTTATCCAAGATAATCATCTTATAGATCTTCAAACCTCCAAGGGCATCTTCACATGGAATAACTGGAGGGGAGGAACCCATCAAATTGCTTCAAGACTAGAACGCTTCCTCATCATGGACGATTTCATCCACCTCGGAGGGGAGCTCGCTACCACCATCACTCTGACCTCTAGTTTGGATCACTGGCCAATCCGACTTCAATGGCTCAGACCTGGTAATGCCATGCCCAAACCTTTTCGCTTTGAACAATTTTGGTTCAAACATTCGGGTTTCAAAGATCTCATCTTGGATAGGTGGACTACCCTCAATTCGCCCTTGGACTAAAAAATGTATCAGTTCCAGCAGAAGCTAAAGATGCTCAAAGGGAAGTTGAAACTGTGGAATCATAACACCTTTGGCAACATTTTCCACGACCAAAGAGAGTTGGAAATGCAAATGCAACAACTCCAACAAAAAATCATCTTAGAAGGCAGATCTATAGACTTAGAGGCCCTTGAAAAGACGTTAACATCCCAGCTTGAAGAACGAAGATGTCAAGAAGAAATCCTATGGAAATAGAAATCAAAGATTCACTGGCTCAAGGAAGGAGAACGGAACACAAAATTTTTCCACTGCTCCACAATCCAGCACAGGATGCACAACAAAATTACCATCCTCAAGAACCAAGATGGGGAGCGCATAGAAACCCATGAAGACATCACTAAGGAACTGCGCAACCACTTCAAAGACATCCTCAAAGAACCCAACACTCAGCTTCAGGAGACTATTGAGAAAATCACACAGCATATCCCAAAACTGGTCAATGAGGATCACAATAGGATGTTTCTCAAAGCCACAACCTTGATGGAGGTCGAACAAGCGTTTTTCCAACTAAAATAAGGGAAGGCCCCACGTCCGGACGACTTCACCAATAATTTCTTCCACTTCTTCTGGGATATCATCAAAGAGGAGGTCTGGGGTATAGTGGAGGAATCGCGCAACAATCATTGGATTCTTTCAGCTTTCAATGTAAATTTTCTCACTCTCATCCCAAAGGAAGATGGTGCGGCTTCCCCAAGTAAGTACAGGCTAATAGCCCTCTACAATGTTATTTACAAAATAATTTCCAAAGTTATTGCTAATAGATTGAAGCAGCTCCTTCCTATGCTCATTTCTTTGGAACAAATGGGCTATGTTGAAGGCAGAAAAATCCTTTATGGAATCATTCTAACCCATGAAGTCATCCACTCCCTAAAAACCTCAAAAAATCCTGGCATACTCCTAAAAATTGACCTTTCCAAAGCCTTTAACAAGCTCAGCTGGAATTACATAAAACACGTACTTCTTGCCTTCGGGTTCTGCCACACCTAGGTTCACTAGATCATGAGCCTGATGTCCTCTCCCTTCCTCTCTATCCTACTCAATGGCATCCCCTCGACAACCTTCAATCCCTCCAGGGGCATAAGACAAGGCGACCCTCTCTCTCCTTTCCTCTTTGTACTTATGGCCGAGGGTCTGGGTCGCCTTATCAAGAACTCAATTCGATCTCATGACCTTCAAGGCATCCCCTTACACAATCATCCTCCCATTTCTCATCAACATTTTTTGGATGACAACATGATCATGGGTCACCCCTCTGTGCAAGAAGCTCGCACCCTTAGAACCCTTCTTGATTGTTTCTCTGAAGCCTCTGGAACCTCTGTAAACCTTGAGAAATATCAAATATTCTTCTTCAATACACCCATTGTTACCCAACGCAATGTAGCTCACATTCTCGGCTTCACCATAGCCTCTCTACCTTCCAAGTACCTGGGGGACCCCCTCACAAAATCAATTATCAAACACTCATCCTAGAGAGAGTTGTTGGACAAAATGGAGACCAAACTTTCCACCTGAACCCATCGCTCCCTCAACATAGTTGGCCGTCTGGTTCTAATCAAATATGTTCTTCAATCTCTACCCATATACCTCTTTTCGGTCTTGGCTGCACCTAAATGGGTCCTTAAAGCCATCCGCAACCTTCAAAGAACCTTTCTTTGGGGTGGATCCAAAGACAAACACAAATGGGCGCTAGTCAAATGGAAAGAAGTATGTATGCAAAAAACTTAGGGTGGACTTGGTCTAAGAGATCCGGAGCACAATAACATCATCATGGGCGTCAGTATTTGGTGGAAATGGGTCTCCCGCCCCCAAAAACCTTGGGCAACCTTATGGGTGGCTAAATATGCCGAAAACTAGCCCAAGGAGGAACTAATCAGATTCAATATTGCTCTTGGAGGATCCCAAATATGGAATGCAACCAGTCAACACAAACATATGATCCAAACACACAGTTTTTGGGAACTGTGCGACGGTGCTCAAGCTCGGTTCTGGGAAGACTCATGGCAGCAAATGCCAAGCCTCTCCTCAATCTTCCATTGTCCCATCTGGAGCACGGTCTTACAGGTGAGAGAACAAAATTGTGTCCAAGACTTTTGGACTAATGATGTAACTCAAGGATTAAGGAATTGGCTCCCCACCGATAGATGGCAAGCAGACTGGAACAATGAACAACACAAAGATATATGGGAGGAATTAACAAAAAGAAGAATCAGAACTCAGCAAGGGCCAGACATCCTCTGTTGGGGACACACTCCAAGTGGAAATTACTCAACCAAGGAAGCCTACCACCTTATTCAATCGCCAACCCCTGGCCCCTCAAATCAGCTATGGAAAAATATATTGATAGCTAAGCTCTGGCCCAAAAGTCCTTACTTTTTTATGGTTGCTTAGCAAAAGGCACATCCTCACATGGAGAATCTCGTGAAGAGAGGATTTGTGGGTCCTTCGAGGTGTCCTCTATGCCATAATGACATCGAAACTATCGATCACCTGTTGGACCTCTGCCCCATAGCCAGGTGCTTACTTATAGGTGCCTCTGTAGGACCAACTTTTTAGCGGGGTGGAAGTAAAGCAGTAACAACCACCTCCAGAGAGAAACTTCCACTAAACACTCTCTGGGACAGAATCGAGACCCTATGCAGAAGATCCAACTGAGACCGGAGCAACATCAACAACACCATCAGCAGGTGGCGGGAAAATCCTTACTCCAGAAATCTCTTAAATCGCCTCTGGCAGCTCATTCCGGGCCTACTCACATGGAACCTCTGGAAAGAATGAAATAGTCGGATATTTAAAGATGCAGTTGTAACTCAAGAGCAGATTCAGGCCAAGCTACTCAACAACTTAGAAGAAACTCTAACCTTGGCACACTGGGGGAAGGATGACTTCCCGACAACCACAGCATAACGCATCATCTGGAACAATTGGCATCTGAGTATTGAACCCCCTATGGAGAAATTCCCCTTGTGCACAGGGAGGATCAGCTCTCTTGAAATTTGGAATCCACCTCCCCCCCCCGCCTCGCCAAACTTTTCAAATGCAACTTTGATGGAGCCTCCAAAGGCAACCTAGGGGAAGCCGGATTTGGGGGCATATTCACAGACTCTAGTGGAAACCCCTTACATGTATATTATGGTAACCGGGGGTGGGATAGCAACAACTTAGCGGAATTGGAGGGGCTTATCAAGGGTGTCTCCATAGCCAGTGAGCACAAAATTTTCCCACTGTAAATGGAAGGAGATTCTCAACTCATAATCCAAGGGACAACTCGCATTCTCCTTGGTCCTTCATCCATAAAGGTCTCTACGAGATGGAGGCTAGCCAACTATCTCAATCATCTGGAACACCTGTTGCAGCATCATAATTCCATGGCATTCCATCATGTTCATAGAAAGGCAAACATTGTCGCTGATATCCTAGCCAAAAAAGGAGTGGATAGCAATTTAATGCTCTACCACTCTAATTTCCAACATATTCAGGACGAGATCCTTAGTGAGAGTTGCCTCAGTCTCCTTCAAAAGGACTGAACTCCCCCGGATGTGGGTGAAATCTCCAGAATGAGCGAGGACAGCTCCTCCCATGATTAGTCTGGTGTCTCCCTGCAACGCCAACTCCTACATGATGCGGAAACTCCAATCGCTAATAAATTATGTCAGTGCTCAGCCACACTTGGCCTCTCGACACACCACACATCACATGCAGGCACACTTGGATTGACTGCCTCCACGCTCAAATTCAGCGCCTCATGCCTTCAAAAGGCACAGAGGCTCCTCAACCATCCATTTCATTTCTGCTCCAATCGGCCGTACGAGCTCTCTTTGCATTCGCTGATTCTCTTTCAGCCAGTTCGATGCTACTCAGTCCTACCCCGTGCGCTACCCCTGACTTCGCTCCCCCTGCTGCGCCCTCACCCTATTGCGCGCCCCCTACTGCGAGCCCTGTAATATCCCCTTTCTTGATCCAGTCAAAGTGGATAGAATGGACCCATGGTATTGACCCATGGTATTTCTTGTTGGTATTGACCCATGGTATTTCTTGTATTTGCCCATGGTTTTTCCTTTTGGTTGTTTTGACCCCAGGTATTTGCCCATGGTTTTTCTAAGTAGCCCGTCTATAAAAAGAGGAGGAATGAGAGCAACTCATGGAAAAACAAATTGGGATCTTTCTTTGTGATATTTTTGAGGGCTCAGGCGAGTTTTCAAGAGAGGATTTCAGGTGAGATCCTCAAGCTTCCTTCGGTGAGATTTGAGAATCTCACCCTAGTAAGCAAACCCAACTTCGGTGATTTCTCTGATCACCCTAGCTGGTTTAGTTTATTTTATTTCTTCAGTAAAGGGAGAATTGTGCATCATTTTAATTTTCTGTGCTACCGTTTGATTGCCCACCCTTCACGCATGGTCAAACTACCTTGGGCTGAATAGTAATAAATAATACATTGTATGCACCTTTATGCTTATGGAGTTTATGGACATTTTAATCATGCACCTTTATGGATTTTATGGATATGGGTATTATAATCAAGTTTATGCTCATATTATTTTATGGCATTCTTTCCATATATTAAGAAGTATGTTACTCTAGTTCGCCATTTTATCAAGCATCATTACAAAAGGGTGTCATTTCTTTACTGAAGCATATTACAAGCCCCCTGTTGTGCACCCCTCCCCTTGCGTGCCTCCCTACTGTACGCCCCCTGTCGCGAGCCCCCCAGTTGCACGCCTCCCTGCTGCGCGATCCCCTGCTGCACACCCCCTTGATACGCGCCCCCCTACTTTCTGCCTTGTCTCACAGCTAGCACCCCATCCTTTTCTCAATAGCCTCCTCATGGCCCCACGCCAACGTCCAAAGCCCATCAAGGGCAGCCACAGAGGGGCGCTCTCTGGCTGCTCTCACCATGGCCAAGACCAGCATCTGGAATCCATCGAAGGATCCTCATTAGGAGGCCAAGATATGTCGGCTACCCAAATGCCCGACAGCACTCAGGAGGAGATTGTTCAGCTGCCGGAGAAGCCTAAGGGCAGAAGGGGCCGCATAAAATCCACCATTGCACTATCTAAGCCATCCACACCCCGGAAAATCGAACCGCTTCCAGTCCATGAGCCTGCGGAGGAGGAGACAGATGTCTGGATTATGGACTCAGATGGTGTCTAGACTTCTAGAGTTCCCGATGTTGAGTACATCCTGTTGCTCCCATCGTCCGCGTGGCCCCTCTGAAGCCTCCTCGTGCACCGACGGCTGAAGAGGAAGCCATGGCAAGAGAATACGGATGCCTAATTGAGGAGGAGGACCACGCAACAGAGGAAGATGAAGGAACTTCATAACTGCTTGGTAGCAAGGTTCATCTCTGATTTTTGTCTTCTCATGACATACTTCAGCTATTTTGTTTTCATATGTGTCACTGAATATTTTGTAAATCAAGATTGTTTGACTGTCTTAAGGGGATGGTTTCCTCCCATGAGGGAGCCCCAAACATGGTTTATTTTGAAAACTTCCAAGGCAGGGATCGGCTAAGCACTGCTTGCCATCACTGCCCATAGCCTCTGTAAAGTTTCTTTTATGATTTCAATATAGTTTATCCTAACTTACCAAAAAAAAAATTATAATTAGATTTTTTTATAAAATTTATAATTAAATGATACTTAAAAGATAGATATAAATATTATGAGAAATTTGGTTTCATTCTTTAAATTATGTATTTATGTTAAAAACAATTTATTGATTTCATTTTGTGATCCATAATGTTGTAGATGAGTCTTTAAGATTAATCACACCGTTAGATTAGGGTCGATCGAACCATTTAATGTGGTTCATCCTCATGACAAAGTTGAGAAAAACACATTTCATATTGGAGATGGAAAAAGTTGAGAAAAACAGATCTCATATTGAATATAAATAGCGGAGATGCATCAAGTTCCAATTATAACCGTTAGAAGATAATGTTAATAAAATAAGTATTTTAAGTTTAAAAAGGACAATTAGTCAAAATTCAGTACATCTATTAATATTTAACCATATAGTCCAAAGAAATTTTAAAAATAAATTATTAGAATAGAAATAATGTCAATATATATATATATATATATAGGAAAGAAAATAAGAAAAAAATTGAAAAGATTAAAACACAATGAAACAATAACTAAAACTAGACATAGAAAGATAGGGCTGGAATTCAACTCCTATTTAACTTCGAACCCTCATCCCTGTTGAGATTATTTGCATGCTTTTATATTTCAATGGCTTCACATAACTTCTTATGATGAAAATGATCAACCCTAGCAATGACATAGGACTCCTCAATACATATATGGTGCACAGTTTTATTTGCATGCTCAGCTATGGTTGAGGAGCTGGAATGCCACAAGAGCAAGGAATTGAATAAACCCATTTCATGTCTTTAGGGTCAAGAGGGTCCTTAACATATCTAAGAGAGCTTTAAGGAAGTTTGACCATAGACACTGGACCATCGAAAAAAAATTATTCTTAGATCCTACACTTGCTTTACTAAAACTTTAAGACCCTTACGCTTGCTATAGCCATTATTTAGGAAAACATTCAACAAATGAGATTTTTTATCATGAATATATTATTTCCTATAAGAAAAACTTAGTAATATAGAACAATTTAGTAAACCATATTTAATTTTAGTAATTAACTTATTTTCCAAAAAAACATATTAAATTTTAATGAATGTTGTTAACCATTATTATTATCATTAATTCTCTCAATTTTCTAATTAAGTTAAAAAAACAAATTAGTTATAATAAAACAAGAGTAACACAAGTAAACATTTTACTCTCACCAAATATAGAGAAAGGAATAATATCACATCTTAAAAAATAAAATATGTTTGACTTAGAAAAGTTCAAAAATAATATTGACATCACGTTATAAAAAATAAAAAAATTTTAAGATGATCATTTAAGAACAATATAATTTCCATCCCATCTTTTAAAAGAAATAAATGCGTCACTCAGGAATATGATAAATTTGCTCGTATGGGAATTTTATTTTAATAAAACAAAAATAAATAAATAAGTAAAAGACAGCAACGAGTAAGGAACGCATAAGAAACGCAGAGAGTAAATGAAATTGCCCGTAACAGAGTCACAAAAATCTGCAAATTCTGAACTAAAAAAAAGAAGAAGAAGAGTGCACTACATTAGGATTGATCGTAATAAAATCCATAACAACTACACCGAAAAAAGAAAAACTACATTGATTTAAAAATAATCACTCGTCCCTTATTAATAAGTAATGATAAATTTAAAGAAAGCTATTTACAAGTTATTATTTGATGATATTCTTTTATATCATATTATATTTAATAATTTTTCAATAACGCTAAAATACGATTGAATTTAAAATTAACTAATTTTTTAGTGACCATTTACACTTTATCACCTTTTCTTATGCAATAAATATGCACAAATCAAAGAAAAACTAAAATCCATTAAAACATATCTAACAGGTTCTTTTATCAAAACGAGATTATAGGTTTCCAGCGCTTCATCAGCCACACATGTCTGTCTCTTCTAGGTTCATACTTGGTTTATAGTATAGTCATACTTAGTTTTATAATCAAATTGCAATGACCATTTACACTTTATCACCTTTTCTTATAAAATAAATATGCACAAATCAAAGAAAAACTAAGATCCATTAAAACATATCTAACAGGATCTTTTATCAAAGCAAAGATTATAGGTTTCTAGCCCTTCATCAGCCACATATATGTCTCTTCTAGTGTTTGTGTTTGGTTTGTAGTGGAGTAATACTCGGTTTATATATATGTTTCTCTTATTGTTCTTACTTGGTTTATAGAAGCATAATAAGGTTTATCATTAGCAGAAGTAAGATGATTGGTTTATAGTAGTATAATAAGGTTTATTATTATTATTATATTATATATTATGGTTTTAATATATTTAATGTTTTTAATATGAGTAAATTTATATTTTAATAAAAATAAATTTAAAAATATTATAAAAATTATATTATAAATAAAAATTGTGAATTAAAGTTATTTTGGGTGGTTGAGCAGAATGGTTACTATCTTGTTTTTTTACCAAAGTTCTGATTAAAATATTATTTTTAATTAAAAAAACTAGATTTACAAGAAATAAATTATTAGGATTTTATTCAAATTAAAAATAAATTATTTTTCATTTATTCAACATTAAAATATTAAAATTCTTCTCAGATTTAAATAAAAAATATCTTTTAGATAAAACATATATTAATTAAAAATAAATGTTTTTCATATAATCGATATGAAAATATGACAAAACTTATAAGGGTGACAATAAGAATAGTAGAAGAAAATAGTTTGAGATTGATCATAATGAAGACTCTTTGCAATTGAATACATTCTTATTATTCACATTTTCTATCATTCAACACTATTACATTGTCACTTTGCATTCAAAATTTTATTTATTCATTAATATTTATCATCTCAACAAATTGAAGTAACTAAGAAAAATTAAAATTAAAATGACCAGATTAATCTCATACATATTTAGCATATTTAAAATGATTATATTAATATTAGATTTATTTACATATTATTGATAACATTAATCATATGTTCGATAGATTTTCCTTGGCCACACACGACTGAAACCAGCCTAGATCCATCTTAACTCAGGATCTATCAAGCGCCTAGAGGGATGCAAACTTCTTTTTTGAGTGCAAAACTTGAAGAAAGGTTTGCATCTCCATAGATTTAATCTATCTCCGTGCTTCGTGCTTATAGATCTGGAGATAAAATGGATGGTTACCCGCTCTACAGCCCAGTGTATGAGGGAGATGTTGTCACCTAACGTTACATTAAAAAATATTAAATAAAATATATGTGTCAGCTAATATATGTTGTATATGCTAAAGATATGCGTAATTTATAGATATAATAAATAAATAGAAATATAAATAAACTAAATATATGATAAATAAATAAATAAAACCGCTTTTTATATTTACTCCAAAAACTTATATTTAAAAAAACTCAAAAAAAAAATATTTAAATGAAACTTATGCCCAAAATAAATAAATTCCGTTACCTATTCCCATATTTTTATTAAATTCAAATCTACCACTGTAATTTATACTCTTAAATTTATTTGAACTAAATACTACAATATATAATATAAGATATTCTGTTAAAGTACTCTCAACATGGTTAAAGGTTGGTTAAATCAGTGAAGATTAACTAAAATCTTGTTACCAAAAGTTCTATAATCTTAGATTGATCTGATCAGTATTATGGATCATAATCTATCCTGTCGAAGTATTTCTCTGGACTTGGTTGAGCGAAAGGTTAAATAAGTGCAGCTTAGCTCTTATGCTTCTACAGCACAGCTAACAGAAAAAGGTATAAACTAAATAGGGCGGACATATATCATACATGATTTCATTAATCCCATCATTTATAAAAATAAAAAAAATTTGTAATTTTTTTTTTTTTCTAATCTATAAATTGTATCTTAATAATCAACAAACTATAAGCATATTTAGCTATATATACTAATGACATACTATAATCATCTGCTGGCCCTAAACGATTCACTTATTAGAAATTAAATCTGAGAATGGGGTTTGAAGGGCGTACCTGCAAAATCCGCAGGACTCTGTAAACACTTTCTCCCATCAGCCTTCGCTTCAGGTTCAAATCCCCACCGCTGCAGCAGTACGAGTACATGAGACGCAGAGTCTCAACATACATCTCCACATCAACGCAGTCCACAATTTCGATTGAATAAGGAGGAGAATTATTATGCTTCTGTTGATCAGAAAGCTTGGCCGCGAACAAATTGCTGCAATTAATGAGGATCTGAGTATGAAGATTCAAATTCAAGGAGCATGATGATGATGTCGACAGCGACACCCTCGCATCGCTGGTCTCTGCGTCGTTGAATTTATAACAACAAATGTTATTCTTGTCGTTACTGCCATTTCTGGTCATCTTGATCTTGATCTGCTCATCGCTTTGCATCTTTGAGGGCACCGTAATTCTCAACGGCGGCCCCTCGGAATCCATTCTTGTCGGCCTACTTTCATCTTGAGGAGGTCCCAGGTTCGACTCCGGGGACTGCACAGGTGGAGGATTTGACTTCGGCTTCGGCTTCTGCTTTGGCTTCGAATTCTGTGAAGAGCGACGATGGAGGGATTTGATGTTATTTGTGTTGACAGAAATGGGAGAAGGGAATGGAGCGCAGCACCAAACGCCTTCAGGATCTACTGCAAGGGGCGCGTTTCGAACCTTGGTAGATGAGCTGTTACTGCTACTGCTTCGACGCTCTGTCTTTCCGGCTATTGACGGATATGCTGCTGCTGCTTCTCTTTTCTGAAGTCTTTTAATTCGAACTCTGCGCTCGCCTTCAGAGCAAGCCGCAGCGGCCATGAATGAATTCAATGCCGGCCGAGGAAATTGACAGAAGTAGGACTTGCGTGCTTCTGTCTAATAATTGCCGTCGGTTGACGTTGAAATCATTTTGTTTGAACGACTGCGAGGGATTGATTTTTCGGTGGGTTTGAATGTTTGTTTGATAAACCCCTTTTATGATTGCGATTTCAATTTTTTATTGTTTTTCCCACCCATCATTGATTCCACTAGCTTTGTCTACCCACTCTGCCTTCCACTTTGTCATAAAATTATTGATGTCATGACTTTAGAACAGTTGGTTAGAGGAGATGGGGTATTTTCTTGCCTTTTCAATTTCTTTAGAGTTGTGGGATTTCAATTTCTTTTGAGTGTGAATGCTTCATTTTTTGGAATAAATTTTAGAGGTATTTTCTAGCTTTTTCAATTTCTTTAGAGTTGTGGGGATTTCAATTTCTTTTGAGTGTGTATGCTTCATTTATTGGAATAAATTTCTTTTGAGTGTGTATGTTTTACTTTTTGGAATAATTTGTTTTAAGCAAGATGGAGACATGTCAAGTGGTGTTAGTGGTTGTTAGATTTCGTTTTAGCTATAGAGTGGTTTTATGATTTTTTCAACTTTGTTCTCTTTTTTATCAACCTTTTTAGCAACTCTTTATTTCGATGGTTAGTGACTTTATTTGCATATTCAATCATTTGAGTTCAAAGTTCTATATGTGATTGTCAAAAATCAAAGAAGACTCAACTTTGATCTACCCATATGCAAATTTAAAGGAGACTCAACTTTGATCACAAAAGGGTCCTAGAGTTTAATCTCTTATTCTTTTCTTTTAATTTTTTTCACATTCAACACTTTCCATGACCTCCTACTTCATCGTATGCCTCTCCCCATTTGCAACTAACATTATTTTTTGTCCATGACCTCCCACTTCATTGTATACCTCTCCCCATTTGCACCTAACATTATCTTTTGTGATGCCTACCATAGTGATTTAGCAAGGATCCATAAGGAATCTTAAATTCTCTTAACCAAGTTATCTATTTCAAGGACAATGACCTCATATACATATTCAATGGCTTTTGGCTAAAGTTTGTAAAGCTCTACACATGGATGTTAAAAATCAAAGAAGAGGTTTTCATCTACCTTTATGCAAAAGGGTTCTTCATTACTTAGTTTACTTTGCTAAAAGATAGAGATCTTGTCTACAAATCTTGGTCTTGGCTCTAAGGCAAGGTAAGGTTATGCATGAAGCTTTGTCTTGACCTTTTAACCGTACCATGGGTACTCTCCCCTCAACCCTAGTATGGATGAGACTCCCCAACAACCCTCTCTAGTTTTGGGGGATTCATTTCACTGCAAGGCATCAACGATACCATTGACAAGTTCCCCTTTAGAGGGGTGGAAACAACAAGGAGGCATATCACCATGTACCCCTCAATCTATATGAACATGGACTTAAATAAAGCCTTTGTAGTGAAGGCCAAGTTAGTGGCTAAAGACAACACATGGACCTAAATAAAGGCTTTCTAGTGAAGGTCAAGATGGTGGCCAAAGACTACACATGGACTTAAATAAAGGTTTTCTAATGAAGGTCAAGTTGGTGCCCAAAGACTACACATGGACTTAATTAAAGGCTTTCCACTGAAGGTCAAGCTAGTAGTCAAAGACTACACATGCACTCAACCTCTCAAGTGTGAGCCAAGGAAAAATTTAAGGATGGAAATTTATTTTAAAGTTTAGAAACCTTATCGAATCTTACTACTCCTTAATATGCAAATCCTAAAATACTTGACAAAAATTTTATTAAAATTTTCAAATTTCTAGTGATTTTAGATAGTAGGTATAAAATTTTGGCTATTTTTAAGGTAAAATAATTTCATACTATAAATTTTGGGCAAATCATTTTTAGAAAGAACAGAGATTAACGAATATTTTTTTGGAAAAAGCATGGAAATTATCCCACCTGCAATTATTAGCCCCTAAAATTTTCCCTGGTATGAGAAAGTTGCATTCAAGTATAGACCCCATTTCGAAAGAGGACACCTAGTAACCAATTGCGCAAAGGCTTGAAAATAATGTTGATTAAGAAGAACCTCCAAAACTTGTCAAGCTAGTGGGTTAATGCCCTAAAGGAACACCACCTCGTCAATGAGGATGTATCTCCCAAAAAGGAAGAAGATAAGCAAGCTCATTGTTGATCAGCGGTTGTCATTGATGTCAACCCATGCAACACCAAGGGCTACCCCAATATTTCATGGGAATTTTGACCTACCAAATTAATATATTCTGGGTCAAGAATGTTTTTGATGGTTTCTACTTGTTGATATGTTTCCGTTGATATATGGAACGCCACATAATTCTTCACAGTTTGAGAGATATTCATGTTTTAAGTTTGTAACCCCAGTTAGTGGGTTAAAACCCCATGAGTTTGTGGCATAGGTCATTGAAAATTCAATAATTAATAATTTTTAAGCTCCTAAAATCCCTCCCACGTTCACTTGTTGAAGCCCCTCTCAACCTAAGCATTTATATAAATTGTGATCCTCATATCCTCCTTATGTAGGGATTTTGCTACCTGAAACAGGTTATCATGAAATTTGCGCTCTAACTTTTTTTCTACGAAGGTTTAGAAGCTGAAATTTTTAAGAGGCGAATCTGAAATCCTGAGGAAGCACTTATAAAAATTTCAGATCAAGGTGCGCAATATTTTCGGAGATATGATCTGTGGAATTCAATGTTTTTGCAGGCTCCTGAACTTCATCTCAAAGAAGTGGCCTTGGGAAAATATTTATAACTCTCTCTCTGAGTATCAGATTGGAATTCTGTAAAAAGTGGTAGATAGTGCACGGACTGTAGTTTTTTTTGTATCAATTTCAGATCCGAATGAAGAAACATTGACACATGGCATGTCGTACAAATTCGCTCTACTGAAACAATCCATAATTAGGTCATTGTGAGAGATTAAGCATAACTCTCTCTTGAAGAATCAAAATTGGATCAAACCTGTGGCATTAGAAAGAAGACTCGGAGTACTACTACAGAACCAAAAATCACATATTGGGAAGCTGAAATAACAGAGATACACCAAATTCAATATCAAGATCCTAGAAGGCAAGAAAAAGCTAGATCATGTGTTGTCAAGGGCTGCAAAGGACCAGACTTTCTACGGCAGCAAAGCAAAGCAAGGTGCAGCAGAGGGTAGCATGACAAGAGCAACAATCAAGGTGCATAACAGCAGCAAGAACTTCAACACATGAAGTCTTCAAGTGGGTAGCACTGCATACAGTCATTGTAAAGGTATCATTGTAAATACATCATTGTAAATGCATCATTGTAAAAATTGTACAAGTGTCTGTCTAGCAAGAATTGAAGAGGTGATATCAGGAGGTTTAGGATCATCATTAGGTGGTTGTGTCATAGTTGGGGTTATGGTCTAGTGTGTCTTCTTATTCTACATCATTCTATATCATTGTAAACTGGACCATTTTCCCTGGTACAGGAGTCCATTCTTGTTTTATTCTTCTATAGGGTGGTAGGGTGGTGCTAGGCTGGTGCATGAAGTCACCAACAGGTTAAAGCCTTTGAAAAATTTAGGGTCGTAGGGTGGTGCTAGGGTGAGTTGTAGCTCATTGGGTGTTGGGGCATCCGTTCAGTCGACTACTAAAGAATCTCAGACGTTGGAGCGTCCATCCAGTGGGAGCTGGAGAATAATGTTTTTCTAGATTCTAGGAAGTTGGAGCTTTATTTTCAATTGGAGTTGAATATTAAAGAATTATTAGAAAAGCATTTAGGTGGTTTTTGTCCCGGAGAGGGTTTCCACCTTAAAAACTGTGTGCATTTGTATTCCTTTTTTTTACTACTATCATTGTACAAACACTGATAATAATTGAAGATTAACTAATTCTCTAATTGAAAGGATTACTGATTCACCCCCCCTCTCAGTATTTCCAACACTCTCCATATAGCCCATGAAGAAGCTCTTGTAGCTTCGTGCCACAAAAAGGAGGGTGTGGTAACCCAATTAACGCCCTCTCATTAAGAGACCCAACAAAGTCAACAAGAGAAAGGTTCAAATAAGCAATCTTCACAGCAAGTGTAATTGATGTCCTCTCAAACTCTGACTTTGTCACTCAAACCATTTCCTTCCTTCTAAAGCAAATCAAAAGGAAGAGAGAGTTGGGTAAAATTTATGGAAGAAGACAATGGCCCCAAAAGGAGTCAAGAAAACCCTAACGGAGACCAATTGCATGAACTCATGACACCCCTCTAGGGACAACAAAGCCACTATATAGACGTAACCAAAAAAAATCTCAAACCCAATCCAACAATATCAATATACATAACTAGACACTAACACAAAACTTTATTCTAATATACAATTATTTAAAGATTTATTTAATGATCAAATTATTATAATCTACTCATATAACTTTGAAAAACAAAGAAACTCGTGTATAAAAAAAAAAAAAAAAACCAATAATTCTCCTAACCAATATTACTCCATAAAAATAGAGGGAGCTCTCATTCCGTTAAACTCCTCTATCATCCAAAATTGGGTGTTCTTTATATAGACAAAGTTGTATATATTTTAATTTTTTTATACTAATAAATTATATATATCTTAATTAAATTCATAATCATTTATTTAAAACAAAAATTAACACTGTAAAATAAAGCGAAGTGTAATGCATACAACAAAATTAATAAATATGAATAAATTTAAAATTTATTAATTTTATATTTTAAATGTCCACTCCACTCATTATGCAGACAAACAAATAAAATGTAACCCTTTTGGGACTTCGGTTTTGTATGGAATGTACGTTAAAGAAGTGTACAATTTCGGTTGAGGGGAAGTAAAATAAAGTCAAGTACAGGAGGATAACATGTTCTTTTGTAAAAAAAATTAATTAACTAGTATTTGCACGATCATGCAAAGGGAACGTCGAAGGCACGCAAGCTGCAAACTAATAGAGTTGACAGCTTTCAAATTTCTATTGGTTGGAGGGACAAATACACGTCAAAATCTTATTGGTAGGAAGGGCGATGGTCAAGCTCTCTGATTGGTTGGGGTGAACAGTGTTTGCTCACCCAAAACCAACAAAGAGAACACCTCCGGCGTAATTATATTTTTTAATTAAAATTTAGTAAACTTCACTTTCGTTTGGTATACCCAGCAAAATGATATTGATTTTGTATAGTGAAAATTGTGAAATCATTTGTTGAGAGTATGTATTATGGGTGTTTAGGGCTTTTGTGATCTTAAATTGAGTTGTGATATTTATATGATGTATTTTTATAAATAATTTATATGTGTTTAAAATTAGATTTAGCTTATGAAATTTTATTGAAAATTGAGTTTAAAATGGAAAATTTTATTGTTTAGAAGTCAAATTTTATTGAAAAATTGGTTATAGAATAAGTGGAATTATAACGGTGGTTAGCGTTTTTTATTTCTATCTTCAAGATATTTTTAGTCTATTATATCAAATGTACTTGCTATGTATTGTCAAGTTCTCTAAAACATGTGCTAATGATGGCTAAGTAGTTAAATCTTTTTTATCTTTAAGTATATATAGGACTTTATCCTTACATGTAATGATTTAAGGCTATGATTCACAAATTCTTTTGAAATTCTAATGATATCTTTTTGAAATAGTTTTCAGATTATAAGGTTAACGTTCTTTGATCAATGTTCCCATTAGTTAAGTATGACAATAATTTTCAGCAAAATTCCTAATGGATTTGTAAAAGATTTTCTACTTAACTCATATTTTTAGTTATGAATATAACTTAAACACAATTTATTTTATAACTTTTATTCACAAGAATGAGATCTTAACATTAAAATAAAACTTATAATAAATATCTTTGTAGACGAGAATACACAATAATCAAATAATTATAATTATTTGTGAATTAGAATGGATAAAGGTTTATTGATAAAAATAAAAAATAATTTTTCACATTTAAACTTATTAGAAAAATGAAAACAAAATATTTTTAAAAACAAATACAAAAGGTTTAATTTTTATTTATGAATAATATTATTGATGTTGGTGATGATGGTTACCATCCGTTAAGATTAATGCGGTCTATCGGACCTTAAGAGAGGAGAAAAAATCTAAGTTTGCTTCTTCATAATCTTTTTTTTATGGTCAAAGAGAAGGGAAATAAGTGCTCCAAGATCGCTATAGGTGGGTTGGCTTAATAGGTCAAGAAGATTGGAAGTGTGACAGATGGTAAGGAATTGAGAGCGAATGTGAGAAAGAGTCGGGCAGTCTAAAAGGAAGTGTTTTTCATCTTCCACCTGCTTAGAATCGCAAATCTGATAGATTCTATCGTTCCAAGGAGTCTTTGGAATAGACCACGGCTCAGTCTCACTCCGAAGCTCATGGGAATTAGTTCTTATCTTACAATGCTCATTTTCTTCTTATTGTTGGAAAACACAGAGAGATAAGTCCGATTATCAAGGGTGGGTCGATCACTTCCTTATAGTATCTTAGCTTCCTTTTACCCTCTAGCTTCTGATCCTCCCACAACTTGTCCTTAAACTTGGAGGTAATAGTATTTTTGCTATTTTCTTTGCTTCCCATACTAAGCTCATGTTTAATTCCCCAATGGTTGAGCCAGGACTGGGCATCCTTATGACACTCGTGCTTGAGGCGATGGTGAGGGTTTTGACTACAGTTAGAAGCAATTTTAGGGAGATTTTTTTATTCCATGTTGTCAAGATTCTTCTTATACATCAGATATCTAAACATAGTCGTACCTTCAATGGGGGACAAACCAGATTCGATCAAGAGGATAGGATAGAGAGTATTTCCCTTGATATTAAGGTTGTAGGTTATGAATTGCTTTTGAATCATCTCAATCTTCCTCCATGAATCTCTAGATATACTGCAACCCCAAACTTCACATCTGTATAAGACAACAAGGGTGACAAGGGTCTCAAAGAGGAACCTCTTTTTACTCCAAATGTAAAGATCAACTGACTTACAATTATTTTCAAGCTCATAATAAGCTTTCTAACCCACAATAATCCTTTTCTCGATGCTATAATTCCAGTTGAGATGATGAGGGAAGTCAATGCCCAAATACTTATAAGAATAAACCTTCTCTAAGCAATAGTTATTATACATGAAACTACCATGGGTGATATTTTTGGATTTAATGACCATGACTTTAGTCTTGTCGGTATTAACTGTCATACCCATCTTGGAGCAGTAGTCATGAAGGATCTGGAGCTGCTTGTCAAGGTCATCATGGCTTTTTGCAAGAAGAACGGTATCATCGGCATAGAGGAGAAGAGTAATGAGAACACCAACAAGCTCGGTACCCTTGCACCTTGCAGATTCCAGACACTCCTCTAGCTTATCGATGTATATGCCAAAAAGAATAGGGGATGAGAGACACCCTTACTTAATTCCAATATTACATTTAATTAATATCCATAATTTAAAATTTTGAATGAAATAATTTGATTTGAACGAGCATTGCGCAAGCTTGCTACTGCACCTGCGTGACCTAGCTCCTTCAAGCGGCCATGGCTCACGGTGGGGGCTCGGAGCCCCCCCCCTCACTCCCTCCTGAGGTCAGCGCATTCCAGAAACTCATGGCTGCGTGTTGCAAACGGCCTCCATCTACAATGCAATAGAAATTTGTAAAAAAGAAGGACAACATACCTTCGGTGGCCCTCCCGAAGGAAGAAACATGCAGAACAACCTTGAATCTTGCAGATAAAGGTCTCATAGGGCAGTTTATGGGCCTCTGGCCTTCACCCAAATCGGTAGAAGACTGGATCAAGAGAAATTGGACCCCATTAATCAAGGAAGGCATCAAATCTTATTTCGTAGGCAAATGCTTCTTCATGTTCATGTTCGAATCTGCTGAGGATTGAAATCTTATTTTCAGGAATGGGCCATATTTCATGGGGCTGCAAGGTTTATACTTAAACAAGTGGTCGCAGGATTTTTACCCCACTCAAGACATACCCACTGCAGTCCCTGTTTGGGTGTGACTTCCCCATCTCCCTCTACATTGTTGGAATTAGAAATACCTTCAAATCATTGGCAACACTCTCGAAAAATACGTCGACCAAGCTGTTAGAAAAGATCAGTACTCCTGTGCCCGAATATGCGTCGAGGTAGATCTGGAAGAAGGATTGTCGGAAGAAATAAACCTTACAGTCGCCAAATGGTCCCATATACAAGAGCTGGACTATGAACAACTCCCTTTCAAATGTATACACTATCACAGTTATGTGCATTTCGCGAGATACTGCAAGAAAAAGGCTAAAGAGCAGAGCGAGAAATCGAAGGGCGAGTAGTGGACAACGGTCCAGAAAGAAGGCCACCCAAAAGCACATGGGAAAGGATCCACAAAGGGAAATATCAGCACAGATCAAGGAAATGAAAAGAAGAGCTCTCCCCTCGTCTCGGATGAGACTCCAACCCCTAATGTTATCTCTCTTCCAGACCCTCCAGAAACAGCTCTGGGCATTCCGGTACAGAACGAGGTCCCTCCCTCAAAAAAAGATGGAGGAGGAGCTACCTCTCTCAGAGCCTCCCATGGCAGCCCCACCAACCCTTCATATACATAAATAAAAAAGAAAAAGGCAACAGATCTCTCCAGCTCCTCAAAGGAAGAGACCTATGAGAGACCCACGAAGAGGGCAGGAAGGAAATCTCATAAAGATGTCAGGGAAGAAGAGGCAGAATGGATAAAAACACAAGGAAGCCAATCCACAATAGAAATGCCAATCGGGAGAAATACTAGATCAAGGCCTTCCAAGGGAGGCCTTTCCAACCCCTCTCCTGGTAAATAATGCAGATAGTCTCTTGGAACTGTAGAGTCTTGGGGAACCAACCAAAATCGAAGCCGTCAAAGATCTGTCGAAAATAGAACCCCTAGATATCCGCTTGCTCCAAGAGACTAAAATCGAAGGGCAAGCCCTTCTTGAAATCAGCAAGTCAAAATGGAAGAAAAACACAAGCAAAGTAAGCTCGAGGGGATCTTCAAGTGGTGTCACAACACTTTGGTCTGATGAACACTTCCACCTGCTTAACTCCCATGAGACCCAACATTTGATCTTCACTGAGCTTAAGCACCTTGCAAGTAAGTTATCTATCACCTTATTCAATCTTTATGTTCCTGTCTCTTATGCTGAAAAAAGGGAGTGCTGGAAATCCCTCTCCGACTTTCTATATCATCACTCCCCCAGAAACATCATTTTGGTCAGAGATCTCAACATTGTCATGAAGCCAAAAGAAAAAAGGGGAGGCAACAGTAATAGAGACCAACTACTGCTACAAGTAGAAGAGTTAATGCAACAGTGGGACCTTCTTGATTTTAATCTGGTGAGAGGCCACTATACTTGGTCCAACAATAGAACAGGGGTTGATCACATATCTGCCCGGTTGGACAGATTTCTTGTTCAAAGTACCATGCTGATGGAGAACTTGCTTATCTCATCCAAAATCCTCCCCAAACTCACCTCGAACCATAAGCCAATACTACTCCTCATGGATCCCGAAGAAGACATGGGCCCAATCCCCTTCAGGTTCAGCCCCCTCTAGGTTGAAAAGGAAATATTTTTAGACATTGTCCAAATATCCTGGGCCAAACCAATTAATGGGTCCCCAAGCTTTGTGTGGAAGAAAAAATTAAAAGCCACAAAAAAGGCCTTGAAAGAGTGGATAAGGAAACCTTCCAAAACTCCATCTAATCAGAGAATAGAAGCAATGCAGTCGCTGGAAACTTTGAAAATGGGGATGGAAGACACCAATATCACCCTTGAGATCCTAAATAAAGAGTTAGCAGTCCAAAGCACTACCCACCACTCCTTCAGAAGGGAAGAAGAATTCTGGAGACTTAAATCCCGAAGTTTGTGGCTCAAGGCTGGAGATCGAAACACTGCCTTCTTCCATCGCCAATACAAAGCCCGCCTTTCTCGCAATCATATCACTGAGATCACAAATGCAGATGGATAGATCTACAAAAGGTTCGATCAAATTAAATCAGCAGCTGAAAATCACTTCAAAAACCTGTATGGGCTTGGGAATGAAGGCAACGTAGAAGATACTGAAGATCTCCTCTCAAACATCCCCCACCTTGTCAATCAAGATGACAACCAAGCTCTCACGAAACCCTTCTCTGAAGAAGAAATTATCAAAGTTATTTGGGCAATGGAACCAGATAAGGCCCCTGGGCCAGATGGCTTCTTGATACACTTCTACAAAATATGCTGGGACATTCTCAAAACTGATCTGATGAAAATGATAAAAGGCTTCTTTAGCAAAGAAAAGTTTGGGGGAGGCATTAACTCAACCTTCCTGGCCTTAATCTCAAAAGAATTCAATCCTGAAACCTTTGGCATATTCATGCCCATTTCTCTTTGCAATGCCTCCTACAAAATTCTGGCCAAATCCTTGCAAAGAGAATCAAACCTCTGCTTGAAAAACTAATCTCCAGCCCTCAAGGGGGGTTCGTCTAAGGCAGACATATCTTGGGCAATGTCATCCAAGTGTAGGAATAAATTCACTCTAGCAAGCAGCGGAAAGAGAAGGGGATGTTGATCAAACTCAACATGGCCAATGCCTTTGACAAGGTCAACCTCTCCTTCCTCTTCAAAGTCCTTCGATCCTTCGACTTCTCCTCTCAGTTTGTCAATCTCATTAAAGCCTGCATCAAAAAACCTTGGATTTCCCCTCTAGTTAATGGTCGCCCCGCATCTTATTTCCAAGCTCAGAGAGGTCTGAGGCAAGGATGCCCCCTCTCCCCTTTCTTGTACATCCTAATGGCGAACACCCTCAGTAGGAAACTTGTAGATGAAATGAATTCTGGTGCCCTTCTCAGAAAATGAATCTCAAATGGCTTGAATCCCATAAATCATGCTCTTTTCGCAGATGATTCCCTCCTTCTTCGTGGTGCCTCATCCAGAATAGCCAAATCCTCCAACTCTGCTCTAAAATGCTACTGCAGAGCCTCTGGAGCTCTGATAAATTATAGGAAAATCTTTGTCTATGGCTGGAATGTGGATCAACACAAACTCAATAGCATCGCTTAGATCCTTGGATTCGAGCGCTTCACCCATTTGGACAACATAAAATACCTTGGCTTACCCCTCACCTCTAGAGTCAACAACAGATCCCTGTGGCAAGGAATAATCAGCAAGATTAAAGCAAAGATATTCTCCTGGGGAGGCTTCTATCTAACCAAGGGAGGGAAAACAATCCTTATTAAAATTGTGTTGTCCGCCCTTCCCATCTACCAAGCCTCCTTCTTATTTGCTCCAAAAAACATAATGGATCAAATCTCTAGTTTCATGAGATATTTCCTCTGGCAGGGAGGCAAAGGCAATCAACGCAAAATCCATCTAGCAAGTTGGGACCTTGTGAAGTGACCCACTAAAGATGGAGGCCTCCAGATTAGAGATCCTTCCCTTGCCAATCTAGCTCTGGGCTGCAAGCTCCTCTGGAAATTATATGCCGACCCTTCTCACCCAGTCAACGAAACGATCAAATCCAAGTACGTGCAGGGTATCCCACTGAGACTCTTGTCAATTGGTAACACAATCCCTGGCACGTAGACCTGGAATCTCTGTCGAAAGGGCATAAACCTGTTCCAAAACAACCTTTATCAAATTTCAGGTAATGGCAAGAAAATTCTTCCGCCGGATGAACACATCATGGATTGTGCTCCCCTCAACAGCCATGTCGAAATCAGTGAATTACGCTACTAGCTCCTTAACGCAGGCATTCGCAGGCTGTGCGATATTTCTAAATGGGACAGTAAAGGCACTTGGCATGCCTGGACCCTCCCAATCATGCCGGAGCATCTGCGCCATCAGCTCTCAACGCTTAAAAATCTCCTCACCGACGCTGCACCTGTCCACAAAGACATCCCAGACAGATGGGGATGGGGAAGCTCCGGAATATATACTATTGCCTCAGGATACAATGCATAGCAACCAAAAAAAGACAAGATTCGATCCCCCAAGGTATGGAAGCAAGTTTGGGACTCATCTGGGCTCCCCAAAGTAAATTTTTTCTTCTGTACTCTCATGCACAACAAGGTGCTGACTGGAAACAACTTGGAAAAAAGAAACATAGTCGGACCTTACAGATGTGTGTTGTGTAGAAATGCCAGTGAGACAACTACTCACCTTTTCATTGACTGCATCTTCGCAAAGGAGGTTTGGGAAATTACTCTTCTCAGTTTGCAGGTTAGTCCTCCCCAACAAAGCTCTGTGGCTGAGCTTTCCACTTCATGGTCCCAAAGCTATCCTCACAACATCCCCAACAAATCTCTATGGCACCAAGTTTAGCTCTCCATCCCCAAATTTGTGTGCTGGAAAATTTGGCTCACCCGAAATGATCAGACTTTCAATGACACTCCATGTCACCCAGCAAAGGTAGCTGCAAAAGCTAAATCTCTCCTTCTTGAATCTGTTTTCCAGCAATCTCACAAAGCTGACATTTCTCTCCTACCCTCTGAAAAGAACTGGGTGAATTCCCTTAGCCCTCAATCTAAGGAAAAACCTTTGATCCCCCCCTCCCCAACCCACATTAGATATTAAGAGAACCAGATGACAGCTTTCAGGAATGGTGGAGGAAGCAAAATAAAACAACAATCTTCTTTGACGACGCATCCAAGGGAAATCCAGGGGCAGCGGGTGCAGGTGGCATCATCTACTCTCCGGATAGTTCAAGGAAAGATAGCTTCTGCTAGGGACTTGGCCAACGCACAAAGAATCGGGCATAAATTCTTGGCCTCATAAAAGCCTGTCATATTGTTCGCGATAGAGGCATCAAAGTTTGTCAAGCATTCGTAGATTCAGAAATTCTTATTGAAAAGCTCAACTCGAAGGATCAGTTCAACAACATCGTCCTCAATAAGTCTCTGAGAAGATTAAAGATCATTATGCTTGACTTCACTTCCTTCCAATTCTTCCATGTCCTCAGAAGCTCAAATAGTGAAGCGGATTCCATGGCTAACAAAGGGTGCCTACTCTCCCCGGGGGATCTCAACATTAATGATGAAAGCGCACTCCATACAAGCATTTCATAATTTGTGAAATTTTGTAAATCAGGAAGAAGTCAAGTTGTCATGCAATGCTATGTAATGATGGTTGATTAGGCTTTGGCCCAACCAAATTCCTTTATGAATAAAATATGCCCATTTCAATTAAAAAAAATAAAATTAATGAAATATTTATTTTCATAAAATTAATTAAATATTCAACTCTATTAATTATTAATTAAACTCATTCCTTAAACATAGAAATTATTTAAAACTTTTCTTTTATAATTATTTTCATATAATCATCATGTCAATTAAAATAAATAAATAATATTATTCATTAACAAATTGATTTGTACTGTACCGACAATGTGATATGGTCTGTTAATCATCAAAATCCCACATGAAGAGTTGTTCCCCTTGTGACAGAACCATTATACCAACGCATCATAATGCCATTGACCTTTTAATGCTGGTGAACTTGATTTGTAATCATTATATGTGATATCCTCAAATAAAAGAACATAGTAATTAAAAGGATTAATTAAAATATTACTTAGGTATGGTCTTTAGTGTCCATACAAATTTAAAATTCACTTAAGTAATGAGAATAAGGTGAGGCTTTTTAAATAAATATTCTAAAATTTGGTGCAAGATTTGAAAATAAAATGGGTCTGTCTGTATTATTGATGAAAGTTGGTTTGGTTGGTTTAAAAAGTGGGGTGGTTTTATTTTTATATTAAAATTTAGTTGAATTAAATTAGTATTTATTTTATGTGAAAATTCAATGTAATTGAAATAAAGTGTAGAGATAATTGGGTTAGGGTGTCTAGTTTAGTATGGTAGAAATGTTATAATGCAATATAATGTAAATATTTTAACTTTGTTGAAAGAAAAATAAAAAATAAAAAATTAATAATAATAATAATAAATTAAAATTAATCTTAAAAAGGTAAAATAAAAATAAAAATGACTAATGGTAGTGAGAACCTATGACATTTATGTGGAATATAGTTTATTTAAAGGGGAAATTAAGTCAAGATCTATCTTAACTCTAATGTTGTAATGTAATAAAATGTAATCATTTTAACTTTGTTAAAATAAATAAAAAATAAAAATAACAAAACAAAACTAACAAAATAAAAATAACTCTATTAAAATAAAATATTAATAAAAATAAAAATCCTTAATGGTATTGAGAACCCATGGCATTCATATGGAATGTAGCTTATTTAAAAGGGGAAATTAAGTCAACTTAAATCCATCTTAACCCTGGATCTACCAAGCCAAGAGGGATCAAATCCTTTGAGATACAAACTTCTATTACAGTGAAAAGAGATTTGATCTCTCCACACTTAGTAGATCCAAAATTAAGATAAATTTATATTGCTTTTAGTAAATTATATATATTTGTAATAATTTAATTAAAAGATTTATTTATTTATTTATTATTATTATTTTTTTTATATGAGAAATATTTAATTTATTATAATATTGTACATGGTAATTTTTTATTTATATATGTTAATTAAAAATATTTAAGTAAATAAAAAATAAGTTAATAGAAAATTTTAATTATTAAATGTAAAGAAAATAAATAAAAATATAAAAAGAGAAAAAAATATGAAATAGTAAAAAGTAATTATAACATAGGACCCAAGGATATTTTTGTTTTGCTTAAAGTTTTCCATACACACTTGAAATATGCAAAGATAAAAAGAGATATAATATTTAATTATTAAATATTATAAAACAAATAAAAATTAAAAAAAATAAGAAAAAGAAAAAAGAAAAATAAGAAATTTAAAATGTAAATAAAAAAACAAAATAAAAGAGATTGCAAAGGGTTTGAGTATATTTTCACCTGTCCCAAACTTGAAATATGGAAAGATAAAAATAAATAAAAATATTTAATAATTAAAAAAATATAAATAAATTAAATTTAAAAATAAAAAGAAAGAGAAAGATAATAAATTTAAAAATATAAATAAAAGGACACAACAAAAGAGATATAACAAAAGGCTTGAGTATATTTTCACTTGTCCCATGGTGACATACAAAGCTCTTCATCAAACTTTTAAGACATGAAAAATAAAAGAGGGGGGAGTATTTAACTTTATGAAATAAAAGAAAAACTTTTGGGTTGGAAGATACATAGCATTTGTGTTTTCTCAAACTATATAAAGGTTGAGGGTGATTTTTCTTAATAAATTATTTAGTGATTTGTAAAGGTTGAGGGTGATTTTTCTTAACAAATTATTTAGTGATTTGAAAAAAAAAGGAATGGAATTTTAATAATTTATTGAGAAAAATCAAGCAAGAAGAGATAAGATGATAAATTTATTGAGGGCTTATGATATCTCACATGATTGTGGAGATGATATGATGGTTGAATTTGTGAGGAAGAGGAAAATAAAAGAGATAGGTAGATTTCATGCGTCTGTTTTGTTATTTTGAAGGTACGAGGTTTAGGGGAATAGATAAGAGAGGTTTGTATAAAAGAATCAATGCCAAGGCTTCCTAGTGCAATGTTCTCTAGTAGTTTTTCTACTAATTCAACCAACACTTAAAAATAAACACTTAAAAATCAACAATATAATAAAATAAATTAACAAACATATTTATGGCTAAATAATAACTAAAAAGACTTAAGTGCATGAATACCAAAATGAGCTCCTCCTGGTTTCAAGAATAATTTATTGGAGTCGCCTAATCTTGGAGCAAACCTCCGTTAATTTGACGGAGCAACAATGAAGTCAACATTGACTTTGGTGTTGCTTTGTTGGATCGAGGGAGGTTTGCTACAAGATTATTCAAATCCTAATTTATTCTCTACTGGACATGGAAAATCACATGAATATGGATGATCTCATGGCTCGCCCCCCCTACATCACTCTCAATTCCCCAGTAATCTATCTCCTATAAAATAGTTGAAAGCAACGCATTAAGATTCATGCATAAACACTAGCAAAACAAAAAAAATAATAAAGAAACTTATGTGGTTTTGTACATGAAGAAAAATATAGAAATCATTCATGAACATATAACATTCATTCATTCATTCATTAATCATAAACACAAAATACTTTATCTCAATAAATTTTATCATCAAAAATATGTTTTCATAATATGGTACATGATGTTTCTAGTTATATAACTAGTTCAAATATTTCTTTTTCATTTTTTTTACATGAATTGAGAAAGGAGGACATCAATGTAAATCGAAATTGTTAATCATTTACCTGTTTTGATTCTGCTAGAACTTTTCCAGGATCATCCTGCCACATTATAATAAAATTTTTGGCTTAATAAATGCATAATAAATTAGATGAAGACCAAATTTGGACTATGGTTAGTTGGATCATATATACACATTCTTATAAAAAATTTAGCCATATATTCATTTATTTACCCCTCAAAAATGCAAAATGACAATTTAGATATAACTTTTTGAACTCTACCTGAACTTCCCTCACTCGACGAAGATAGATTTGGCAGGTACCTATTTGGTTGTACCTACAATCCATTAAATGAGAGAAGCAATTAGTGTATTTATTCCTATAACATGCAACTTATTTCTATCCAAATAACTTTGAAGATACATAAGGATGGTTATCTAGTTGGATGTAATCTAAGAGAACCTCATTGAATCACAATATGGTTCATCATAGATTTGGTATGTATGTATGTTGTTTTCCAAATCATATGTATGTTGTGCCTATTGAATTTGTAGCTATGGTCGGTCTTCATATTTATGTACTTGTTCATAAGAAAATAAAAATTTGTATCTATGAAAGAACAAAAATTTAAATGTTTGAAAATTTGGTTTTGGCTCCCAAGTGTGCAAGTTTTCCCTCCAACTTCTAAAAGTCGTCTAAGTTAATACACACACCCATTTGACTTCATAAATAACTATAAATAAATTTACTTCTTCCTCCTCAAAGGCATAACGTGCATAAGAAAGAAATACATAGTTCCGAGCATATGAATCAAGAAGAAGTAGATCGTAGAATTTATAAAGTATCTTTGTCGTTGGTATCTGATCTAGAAGGATGAAGATAACATCTTGCCTCATTTATGCAAGCCAAAATTATGTTTTGTGGTTCGATTCTTTGAAGAGAGTTATAAATTTTGTGCTAGAAGGTCGATTTTGTGATGTCACTTGTGAACAAAGATCCAAGGATGTGATTCGAGCCTCTGATAACACCTAATCCGAATTTGTAATCTCAACATGTAATGAAAAAAGGTCCAAACTTGTGGTAAATTTTGGAACAAAGATTTGAGACCTATTACAGAAGTTTGAACTTGTGATTAGTTGTGACAGAGGGTTGACTTTGACACTTGGTAAAGACGTAACTTGACTTTGATATCTCTTATTCGATTGGTTCTCTAAGGAAATAAAATTTTTGGGTTTTCCTCTTGTTGGTTTTTCCCTGACCACTGGACTAATTTCTTGTGTCGTATTGTGATCTCTACTTTATTTCATATTTAAATGTATAATTGCTTGATGACATAATTTAATGTATTAAATGATCTAAGGAAACATATAAATAAGTCACAAGTTATTATCAAGATCAAAAATTCTAGATTGCACTTGAATTTCAACATGGTATTAGAGCTAAGGTGAAGTAAGAAAGCTTGAAGATCACTCTCTTGAAGAAATCAGTGTAGCAATATTTTCTTGGATCATCATTGGACATTCTTGATGGATCAAATACATTTCAATTTTAGAGTTTGTAAACCATATAATAAGGCTTGATAAGAAAACCCTAGGAGTTATGGACAAAACCCTAGGAGTAATTGTTTTCGCTAAAAGAAGAAATCTTAGTCTATTCAAGGAAGGTGTGACATCATTTTGATGCTTTGGACAAGGACGATGAAGTTACAAAATGAATGCAAAAGGCTAAGATTAAGAGGGAGTTGAATGCATTGTAGGATTGGATTCCTAAATGTCACTACAAATTTTGACGATTCTTTATTTATCCTTCTTACCATCTATGATTTTTCATAATGTTTATGTCACATTATTCTTGATATGGGTTGTATCAAAAAAATGAACTATTCTTAGGTCCTCATAGTAGGGAAACCTCATGAATTGAGTGGGATAACCTTTCATTCCTCATGGAATCCATTTATAATACCTTCATGACCTTGTAATATTCCCTTTCTTGATCCAGTCAAAGTGGATAGAATCAATCCATGGTACTTACCGTGGTATTTTCCCATGGTATTGACCCATGGTATTTCTTGTTGGTATCGACCCATGGTTTTCCCTTTTTGGTTTTTTTGACCCCAGTTATTTGCCCATGGTTTTTCCTTTTGGTTGTTTTGACCCCAGGTATTTGCCCATGGTTTTTCTAAGTAGCCCGTCTATAAAAAGAGGAGGACGAATGAGAGCAACTCATGGAAAAACAAATTGGGATCTTTCTTTGTGATATTTTTGAGGGCTCAGGCGAGTTTTCAAGAGAGGATTTCAGGTGAGATCCTCAGGCTTTCTTTGGTGGGATTCGATCTCACTCTAGTAATCAAACAAAACTTTGGTGGTTTCTCTGATCACCCTAGTTGGTCTAGTTTATTTTATTTCTTCAGTAAAGAGAGAATTGTGCATCATTTATCTGCTAGATCAAAGATACAGATTGTGCCTTGGGCTGAATAGTAATAAAGCGTTCTCTTGAAGTCCATTTATGTGTATTTAAATGGAATTTAATAACACATCGTATGCACCTTTATGTTTATGGAGTTTATGGATATTTTAATCATGCACCTTTATGGATTTTATGGATATGGGTATTATAATCAAGTCTATGCTCATATTATTTTATGGCATTCTTTCCATATATTAAGAAGTATGTTACTCTAGTTTTCCATTTTATCAAGCATCATTACAAAAGGGTGTCATTTCTTTACTGAAGCATATTACAGTGGTATCAGAGTTGTGCATCCTGCCAGCCTGAGAGTTTTATGCAAGGAACTTCGGTGAAAATTATTTTTCACCCTAGCCAGCATTTCTCACTTCGGTGATATTTATCACCCTAGTTGGATTTTTATTTTTCAATAAATTATTTTATTGGGAGACATAAGTGAGGGGAAAATCATTTATAAGTCTGTGGGTTAAATTTGTGAAAATATTTGAAGGCATGATTGACAAAATCTTCCTATGAAAAATTAATATATTCCTGTTTGGGTATGGGAGAAGATGGACCGTCTTGAAGAAATTTTGAAAAACAACCAGAAAATTCTTGATTTACTAGTGAGGTTATATGGTCCTTTAAGTAGCCATATCTATATAGACCAAAATGATAATCAAAGCAATAACGAAATCTGCTGCAAGAATAAACTGAGGAGAGGACTATGTTTTATCTGCAAGGGACCTTGGGCCCTTAACCATTCATGTCCAGGTGATAAGAAGAAGGCAACAAAGACAAAAGAAGAGGATATTACTTCAAATCATGGGGAATCTTTTGTAGATGGGTCTATTGATCATCAGGATGGTGAGCAAGATCATGACATTATTCAAGGAGGCTTGCAGGACGAAAAACATTTGGAAGTGCATGAGGAAATTCTACCTAATGCCATTGATGAGGTTGATTCCTATACAATGGAGTTCGTAGATCCCCAGGGGAATATTCATGAAGAATATGAACAATCAAGTATAGATAAAATTCCACCAATGCATCTATGTTCGACAGTTGAAAGGGATAAACAGATGGTCTCCACAGGTGAAGGATACTTGGGAGATTTGAGTGAGGATCCAGCCATAGTGAACTAGCATGATGAGTATGATCACGAGGAGCAACATGACAAACATAATGTGCAAAATGGACCATTCCTAGAGAGTTGGTCAAAGGCTCAAGTTGAAGATGTGGTCGCTGGGCATCGGGTGCAAACAGACACAGAGACAGTCAGCACGGCACTAGAATTGCCAGTAGAAGACTTTCGAGAAAGGATCAAGCATTTCAAGACAGATCTTATGTTGTTGAAGCAGAAAGTCTGGACAGTCCGAGACATTGCCTTACAGGAGAACAGAAAAATTGAGGAACTCATAGGGGTATGTGCCGAATCAAAGACCAAGTTGTCTAGTGTTGAAGAACGACTCAAATCCCTCATAAGGCAGCAAGAGGAGTACGATTGGGAGTTCCAGAGCAGCCCTCTACAGGAGTACATAGATAAGTCTTGCAACACTACCAACAACCCACCTTTATACATTGGGAAGAGAAGGGAAGAGTTCTCCAACTGCATCATGTTGGGTAACCAAGTAGAGAAGCATGAATTGAGCATTGAACAACATCAACATAGTAGATTTGCAGATATTCATCCCTCCCCAAGTATGGATTGGCGAGAGATTATGAGTTAATATTCTATCGATAGGTTGATTCTTTGGAGGATACTCACAGTTGAGGGCATATTGCAACTTGGGCCCTTTGGTGTGGGTAGTGATGGAGGGTTGAAATGGTACCATAACCCACAGGTCCCAGGATTTAGGTGGCATTGGGATCCGGGAGAATCCATTGGGGAAAGGATTGTTTGGGATCCAGGTAAATCTATTGAGGGGAGGATTGGTCGGAGGATTGTTTGGGATCCAGGTATTGGAGGATCCATTCAGGATCATTCAACATGAAGGGCACATCGGATTGTATGGGATCCCGGTATTAATGTACAAATGATTCTGTTGTGGATAGAAGTGGATTGCTTGAGGACAAACAATATTTGGGTGGGAGGATTCGTAATATTCCCTTTCTTGATCCAGTTAAAGTAGATAGAATCAATCCATGGTATTTCTTGATGGTATTTTCCCATGGTATTGACCCATGGTATTTCTTGTTGGTATTGACCCATGGTTTTCCCTTTTTGGTTGTTTTTGACCTAATTCTTTCCCATGGTTTTTTCCTTTTGGTTATTTTGACCCAGTGGGCGTGGTTTTTCTCCATTGGCAGTATAAAGAGGAGGAGGAATGAGAGCAACTCATGGAAAAACAAATTGGGATCTTTCTTTGTGATATTTTTGAGGGCTCGGGCGAGTTTTCAAGAGAGGATTTCAGGTGAGATCCTCAGGCTTTCTTCGGTGGGATTCGATCTCACTCTAGTAATCAAACCCAACTTCGGTGGTTTCTCTGATCACCCTAGCTGGTCTAGTTTATTTTATTTCTTCATTAAAGAGAGAATTGTGCATCATTTATCTGCTAGATCGAAGATACAGATTGTGCCTTGGGCTGAATAGTAATAAAGCGTTCTCTTGAAGTCCATTTATGTGTATTTAAATGGAATTTCATAACACATTGTATGCACCTTTATGTTTATGGAGTTTATGGATATTTTAATCATGCACCTTTATGGATTTTATGGCTATGGGTATTATAATCAAGTTTATGCTCATATTATTTTATGGCATTCTTTCCATATATTAAGAAGTATGTTACTCTAGTTTGCCATTTTATCAAGCATCATTACAAAAGGGTGTCATTTCTTTACTGAAGCATATTACAGACCTTCATGATGAAGTAGAAAATAAATCACAACAATAATTATCAAATAAAATAAAATAAATTATATAAAAACAAAAATTCAAAACATTACATATATGATACATAAAAAAATTCATACCTTGATGATTTATGTTATATTCCAACTTCCATAGGTGAGGTATCATTCTCCGTGTTTTTAATCATGTCCCTTATTTCCCATTGAAAATGTGTTTTTTAGTAGTGTGATACCTATGGTTCTATTTTCGTTGCTACAACACCCTCCAAAATTTCACTACATTATAATTTTGGAGCCTACTTCATGGTCGTATCAATTGTTGCCTTGGTCGTCAAGTGTTGCTTTGTGTTGTTTCATATGTTTTAAGTGTTCTTGAGTGTTCTCAAGTGTCATTGCATTGATTAGAACATCTCTATATGTGTTTCATGGTCATAACACCTTTGTTGTTGAAAAACAACACTTTCAGAATGCAACAACAAGCACTTGACCGTATATACTTGGGGAATGTGAATAAAGTGGTGTTTTGATGTATAATCATTATTGATCAAGCTTTTCTAATTTTTATTGATGATTTATTACGTATCACACATGATTTTATGTCTTGAACTCATCTTTCTCGCCCCTTGACCAATCATCCAGACTTAGACAAATTTTGGTTCTAAAATGATCCCATTAAGGCTAAGAGCGCATGAGCACACTCTTAAGCCTTCATGGGAGACCCTTTCGGCTATTTAGAAGTCCGCCCTATTCTCTCCTTAAGAGTTTGGCGCACTCCAAAAGCATGAAGCCCCTTCCCTATTTCGAACTGCGTCCTCCAGAAATGACTAAGTCTTCCTTGAGAACACTCCTTCGAATTGAAGAAGTGTGTCCTCCTTGAGCGCATTGAAGCACCTTGAAAACCTGAAGCTCAATCATTCGGCCTTCCCCTATGCACCATGTGCCCTCCTGAAATACTTGAGTGTATCATCACACCTTAAAGGCACGAAGCCCCATCCTTCAGCCTTCAATAGTGTGTCATGCGCCCTTCCTGAGGCCTCTTAGGTGCATGAGCGCACCCTAAAGGCAAGAAGCCCAATACTTTAGCCTTCGAGAGTGCGCCCTATGCTCTCTCTCTCTCTCCCTTGAGCGCATAGTGCACTTGGTAATCCTGAAGCCTTCCCTTTCGTGCTTTGGACTTGCGACATGTGCCCTACCTTGATTTATTTCTTCCTTAAGGTGCATGAGCGCATGTTGAAGCCTCAAAGCTCCTCCTTCTCATTTATTCAGAATTTTAGAGTGTGCCATAAAGATCCATTGACCATTTAAATAAGCACACCAAAAGGGAACAAACAATAAAATATGCATAAAACATGGTAGAGTAGGAGATTTTTAAACTAATAGTTTATTTTCATGAGTGATTGTGAGACATGTATCCCAAGGACCTCATGGAGAGAACACATGAGGAATATCAGGTAAAGAGGTGTTGACAGTGCTAGAACTGCCAATATTCAAAGGGGTTTGCCCTATATGTGGTCCCAATTAGACCTCACACCATTTTTGGATAGGAGCCCCATCTACAATATAACTTGGTTGCTGTTTTATTAAGGGTTTCCTTGGATCTAAATGCTAGCAAGAGAGAGGAATGCATATGTGCCTTCGAAAAGAAAGTCAGTGTGCCTGGTGAGTGTTCAGTTTTAGGTTTTTCAAGGTTCTTCTATTGCGGAGGGGAAAAGGAAGTGAGCCTCTAAGAGAGAGGTAATAGTACCACCCCAGTAGATACACACACAAATAGGAAATATTTATCTAAAATCCAGCGGAATATTCCACAAATATGTGATGGTCATTATAACCATTACAACACATTCCCAATATGATAAGCACTAAAATAATCGAAATAGTTTTATTACTTTAGTACAGGTGAAAAAAAAAACATGAATCACAAACATTCACATAACAATCTTACAAATATTCATAATCCATGAATGAATAACGTGTTGGCCATCAAGCTTCATATATTAAGTAAAATTACCAAGACACTTGTATACAACGAACACCACTGGCTCCAATAGTGGAGCATTGGAGGCACTACTTCCTCCCCAAAAGAACTACCTTGTCTCTTTGATGCCTTATGGGAGAAGCCAAGGTGAAAAGTCCTTTGCTTATATAATTAGGGTGTATATATAACCAATGGAGTGATCCTTCACCTCCCTTGTGACTCTTAGAATACCCTCATGATTGTTTGACTTCCCTATGAATTTTTTACTTTACATGACTCTTCATATTTTGTACATGTCCTTTGGACTTCTAATTTACAATACATTTTCGAATAATAATTTACATAATCCACAAAATGATGTGGAATATGATGACTCATGACATGACATGATAATGATGACATGGACTGCATGATGACATGGAAATTTCAAGCCATTCTTTGTTGGTGCTTGCTATGTGTTGTTTAATTTCCACAACCTTGGGTCTAGATTAGAGTCTTAAAATCACTCGCGTTACCAAACTAAGAATCTCAACCAGAAATGATTTTCACAATGGAAAATATAAAGAATTAAATCACACATGCACAAGTATACACAGTTTTTAACAAAATTGTACAATAATGTACAACCCAATTCTTTGTTATATTAAACCAAATATGAATAAACAACAATCTATGGTATACAATATACAATGACAAACTTTCTGCACAGACTCAATGTCCTATCTTGTCCTGTCAATCCTTCACTCCCATACTACACACTATATGTGCCTTAGGCCTTCAAAGGACAACACATCGAGACTCCAGGAGGGCTGCCACCTAACACTGTAGCAAGTCACTTTTGTTGCATGTACACAAGATGATCCAATATACTCTCTGGGTAGGCCTAATTCTCGAGCTCCAAACTGCAAGGATAGCAGTCACCTTTATCCATCAAGGAATTGCACTTCGACACCAATATTCACCCAAAATCAGACCACCAGACCAATGATTCCCAATCCTTCACTGTAGATTCTTCTCCTAGGATGGACTCTTCACCACCATGGAAGTTCCTCCAAATGGCACCCACAGTCTGCAACTTTTCCACACAAGGACATCACCCAAACTAGCATCAATTCAACACTATCTCATCAACATACCTCTGACTGTGTCTTTCGTTGTAGCTCTTCACTGGTTAGGGCACCCACAAAATATGCCATAGCCCTAAAATGCTCCAATGATCACCTAGAAGAATGGGAACTTCCCTCGAAAATATCCTTCTCCCTTCGATGATATATTTGGCACCCTTTTTTAGCTTTGTTAAGGACAAAAATCCTCACAAATTTTCTCTATAGGATTGTGGCCAAGTACGCAACCAAAGACTAGGACAATGGATTCATAAAAGGGGGATACAACCCTCAAAATTCTACGAACTTGTGTCCATACCACCTCAAGGCATGCGACCTTCCTTCCAGCTTAGCTCAAACCCAAAACAGAGATAAAAAACACCCAAAATCATACCCATATTTTCCTTTAGGCTTGTGGCCTACCTCTTGTAGTTGCTTGGCCTAATCATAGGTGTTTGTATGCCCTTAAAAAAGACTTTTGTATCTCCTTCTTCCTCCTTCTTGAGCTCGGCCTATTTCAGAGAGAATTCTATGAAATGATACACACTTGGATGCTTAAAATGACTTGAAATCACTTCTTATTTATACCGAACAAGAGGGCTCCACGAACTCATGAAGAGACGTGTCTTTTTGCTAATTTTACTTCAAGCCTAAATGACTTGAATACCAAAAAATTCATTTTCAACTTCAAAAATTAATATCTCCACTTCTACAACTTGGAATTCAATGATTTTCAAACCATTGGATTCTCCTTTCCTCCCTCTATCGTCTCATGCCATCACATGTAGAAATGTGATCATGGCACTTTGCCCTCCAAACCTTGAACCCTAGGGCTTGGAGTACCTCCCAAGATGAAAAAATCAACACTCCCTATTAGCGAGGGAGTTACTTCCAAGAATAGGAAGTAACTCGTCATCATCATCACTTCTTGCAACACTTGCCCAACTCCTGGCACTCACAATCGCAACAATCCTAGTTATGTGAACTATGCCCTTCTCATAAGTGTCATTTTCAATGGAAGCATCATGCTTCTTCTTCTTCTCTTGTATCACTTTCTAATCTCTCCATGATTCCTTCTTGGTATATGTGGAAGCACCCTTGCTTCCCACTGACTATTCGGTCTTCTTGGGCTACAAATTCTCCCTCTATACCTACAAGCTCCCACTAGAACTCGACTCACTATGAGCCTATGGAACCTAGACCTTATTTTCTGGAGCATGTACCTTCTTATTGGGAACTTGTACATGCTCCTCAAAAACTTGCAACTGCACCTGCTCCACCTACTTCTTTCCATGATCCACAGGGTTGCTTGTCAACCTCTAGCGACCATGCTCTCTAAATCTCAACATGATACCTATGGAGCTAGAGTCTCTAGGCTTGAGTCTTTCCTTCCCATCCTGGAACAAGACCTAAAACCCCTTCCTCTCGATCATCGATATATAAATTATGTTATATCTGAGTCCTAGTACAAAAAATACATCCTGGACCCACATCACTTGTCTTGTATCCATCCTGAATGGCACAACACCCGACCCTCGGATCTCCAACTAACACTTGTCGCCCAACACCATGTGAAACTTCGAGTCCCATTCAGCTAGAGTCTAAAAAAGATCTTGTGCCCTATCATATGATTCTTCGTACCACTGTCCATGTACCATCCATCCTCATTGATAGTACCCTACGAGAAATGAGAGATCATAGTAAAGTCCTCCTCTTCCAATCTCCTGGTGATATCATCCATCTCACCTGATGTGGAAACACCAGTGACCTGCTTTCCTTTCCTCTTCTTGTCATCTCCCTTCTTCTTCATCGGACATCTCGATGAAAAATGACCCATCTCACCACATTTGAAACACTTGACTTTACTCAAGTCCTTATTTGGATTACCATCCATTTGTGTTGTAAGTGCCACATCCTCATCTACTTTCTTCGATGGATATAGATCCTCGTCTCGCAACTCTTCCTTAATGAAGTCATCCCACCGTCTATACTAGTCTATAAATTTATATTCGGAAATTATTCCTTTGACGAATGGCTTCCATTCCTCAGTGAACCCTTTCAAGGCTATCCTCACCATATCTATATCTAAAAATTTGACACTGACGATAGCAAGCTCATCTCTGACCTGAGACAACCTTGTCAGATACAAAGTCACTTCTTCACCCTTTATCATCTTGGTGGACTTAATATTATCCTCCAATACCAGTACCTCTTTCTCGTTCTTATTCTAGAACAAAATCTGAAGACGAATCCACATCTCATGTGCATTTTTCTTCCAGGACAAATGAGATATTAAGGAATATTTCACACCATCAAGGATGATCAATCTTGCCTTTGTATCCAAATATTCCTATATTTCCAACAACTCAGGGTCGGTTGTATTCTTGATATGTTTCCTTCCAAGGTCTATAGTTGGACAACCCCTCCAACCTATCCTCATATCGAAGACCTACCTGCAACCTCAACATTGTCACCTACAATGTGACCAACTCCCTCTCAAGTTGTACATCCTTGAGCACAAATATGATTCACTAACTTTCAAAGTAGCTCAGACAGGCTCTGAAACCATGTTGAATTTCCACGACCTTAGTTCTAGGTTAGAGTCTTAAAATTACTGACACTACCAAACCAAGAATTTCAACCAAAACTACTTTGCACAATGGAAAATATAAAGAAGTAAATCACACATGCACAAGTATACACAATTTTTAACAAAATTGTACAAAAATGTACAACCCAAATCTTCGTTATATTAAACCAAATCTGAATAATACAATAGTCTATGGTATACGTGATACAATGACAAACATGTTGCGTAGCCTCAATGTCGTATATTGTCATGTCGGTCCTTCGCTCTAGTACTACTCACTAGTTGTCCCTTAGTCCATCAAAGGAAAACACATCGAGACTCCATGAGGGCTACCACCTAATACTGCTACAAGTCACTTTTGGTGTATGTACACAGGGTTATCCAATCTTCTCTCTAGGTAGACCTAATTCCTGAACTCCAAACTTCCAGGCTAGTAGTCGCCATTTTCCATCAAGGTGGTGCACTTCGGCACCAATCTTCACTTAACCTTCAAATCCTCTTTGTCACTTCAATATAGCTCGTTTAGCGCTACTTTGGGCTATTGACATGCTTCACTCCACCTAACCAATGATGCCTAATCGTTCGTTGTATATTCTGCTCCTACGATGTTCTATTCACCACCACAAAAGGTCCTCCAAATTTCACCCATAGGCTGCAACTTGTCCACACTAGGACATCACCTAAACTAGCATCAATTCAATATTATCTCACCAACATACCTCTAATTGTTTGTTTTTTTGTAGCTCTTCACTGGTTAGGGTACATAGAGAATATGTCACGACCCTAAAATGCTCCAATAGTCACCTAGAAGAATGTGGCCTTCCCTCCACAAGGATCATTCTCCCTTCACTGCTATATTTGGCACCATGTTTTAGCTTTGTTAAAGGCAACATTCCTCACAAATATTCTCTACAGAACTGCAACTAATTTTGCTACCAAATAGTAGGAAAAAAACTTCGTAAAATAGGGAGACAACCCTCAAAACTCAATGCATAGGTGTTTAGGCCACCTTAAGTCATGTGACCTTCCTTCTTGCTTAGCTCAGACCCAAAACAGAGATAAACACCACCCAAAATCATACCCATATTTTCCTTTAGGCCTTTTGCCTACCTCCTGTAGTAGCTCAACCTAATCAGATGTGTTTCTATGCCCTAAAAACATAATTTTTTATCTCCTTCATCCTCCTTCTTGAGCTCGTCCTATTTCAGAGAGAATTCTATGAAATGATGCACACTTAGATGCTTCAAATGACTTGAAATCACCTCTTATTTATAGCAAACAAGATGGCTCCACAAACTCATGAAGAGACATGTCTTTTGGCTAATTTTACTTCAAGCCTAAATGACTTGAATACCAAAAAATTCATTGTCAACCTCAAAATTTCATATCCCCACTTCTACAACTAGGAATTCAATGATTTTCAAAGCGTTGGATTCTCCTTTCCACCCTCTATCGTCTCATGTAGAAATATGCTCATAGAAATTCCAAAAACACGATTTTGTGCAAAACCCCATACTTGGGTTCCAAGCCAACAAGTGATTCTTGTGGTGCATTTCCCTCCAAACCCAAAACCCTAGGGCTTGGAGTACCTCCCAAGCTACACAAATCAACATGTGTCTTCTTGAAAATGATATCTTTCCACATCCATATGGCTTAAAGATGAGGATTCTTTAGTGTTATAAGGTCTTGAGCTATGGTCGCACATTGATTTCCATTTTATTTCTCCTGATTGATAAACTTGTATCTTTAGCTACAAAGGTGTCTTTTAGCATGATCTCATTCTCCATCTCCTTCTTCATCATCTTATCATAGCATTATAGAGTACCTACATTTGTAATTCACTCATGGAAAGATGACATAAATTTGACAAACCCCTAATCTAATATTTTGCATGATGATCCATTGGCTGAGCTAGAACCTGGTGGTAGGTTGAGGGAGAGGCTCAGTGACTACGCAATTGTAAATATCAGGCAGTCAAGGGTCAAGATTGAGCCTTGAGACTACACAATTCATAGTTCAAGTTGGATTGTGTAAGAGGATTGCGCTGTTGGGGAGCTCAAGAAGCCAAGTTAAGGGATTGATGACTAAATATTCTCATTGCGTAGTGATAGAAGGCAGAGGGGGCCATGTGATTGCGCAATTGTGTAGTTCAGGAGCTCAGGGTTGTGGCCTAAGCCTTGAGACTACACAATGTGTAGTTCTAACTAGGCAACAGAGAGAAATTGCATAATTTTTTAGGTTAGAGGCTGAGCTTAAGCACTGTGATTGTGAAATGCACAATCTTGGAAGGAAGGAATAAAACATTGTGTAATGCCAAGATTCAGGGTTGCAACTTGAGGGTTGAGACTATGTGATGCGTAGTTCAAGAAGGCTAGATGAGGCTAGCTTTTCCAATTGGGAAGTTTTCCAAATTTGACTAAGTGTGTGACCCATGCAGCTGACGTGAACAATGACAAGACTTTATTGTGATCACACACTTAAAACACTTTACAAAACAACATATATCACCCAAAACACAAGAACAATATACTTCCCTCAGTGTGACAACTTTTCGATAGGCTTACACCAAGTTCAACGCCAAAGATGCACTTTGCGGGGATAGTGACGACACTTGTGCAACAGTGCTTGAAACTTTGGAAATGAGTGTGGCACACATTTATATGGTAAGATAAAATTATTTATGAAAATATTACCTCTTGAAACCACCAAAACTAGATTTCGTACAATGTGCGGCACTCTACATGCCAAAAGACGACAATTTGATTTTCTTGCATATGGTACAAAAACACTTGTAATGAGTCCTAATGCTTGCGAAGACAATATTCAAGGTCAAGGTAGGCTCTGAAATTTGGGTGTAGGCAAAAATTTTGGAGGGTGTTGTAGGAGCGACAACTCTTGGTGATGTTAGAAAATCAGAATGGAAGAAATATTTTCTCATACTTGATAATTACTTGTGAGATTATTTTATTATTATTAAATTTCTTATGTTCTTATTTTATCTTAGTTCATCAAGCAATTACCAAAATAGTAGCACAAAGATAAAGGACATTAGATGTCGGTGGACAGTCAAGGAAAAACCCCAAGGCTTGGGGAAAACCCGACCAACAACTCTTCCTTCAATAGTTTTCCTAAGATAATCCAAGACCCTTGAATTAGACACATAATTCCTCCACATCAAGTCAACCCTTTCCTTCTTTCGCATATGATGACTTTTCAGTTCTATATTCCACCTAGATGCAACAACAACACTTCAATGCAGTGATATCTTTGACCTGGAAACTTCATTCTCAATGCAACATCTTAGATATTGAAGCAACACTTCCACTCGAAGCAATTACAACTGGCAGCAACAATTTTTTACCTAGCAGCAACAATTTCGAATTGGTAGCGACTAGCAGCAATAGGAAGCAACAACAGCTTTGACTTGACAAAGATACTTCGATCTTCTATAGGAACCCACACGAGAGAGATATAGATAGCCCAAAACTTTGATCTTGAACTTATATTCTTCCTTCACCAACTTCTTACTCCTTTTAGCCTTATTTTCCACTTCACACTTTTTTCCATCTCTTTCTAGGATATCGAACTTGGGAGTGTGTGAGAGTGTGCTCCAAATGAATTCGAACTGCTCTAATATATAGGCTTCTGGTGAGGTCAAATAGCCCAGTTGAGGTCGAATTGGTGTGGAGGTGACATAATTCATTTTTTACTAAAAATAATTCTTTTTACATGATTCTAAAGCCCAAGAGGGTCTCTTGAAATGCATAATGACTCTAATGAATTAGTATAAATCTTAGAAGTCCTTAGTGCGAAATTTGAACTAAAACACGATGAACCAAGCATGAACCCCATGCTTTAATAAGTCATAATAATAATAATAATAATAATTTTATTTTCATTCTTTTCATAAGTACATTTCATGAAGACTGAACCTAGTTACATTCTTCAACACTCCCTCTTAACTAGGGAGGTATTCATAACAAGTACAAGGAAGATCTCAAACTATGTGAACGCTGAATAGTTTAGGCACCTCAATTCCATAGACTAGATTCCTGGCTAGGGAAATTATCCAAGGTCCTCCAATAGTTTAGGCACTTCACAATGCCACAGACTATATTCTGAACCGGGTAAATATAACTGGGTGGGACTAATATGGACTAAAGTTGTAAACCTCTCTAGGTACCATCAGAATTACTTAATAACCATAAACCCAGGGATACAAGTGTGTATCTTAGGTCAGATCTCTATGACCAACACCACCCTCCATACTCTGGGATCCATACATTATCACATATATGTCCTCCCAGGAAATGTGTAACATACACAAAGCCTCAACACTCCCGATTATTTCAATCAGTATAAAATCCTCATCGATCAAATATATCGGAAACAAATATTTCCTAATCAAACTGATCGATAACATACTATCAAACCTCTGAAATTTTTACCTGTACAAACACAACACCAATTAGTAACAAACTTTCAAATGTACAAAAGTAAATACAAACCTCAAACCTCTGGGGTTTCTCAAACAACTTGATGTTGCTTCCCAATTTATCATAGTAGGACTTTCAACTGAATCTTGACAAAATATTCCTCAATTATACATCTTCCTTTCCTACTTTACATGCAACAACATATTATATAATCAAATCCTACTTTACTTGTCTTAGCAACCCCTCAAAATTCATTCTCCAATTTCAAGGTATCCATCATGACCATAGCATGCCCTCCCTCCTAAGTTAAGGAGATTTCTTCTATATTGGCTCCCTCTTGACTTAGGGATATCAACTTCTTCTGATGCCATTGGAGAATATTTCATGGCTTCCATCCTCCCCATAAAATTCATGTTGATCATCAACATTCATATAACTTTCTTCATCATAATTCTCATATAAAACATCTTCACCATCTTGAATAATATGTACCTACACAACTTAGATAAAAAGTACAACCAAATCTATAGAAGCTTGAAGTTAATCACATCAAAAGCATACAATAATGGAAGCATTAGACTTCATAATTTACTTCTATATTTTAACTTCTTGTCCAGGTTTTGGTACAAACCCTAATTCACATCAATAGCTCAATCAAGACATCAATATTATTATATTTAGAGCCACAATATTTCCTTCATAGATATAACAAACTCATCTATGGAATATTGCAAACCCTTAAAGCAACAAGTACAATTCCAACATTGCATCTAACAACTTCAGAATTCATATGTTAGACTTCCTACTAGGATTTAGTGCAAAATCCTAGATTTCATACATGAGCTTTAACAATCAAAACCAATCACAGCTCAATTTAAAGTAACAACATGATTAGATTCCACTAGGGTTTGTTGTAAACCCTATATTTTACTAATTCTCAACAATCAAACTGATCACAATGCAATTCCAGGTTTTATCAACCTTTCATAAATCCCAGGTTGTCACACTGTCATCATATATCATATATTTTAACTTGTACTAAGATTTTAGTTACAAGACCCTAGAATTCACATACAACATCATCCTAAAATATCAAACTTCAGATAGGGCTTAATTATAGGCCCTAGGACTTATGACCATCAATAATTAGGTCAAAACATATATCTAGGATCCCGTCATCATGCACAAGCATATCATAACAACATATTTTAGGAAAACGTAATGACACAAACACATTCAGGCATATAACATATTTGATTATATGGACACACATATACCTAGAGTTTAATTACTAGGACATCATAAGGATATTGCTTATGAACTCTATCAACCCTAAAGATCTAGTGTTTCAATACATAACATAGTAAACCAATACTTCAAAGGTTTGGGATTTGAGACATTAGAATCTAACCCTGAAAGATTAGGGTTTTCATAACCATACCAAAACCTCAAACATGACTTCATCATCAAAAAATTAAATAGAAGCTTATTAGAATTCACCAATAACGCTAAGTAGGCTCTAGTTTCACACATTATCATTAACATATCCTTAAGTTATGGTTTTCCATAGAACCCTTTTAGGGTTTCCACAAGAATAATCAAAGATATGAGGAGGGTATATCTATCTAATGATGAATCACCCAATCAAGAATATTTATGATTCAAGAGAGTTAGGCACAATAATGTTAGTAATCCAAAAATAAAGAATATACTTTAATAACGAAGAGAACAATATTATGTTTTTAGGCATACCTTTGTTTCTTACCAAACCTCGTGATTCCAATGCTTTGTCTTGTGAGGTCTTCTTCCATAATCCTTGAGTATTCAACAAGCTGTATTTTTCTAAACAAGAAAAAAAAAGAATAGAAATGTGATTAGTATTTAATACAAACAAAATTAGATAGGTAAGGGGAACCAAAAATGAAAAAATAAGATACTTATCTTTGGAATAAAGTGAGGTATCCCTCCAAACTCGAGGGATACCTATAACTTTCTAAAAAAAATAAAAAAATTTCTTTCCAAAAATATGTTAAACCTACATGTACTAAAAATAAAAAATACAAAATAAAATAACTAAAGATTAGAGAAAAGGACTTAGTAGTGTAATTCCCTTATATATGATTCTTTGGCTTTATTCTTCTTTGGAGATCCTTCCTCGGTAACATTGGCTCCATCCTTGTTTCTCTTCTTATTCTTCAGATTGTTAGGAAAATCACTTTTATAGTGACCCATTTTATGACATTGGTAGCATTCTATTTTGGACATGTCTAATTTTCTTCTTGGCCCTCTTGACTTCTTGAAGTTTCCTTTCTTGTGATGAGCGGAGTAGGCATTTGAAACTTTCTCTTCCTCATTGTTGGATACTAATGTATTTCTCATCTCTTCTTGGCTGCAGGAACTTCATAATTTTTCGAATGAAGGATTTTCTTTCCAGCTGTTGATTCATGAAGCAAAAGCACTCCAAGTAGGTGGTAATCCCAAAATTGCAATAATCACTAGCTCCTTTTTCGGTACAATATCATCAATGGCTTGAAGGTAATCTCTAATTCTATCTATCCTTACAAATAAGGAAGCCACAATGTCATCATTTTTCATCTTTGTGGTCCTTAGTTCTTTCTTCAAACTTGCTACTTAACCAATGTTCTTTATAGTGAACATTCGATAAGGCTTCATACATCTCTTGAGCAGAGTCTATGTTGGAAATGTAAGGGAAAATATTTTCCTTTATACCTTCTGCAATTAGTGTCATAGCCAATATTTCTGACTCTCTAAACTTCACTTTATCTGCATCACTAGATCCTTCAGAAGGTTTCATCACTTTTTCTCTAACCAAATCCAAGACTTTGTTATTTTCGAGAATGAGACCAATTGTCTTTTTCCATGGCTTGTAATTTGATGCTCCTTCTAATTTGTTCTCTACCTTTACTGCGTTAGAAATTGTTCTTGAAGATAGTAAACTTCTTCATCTATAAGGTATCCTTCTATGATCCCTTGATCAATATTTTGTTCTTTAGATAGAACCTTAAACTCCATTTCTCCTTCTTCTTCACTAAAGCTCTGATACCATGTTAGAAAATCAGAAAGGCACAAATATTTTCTTATACTTGATAATTAATTGTGACATTATTGTATTCTTATTAACTTTATTATTTTCTTCTTGTATCTTAGTTCATAAAGCAATTACTAAAATAATAGCACAAATATCAAGGACACCAGATGTAGGTAGACAGCTAGGGGAAAAACCCACCCTTGGGGAAAACCTGGTCGAAAACTCTTCGTTCAATAGTTTTCCTTAGACAATCCAAGACCCTTGACTTAGACATGGACTTCCTCCACACCAATTCAACACTTTCCTTCTTTTGCAGATAATCACTTTCTAGTGTTATCTTCCACCTAGATGCAACAGTAGTAGCAACAACACTTCGATTCAACAATATATTCGACCTACGACTTCGTTCTCAATGCAAAAAATTCGATCTTGAAGTAGCACTTCCACTTGAAGCAATTACAACTGGAAGCAAATTTTTTTGACCTAGCAGCAACAATTTCAACTTGGCGGCAACTGGGAACAACAGGAAGAAACAACAACTTTTACTTGACAAAGAGACTTTGATATTCTAGAGGAGCCCACACAAGAGAGATAGAAAGTCAAAAACTTCGATCTTGAACTTTTCTTCTTCCTTCTCTATCTTCATACTTCTTTTAGCCTTCTTTTCCACTTCACACCTTTTTCCAGCTCTTTCTAGGATATCGAACTTGAGAGTGTGTGAGAGTGTGCTCCAAATTAATTCGAATTTCTCCAATATATAGCCTTCTGGTGAGGTTGAATAGCCTAGTTTGATGCCGAATTTGTGTGGAGGTGACATAATTCATTTTTGACTCAAAAATAATTCTTTTTACATGATTCAAAATCCCAAGAAGGGACTCTAATGACTCGGTATAAATCCTATAAGTCCTCAATGCAGACTTTGACCTAAAGCATGATGACCCAAGCATGAAACCCATGTTTTATTAAGTCATAATAATAATAATAATAAAATTAATATAATTATTTTCATAGTTACATTTCAAAGATTGAACCTAGTTACATTCTTCAATAGGCGACACACTGGTAGAATTCCAACTTCTCTGTCTAGGTAGATTCTTTTATGAAGGGTCTAGTTCCTCGAGAAGTATTGATTCATCGTGCAGATCAATTTGGTTTCCCCACTTACCTCGTGAGTAAACGTAGTCTCCTCTGTCCCTTCTCGGTTGAACACAAGCTTAAGATCAACAATATTGCAATGTTTCAAATAAGGAAACGTTAATATAGTTTGCGAGCTTTAGATTTTCAGAGTATAGTTTTTCATCTCTGGTGTTGCTTCACTATCAGTAGGACTGTACAGTAGCCTAGTGGAGTCACTACAGGAACATAAACATTTTTGTATTGCTAGCAAGCCTGGATAGTACCCCGGCGGAGTTTCTTGTTTCACCTCTCTACGCAAGGAGCCTTTCTATTATTTTTCCTTTATTTATTTATTTAAATACGATTGTGCATAGGAAATTACTAATTTCATGGGAGGAAGAAAGATACTAACTTATTGAGAGAATAATAAGTTTTTCCTTCAAAGAATCATATAAATACCTCTGATTTAGGTTTTCTCGTTTATATTTTTCCCCTTTTCATCTTCTACTTGATTGGATAAGCACGAAAACACAGAAACAGAAAGAACCGAGTATAGGTGTAAGGTTTACAGAATAGGCACAGGTATCATGGTTCAATGCAAGAGTCTCCTTACGGAAGGATCATATTTTCTGTTAGAACATCATTGACCAAAAGGTGTAACCAAAAAAAAGAAGGAGGACCGAAGATTAGCCAAATGTTGTAGTGTCATAAGGCTCTTTTCAACCCAACCACATACAATGAATCTAGGAAAATCGTTCACACACAACACTTATTTACATAAACGAAAACAAAAATGAAATACCAAACAAAACAAAAGCAATAAAAAAAACTATGTACATAGGGTAGGGCCTAACCCTAGAATATCATTGAAAGTATTGTTTTAATTGTTGGCGATTACTAGTAAGAGAGCCAATATTCTCATCTAATCATTGGAGATGATATGTGTGTTGGTCAAGCTTCTCATGTATTATGAACGGTCTGATCCACGAGGATTAGAACTTAGCATGTTTGCCGTTGTCTTCATGTGATTTGTCCCACTTCAAGACCATGTCACCCACACTGAATTCATTTTTCTCTGCAGACTTCTTGTCAAAAAACCTCTTGATATGACTCTGGTGAAGAGAAAAATTCTCTTTGGATTTCTTTCTTTCTTCCTGCAGCTTGAGGGGGGTGTCTATCCTACTTTGTACCAATAAGCATGCTTTTTCCTGGGATTCTTGTGAAAGTTGAAGGGAAGGAAAATAGATGTTCGGGGGTAGGATGGCTTCTTTTCCGTACACCAATAAGTAAAGAGGCGTATTTAGAGAAGGTTTAGGCATGACCCGGTCAACCCATAAGGCATTCACCATAGCATAGTGCCAGTTCTTATGTTAAGAGAAAATAGTCTTCTTAATGATGCAAATAAATTTCTTATGGGTAGACTCAAAAATACCATTTCCCTATGGATAATAATTAGAAAAATGTTTCAATACAATAAAATTTTCCACTACAAAATCATATAATATCAACAATGAAAAGTACGTTGCATTTTCAAAAACAAGTGAAGTCAGAACACCAAACCTGGAGATGATATTCTACTTGAGGAAGTTGATGAATTCTTGATCATTCACTTGTTTGAGTGGAACCACTTCCATCCACCACATGAAGTAATTTGTAACACTGAGAATATAGTGGTGTTACTTCGATGAGTGCGAAAAAATCTCACCAATGACATATAGACCCCATTTTTGAAATGGTTCTTCCACGACGATAAGTTGCAATGAGGCGATTGAATTCTTTCCTTGTTTGACACACTTCTGACAGACCAGAAACTTGCAGGCATATGTGTGAGAATATTTGAAAAATGTGGACCAATAAAAGTCGGCCTGCATGACTTTGTGCATTGTAGTGTCACCCAAAAAGTGTCCTGTAGCTGGTCCATCGTGGAGATCATGTAATACTTTCTCTGAATCATGTGCTTCCAAGCATCTGAGCAATACTCCATTATGGTGCTTTCTGAAAAGAACCCCATGCACTAACTAGTAAAATAATGATTTCAACCTGACTTCCCTCTTTTTTCATGTGGATAAGTGAGAGGGAAAAGTGCTTGCTCAATATGCTGGCGCACATCAGCGTACGAAGAGTTTGAGATGGTAGTGGGGGTGGCTCACTCAACATTGTACATCTCGATTTTCTGCTCCCACCCAAATGGATCATCCTCTGTTGTGCTTGTCACTTCTGTTTCTAGCCGACATAGATCGTGGCCCTTAATAGTGTGAATTGCCTTGGACTCTAGATCATCTTCTTGTAAAAAATTCATCTAGTTCACTATCCTCTCACCCAGCTCTTGTTGGACAAACAACAATCTGGTTGTTGGGTGTGACATAAAGATAATGCAAGGATTTTTCAAAAGATAGAGTTGGAAGTTCTTTACCACCTTATAGAACACATACACATGTTTATCGATGGTGAGATAGTTGAGTTCAGGTCCTTGTAGGATAGCAGTCATAAAATATATTGGTTTCTCGTCATTCTAATCATCTTTCTGTGTAAGGACGACGATAATAGAAGTATAAGAAGAAAAGGTGTAGAGAGAAAAATCCTTATTGAAGTTTGGGCTATATAAGGCTGGTGCCTCCATGATTTCTTTCCTTTTGTCCGACTTGTAAATTGCATCGTGCCTTACAATCTCCTGCATAGGTTTCATAATTTAAGTGTAATCGAAGATGAACTTGCGAAGAAAGTTATCTTCCCTAGGAAGGGCTGCATGGATTTCTTGTTCACTGGGAAGGGAATATTTGTAATAGCCCTAACCCATCGGGGTCTACTTTAATCCCACTCTTTGCTATAATATGGCCCAAGGGGTTTCCCTCAGACACTGAAAAAATTCTCCTCTTGGGATTAAGCAATATCCTATATTTTCGACATTGCTCAAAGATTTTCTTTAGGTGACGTAGGTGGTCAAATATCTTCTTTGAAAACATCGTGGCATCGTTAAGATAAACCACCACACTTTGACTAATTAGACCACTAAATTTGATTTCCATTGCACGTTGAAATGTCACATTGGCATTAACTAGCCCAAAAGGCATTCCTCTGAATGTGAACGTGCCCCACTTCATTTGAAACGTATTTATGAGTCTATCGGGCTCTGAGACCAAGACCTGGTTGTAGCTGAAAAACTTTCAAGTAAAGAAAAAATTCTTGACACTGATATTGTCTGTAATATATGCTCCATTGATTGCACAAGGTAATTGTGTTTTTCTAAGGCACGGTTGAGATTTTGGAAATATACACACAAGCGTATTTCCCCAGACTTCCTCCTTACTAGAAATAGATAGGAACCCATGTTGAATGTCACACTTTTTAAATGATCTAAGCATCCAAAAATTTCCTCAACTCTTTTTGAATCAGGGGCTCAAGCGTTGGATGCACCTTCCGCAACTTTTGTTGAAAAAGCTTGACCCCTTAATCAAAATAACATGTTAGATTATTCGGGTTTCATAAGTTTTTGAGCTCATTGTATGTCCATGTGCAAACATCTCGGTACTACTTGAATAAGCAGATAAAGGATCTCCTCTCTTGTGATGTGCAACAAGTACTAAGATTAACAAACTTCATATCTTTCTTTGTTCCAAGATTAATTTGTTCATGCAAAAACGTTGAACTATGGGTTTTGGCATTGACTTTTCAAATTAGCTGACACATAGTGCATAGTGTTTTGTACCTATCGTACGACGATCTCAGAGTCACTTACTGCTTTAAGAATTCTAACTTTGAGGTCAATGGGCTTCTATAAGCCCAGTTTGAGTGCTTCATATTCCGCAGTGTTGTTAGTGCACTCAAATTCCAACGAGATAGAGATAAGGTGTTTTCTCTTTCGCAGGTCTATTAAAACACAACCAACTTCAGAGATCTCCTGTGTCTTAGAAATGTCAAAACACAATGTCCAAACATCATGTGTACAAGAATAATTCTATACACTAGTACTACTACTATCTATTGTACAAAGATCATTTGCGCCAGTTGGACTAGGAAGGAGTTCCAACTATGTATTAGGTGGGATGGGGGAAGGTTGAGAAAGGTAGCACCCTAGGTTAGGTTCCAAGAATCAATTACCAAAGATAAAATATGCAAAAGCAACTGGCTCATTTTTTCCCTTGAAGGGTGTGACAATGTGCTTCATGTAAGGCTCTGATTCCATCCAGATTTGGTTATTTCTTCCCTTATACGGAAGCCATAAATGGGACCAGTCGGTAGCAAAATACCACTGTAATTTTCTAGACCAGTCCCTACTCAAAAATACACCGTAGGCTTCTAAGATGTCCACAATCACTACGTTTATGCATTGGTGAACTCGTTGATCAGATGATAAGCGAATAAGAACATTTATGAGTTCACCAATAGCTTCGATAAGAGTCTTTTCTAGCAAAATAATATGTGCATCTGTCTTATCCAATTTAGCATTGATTTTATTAGCTACGGAAAATGGAATTACGTTTACAAATGCACCAAAAGAAACTAAGAAATTGTGTACATTGTAATTAAAAATTTCAAACGTCAACAAAAAAGGAGGGCAGAGTGTGTTTGCTTCTAATGTTAATGCATTAAGAACAAATTCCAAGGGACTATAAGACTTACCAAATCCCTTCTCTGAAGAAGCATTATCACCCAAGGAAGAAAAATCAAGAGTGCGACAAGAAACTCCCACTGGCTTGGGATCCTTGTAAGCTTGAATATAGAAATATTATCACGAGATTTCTCCATGTCCTCAACTATGTTATAATCAGGCATAGTGGGCATCATCGAATTGTATGGATAAGTGACTTTATCTGATACTTCTAGAATGGTAGATTTTATTTTACCATTGGTGGAAGTAACTTTTGCTATGGTAGTATTTCAAACTTATTTTGAGTGTTTTGAGTTGAATTGATAGGTGATGTGATCTTCGTCAAAAAAATTTCTTTCAATTTATGCCTGGTCAGCTCTTGTTCAGGAATCGACCCTTGGATTCTCAATTTCTATCGACTATTATGCTTTTGAGTCGGGTCCTCACTCTATGGTGATTCTTCGACAATTTAATTTTGAGCTGCAAATACACAACTGAAAGAATTTATTGTGTTCCCGACACTCGTAGTTTATTCAGCAACAATTTATTTCTTCCTTCTCTTTCATTGGATCAGTCTGCTCATCTGAAAGTAATGTGTCAATAATATGCGCAGCCAGAGTGTTCATATTATGATTCCACTATGGGCATGTATTTTTTGAATGATATTCTTGATAAAAAGAAAAATATTGATCCATGCCCATGCTCTCGACATTCATCACGACGTTTGAGCTTTGTGCAGGCTTAGTTGGTTTATTGTTGGTATTTCTAGAATTGGAATCCATTTTAAGTAACTTGAATTTTGGGGGATTTTACCTGAATGGAAAGTGGCATCTACCCATGGTATTCATCCACCCATGGAATCTACCCATCGTATTGTAAGTGGTATCCACCCATGGTATTTATATACCCATGGTATTGTAAGTGGAATCTACTCATGGTATTAATTCACCCACCCATGGAATTTACCTGTGGTATTGTAACTAAAAAATATTATAATTAACAAGTCACTTTTTGTAAAAGGACATATTATCCACCACAATATAGCTTTACAATTATTCTTTGTTTTAATAAAAAAACTTTCTTTGTGGTTTTATTTACTATGTGTTCTATCCTTTTTTTAGAACTTTTATGATGGTGGGACAGTTGTAGCATGAATATGAGTTTCCAAAGTTTTTAGATATGGATTTCAATCACACGAGACGATTCAGAATGGTCATTCTATTTCCAAAAACAAGTTATAATAACGATTTTGAGTTAGTTTGACCGAGTTATGCCCATTTTAAGTTAGTTTTTATATGTGGAGCAACATTTAGAGTGGGTTCCATTTGGATACGTGCCCTCCTACCCTACTTTAGTAGGCACATTCTTGAAATTCATCAGTTTTAGCATAGTAGCATCTGTCTTGGGTTTTTTGGAAACATGCCTTCCCATTGTAGGCTATGTAGGCACATGCTACGTCATCAATAGTCAACTTCATGGTTATCAGTGAACCACACAAGATCCTTGTCATCAAAGTCCATTTTTTAGGCCGCACACTGTTAGTATCACAGTTGGTCACAAGCATTACATGGTATCTCTATCCTCAAATATTCATTTTTCATGGTTATGGGTCATCAAAAAACCCACACTTCATCGAAGTCCATTTTCTAGGCTGCAAAATGTCAATATCACAATTGGTCACAAGAATTAAATGGTATCTATATCATTGTATCTTCATTCATCACGGTTATGGGTTAACAATACAAAACCTTTCTCTTCAGTGGCTCTTCATATTCAGCACATACTTCTCGGGAGGGAACTTCACACAATGGGGACCATTGCTTCTTAAGGGGGGAGAAATGATCTGAATGGAAAGTGGCATCTACCCATGGTATTCGTTCACCCATGGTATTTATCCACCCATACGGTTTTCATCCACCCATAGAATCTACCCATGGTATTGTAAGTGGCATCCACCCATGGTATTTATCCACCCATTTTATTTATCCACCCATGGTATTGTAAGTGGCATCTACCCATGGTATTTATTCACCCATGGTATTTACCCACCCATGGAATTTACTAGTGGTATTGTAACCAAAAAATACTATAAGTAACAAGTAACATTTTGTAAAAGGAAATATTTTCCACCACAATGTAGCTTTTACAGTTATTCTTTGTTTAAATAATAAAAAAAAAAATTCTTTGTGCCTTTTTTTACTTTGTGTTCTCTCCTTTTTTTATGGCATTTCAAATTTTCAGATCTTGGGGGCCTCCCCCCCCCCCAAGATCCATTTCAATTTTTTAGTTCTTGGGGGCATGCCCCCAAGATCCAGATAAGGCTTGATGCTGATGGTGGTCTCACTTGACCTCTAATTTAACTCTACCAACTCATTGGACAAAGACTTGATGGTTTGGGTCAAGCTTTCAAGATCAGTGAGTTATTTATTCTTGACCTTACTTGAATAGGCCTGAGACCTTTTACCCGTGTCCTTGGAGTCCTTTGATGGTTCATTGTCAATATTGAATCCAATTGTGTGCAAGTCCTTTTCAAATGCATTGGCTTCTTCATAATTATTAGCCAATGTTTCATTCACAGTTCTCTTGATGAACTATGTAATGTTTGTCGATAAGGAAAAAGTGTAGTAATCTATAGTGATGGAGTCACGAGGTTTCATATTCGTAGGAAATTTGTTCAAAATACGATTTAACCTACAACTAAAATATTTAACTTTCTCTTTATACTCCATCTTCAGATTTCCCAGCTCCTTTAATAACATGGTTGGGGTTTTGTCATCAGAAAAAAATTTAAGAAACAACTTTTTAAACCTCTTCCAATTTTGGATTGAAAATGTAGGAAGACTTGGGTACCATCAACTACTCTACCATCTAAGGTACAAGGAAAATGTATACATGCAACATCATCGTAACATACCTCAAGCATCTGCAGGTGTAGGTACAAGTTTTCCAAATGGTATTTTTCTTTTACTTGATTTATCAGGGTCATACTTCATTAACAACTTCTCCAGGTGTTTCGACTTCTTTTCTAAAACACCCGATAGAGCGAGTGGGCCCTAAGACATCCAACCCAGATCTTGGTCTGTCATGTCTTCGTCTTTATGATCCTCCTCTTCTTTGTAATCTGAGGGATCTCCCTCCTCTTCTTAAACACCTAGCCCTTGGAAAGTGTCGTCTAAGAGTACAAAATTTTCCCTGTCACCCCCGTTAAAGGATGGAGGTTGCTCTGGTTTCTCTATGTTTTTTTTAGTCTCTTCTAACTCTTCAAGGGCGACGAGAACCAAATATTCAACTGTGGAGACCACTATCCTAGTAGGAGTGGTTGTGTTCTTCTTTGGAAAATAAGGAATATTATGTACTCCAGGGATCAAACCATTAGCCTTTGCAAAGTGATGGGTTATAGGTCAAATGGCCCAGATATACTCCTAATATATTTCACAAGTTTTTCCAAGACCAGGTTGAGAAGATTTGTCTACTTGAGGAATATGAGTAGAGGATTTGTTCGAAATATTGCTTCCTTAACCAGAAGAAGTATGATGAGGGTGGTTAGAGTTATGATCCATAAAAATCTGGTTGCCCTATGTTGGGTGATTTAATTGCGATTTAAATCCCTCTCATTTAATTGTCAACCCGAGGTTTGTGAAATGACCAGGTATATGTGTACTATATGTACTAGGTGATTATTTATCATAATAGATTAACCTAATGCAATTGAAACTAAGAAATAAAATCAATCCAATCCAAACCAACATAAAGAAATTGAAATCACAGTTGCATAAAGGAAATCACACTTGCTTGAAATTGAAATCATGCCTGCAAAATTGAAATCACACCACACTTGCATAAATGAAATCACACTTTCAGAATTGAAATCACACTTGCTGAAATGAAAACACACTTGCTGGAAATAAAATCACACCTGCTAAAATGAAATAACATAATTACACAATGTTACCAATATGTACAAAGATGTGCAAAATGTGGTTAATGGGGGCCCTCCATTCCTCAACAAGCACACTGAACAATTATCACATCTTGGAGATCAAAACAATAATATGTGTTTCATAAGGTTGGAGAAAATCTCCAAAGATATTACAAGAATGAATAATTAGTTTCCTAATGGTTGATAAGAGTTGGCTCCTTTGAAGGATGCATTTCTATTTCTACAAAAACTAAAGATAACTATTCAATAAATACAGATCCCTCAAATCTCTCCTAAATCTACATTTATCTCGTGTGGTTATAATAGGTCATCTAAAATACAAGAAACAAATCCTCTCCAAATTCTCTCATAGTTTTGATAAGGAAACATATCAAAACATCCATTATTTTTCTCCTTTGAATGTGCTTAACTTAAGGATCCACATCTTCCTCAAATATTCTACAAATCCTCATGAGTTGAATTTGAAATTCGAATTTGTAGTTAGGTGGAAAAATAGGACCCTTATAGAATCTCCAAGTAGGCCTAAAATATCACAAAACTCATAACACTTTTAGAGATATATGAAAACATGTTAATTTCCTAATATTTGATCATAAATTATCTTAAAATACTTAAAATTAATGACTTGAAAAATTACAATGATAAACCCATATGACTATGAAAATGGTTACTAAGGTAGGGTAATGGAGCTACATAGTTACATAATGAGTGTAAAATGGTGGAAAGGAGGGTAAAAGCGGATGATAGTTTCGAGGCTCGACACCCTCCTTCTAACGCCATAAATGTTGACAATGTTGGAACTACCAACATTCAAAGGGGTCTCCCCGATATGTGATCCCAATTAGACCTAACACTCTTTTGGGATAGGAGCCCCATCCATAATACAAACCGGTTACCATTTTATTAAGGGTTTGCCTTGGCTCTAACTGTCAAAAATAGAGAGGAACACATATGTTCCTTCGAAAAGTAAGTGAGTGTGCATGGTGAGTGTTCAGTTGTAGGCATGTCAAGGTTCTTATACCATGGAGGGGAAAATGAAGTGAGCCTCTAAGAGAGAGATAATAGTACCAACCTAGTAGAGACATACAAAAATAGGAAATATGTGTCTAACATCTAGCGGAATAGTCCATAAATATATGATGGTCATTGTAACCATTACAACACATTCTCAATATGATAAGCACTAAAATAACCGAAATAGTTTAACTGCATTAGTACAGGTGAAAATTAACATGAATCACAAACATTCACATAGCAGTCTTACAAATATTCATAATCCATGAATGAAGAACACGTTGTCCATCAAGCTTCATATATTAAGTAAAAATACCAAGACACATGTCTACAACGAACACCACTAGCACCGATACTGGAGCATTGCAACCAATACTTGTTCCCCAAAATAACTAGCTTGTCTCTTGATGCCTTATGGGAGGAGCTAAGGTGAAAAGTTATTTGCTTGTACAATGAGGGTGTATATATAACCAATGGGGGGATCCTTCACCTCCCATGTGACTCTTTTACTACCCTCATTATTAGTTGACTTCCCTATGACTTTTTGACTTTACATGACTCTTCATATTTTGTACATGTCCTTTACACTTCCACTTTACAATACATTTTCGAATAAAAATTTACATAATCCACAAAATGATGTGGAATATGATGACTCATGAAATGACATGACATGACACTAATGACATGGATTGAATGATGACATGGTAATGTCAACCCATTCTTTTTTTTTTGCTTGCTATGTGTCTTCTTGAAAATGATCTCTTTCCACCACCATATGGCTTAGAGATGAGGAGTCTTCATTGTTATCGAGTATTGAGTTGTGGCCGTAAATTGATGTCCCTTTTCTTTCTCCTGATTGATCAACTCATATCTTCAGCTACATAGGTTTCCTCTAGCATGATCTCCTTCTCCATCTCCTTATTCATCATATTTTCATAGCATGATAGGGTACCTGCATATGCAATTCACTCATGACAAGACAACATCAGTATGATAAACACCTAGTGTAAGATGTTGCATGATGATCCATTAACTAAGGATGAACTGGGTGGTGGGCTAAGGGAGAGGCTCAATGAATATGCAATTTCACAACTCAGGCATTCAAGGGTTCATAATGAGCCTTAAGACTTCGTAATGCGCAATTCAGTCTGGAATGTGGAAGATGATTGCACAGTTGGGGAGCTCAAGAAGCCAAGATGAGGGTTTGATGACTAAAGATGCTCACTACACAGTGTTGGAAGGCATAGGAGGCTAGATGACTGCACAATTGAAAATTTCGAGAGCTTAGGGTTGTGGCCTGAGCCTTGAGACTGCACAATGTGTAGTTCTAACTCGACAAGAGAGAGAAATTGCATAGTTTTGGAGGTTAGAGGCTGAGCTTGAGCATTATGATTACATAGTGCACAATCCTGAAAATTAGGAACTACACATTGTGCAGTTCCAAGAGATAGGGTTGTAGCTTGAGGGTCAAGATTGAAAAATTTGTAGTTTAGAAAGGCTAGATGAGGCTAGGTTACCCGGTCAAGAAGTTTTCCAAATTTGACTAAGTGTGGGACCCGTGCAACTAATGTGAACAGTGATAAGACTTAATTGTGATAACACACTTAGAATATTTGATGACATAATGTAGATCACCTAGAACACATGAACAACATACTTCCCTCAGTGCGACAATTTTGGGATGGGATTACACCAAGTGTCACACCAAAGATACATTTTGCGATGATAGTTACGACACTTGTGCGACAATGCTTGAAACTTTGGAAATGAGTGTGACACACACTTATATGGTAAGATCAAATTATTTACACAAATATTACCCCTTGAAACCACAAAAACCAGCTTTCGTAGAACGTGTGACACTCCACATGCCAAAATATGACACTTTTATTTTTTTGCAAATGGGACAAAAACACTTAAATAAAACACTTGAAATGAGTCCTAATTCTTGTGAAAACAAAATGCAAGGTCAAGGTAGGCTCCAAAATTTGGGTGTATGCCAAAATTTTGGAGGGTGTTGTAGCAGCGACAACAAGAGGATAAAAAAAGGAAGCATGAGAAGAACCAAGAACACACCCGATATTTGATGAGAAACGCACCCTAAGCACTCCAATATTGAATACCCTTTGGAGGTTGGAAGTGCTATGATCAAAATATGAACAAAGAACAAACATAGTGGAATCCATGTGACCACTAAAACAAATCCATGTCATCAGTCACTATCAATCCCAGTCATCCAAGATAGTGATATTTATAATTTCATCATATGATGATGTGGAAGTCAAGAATATGTAATATTGTAATCATTGTAAAAATAAAAATAAGTAGAAGTCCAAGAGTCATGTGTGAACTGAAGAGTCATGGAATTCTAAAGGACATGTAATACCAAAACTCATATGTAATTCCAAAATTCAATTGGAACTTCAAAGGTTGTAGAATTCCAAAGGTCACTAGAAGTTAGAAATTCAAGAGTCATGAGGATATGAAAGGTCACTCCTCAAGTTATAAATAGATCCTAATTTATCATGTAAAGTACTATTAGCCTTGGCTTCTCCCATAAGGCATAAGAGAGATAAATTATTAATTTTGGGGAGCAAGTAGTGGCTCCAATGCTCCACTATTGGAGAAAGTGATGTTCGTGGTATTCATGCATCTTGGGAATGTTACTTAATATTTGAAGCCTGATGAACAACACTTTTCATACAGGGATTATGAATGCTTGTAATATTATTTCGTGAATGTTTATGATTCATGTTTTCTTTCACCTTTACTAAGGTATTCGAACTATTTCGATTATTTTAGTGTTTATCTTATTGAAAACGTGTCATAATGTTTGTAATGATCATCGCATATTTGTGAATTATTATATTGGATGTTAGATGAAACAATATTGTTCACATGTGTATTTATTAGGGTGGTAATATTACCTCTCTCTTAGAGGCTCACTATCTCCCTCCGTAGTAGAATAACCTTGATGCACTTGCAACCAAACATTCACCAGGCACACTTGCTTGCTTTTCGAAGGCACATACGAGATTCTCTCTCTTGATGAAAACTAAAGCCAAGGAATATATTTAAGTAAATGATAGTCGGGTTGTATTCCATATGGGGATCCTGTCATAAACAGTGCAAGGTCTAATTAGGATCGCATATCGGGGAGACCCCATTGAATATTAGTAGGTCCAACAGTATTAACATTTATGGCATTAGAAGGAGGGAGGCTTGATTTTTATGACTGATAACTCCACCCACCCACACCATACTTCCTCTGGTCAAGGCAACAACATTTCCAAAACCTCTTAGAATCATATTCTTGAAGTAGGCAGATCTTCTCAGCCCAGTCCAGAGTAAACATATGAAATTTCTTACAAGCAAATCTAGTAAATTTGGCCTATAACTTATCGCTTTGTGAAGGGTATGGGATTAATTCTTGGAGCACATAATATTCTATATTTTGTTAAGAGGAAATAAAAAACTCCTACTGGGATAGCGATATACAGTCATAGATTTTGTTTTTTCCAACCTCGATGAGTTAGAGGAATATGCAGATACCACAGAAAAACCAAGGAAAAATCCATCTTATAACGGGGGGGATGGGGAAAACGTTGTACTCTTAGACGACACTTTCCACGGGTTAGGTAGTCACAAATAAGATTAGTCATATTTTGAAGAAGAGGAGGAGAACAAAAATGAAAATGGCATACCAAGGTCTGGATTGGATGAATAAGGGTCCACTCACTCTTTCAGATATTTTACATAATATGCCAAGACACCCAAAAATTTTATTAACAAAATATGACCTTTACAAGGATCCCAAAGCGGAAGACCATCTGGATAACTTCTATCTACACCTACAAATTCTCAAGGTATGTTATGATGATGTTGCATGTAGACTCTTTCCTTGTACCCTATATGGTATAGTTGTTGTTTGGTACCATAGTCTTCCTACAAATTCAATTCAGAACTGGAAGGGGTTTAAAAAGTTGTTTCTTGAAAATTTCACTGACGACAAAACTGCAGCCATGTTATTGAATGAGTTAGAGAACATAAATATGGAGCATACAGAAAAGGTAAAATATTTTAATGAAAGTTTCAATCGCATATTGAATAATTTCCCATAGATACGAAACCTAATGACTCCATCACAATTGACTACTACACTTTTTCCTTGCCGACAAGAATTGCACAGTTTATAAATAGAATTGCAAAAGAAACTTTGGCAATAAATTTCGAAGAATCCATTGACATTGAGAAGGAATTTACATGAAATCACATTCATTTTCAATGATGGATCTTCCAAATACTCCCGGGATACAAAAAAAGGTCTTAGGCCTCTTTGAGAAAGGTCAAGGAAAAGAAATACCACTGTCAATAGAAAGCCCCCAAAATCTAACTTTCTGAGAAAGAAAAACAACAACAATAATAACAATAATCAGTCAGCTAAGTCTGCACAAAGATCAAACATCGTGATGAATATAAAAATCATGGGCATGGACCAATACTATTCTTTTCATCGAGAATATCATTCAAAAAGGAAATTCCCACAACCGAACCACACCATCAATGCTCTGGTTGCGCACATTATTGACGCAAAAAAAGAAAAGAAAAGGAATAATCTAAGGTGATTCAAGATACTTTTAGTGTCGAACACATATTAAATACTTCCAGTTGTGTGTTCAATACTGAAAAGAAAAACACTGAAGAAACACCACTGAATGAGGTCCTGAATCAGAAGAAAAACAACTAATATAAGTTAAGGAATCAAGGGCCTGCTCCTGAACAAGAGTTGACAAGGAAAAAGTTGAAGAAACATTTGTTAAGAAAAATCATACTGCCCATCATCCAAGCTCAGAACAAGTCTGGAGATGTTGCCACAACAAAGAGCACTTCCACCTATAGTAAAAGAAAGACTGCCACTCTAGAAGTATCATACAAAGTTACTCCTCCAGACACTACAACAATTCCTATTGTGCTGGACTATAACATAGTGGAATTTATGAAGAAATCTCATGAAAATATTTCAATCTTTGAGCTTACAAGGATATCAAGCCAACGGGAATTGCTTGTACAAGCACCTACCCAATCCTCATGAGGCAATAATGCTTCTTCTTCCCATAAGGTTTTGGTAAGTCTTATGGTCCCCTGGAATCAGTTGTTAATGCTTTAATATTAGAAACTAATACTCTTTGTCTTCTTCTTCTATTGACTTTTGAAATTTTCATTTAGAATGTTCACAATTTTTTGGTTGTTTCTGGTGCATCTATAAATGCAATGCCATTATGCGTTTCCAAGAAAATTAATGCCAAATGGATAAGACCGATGCACATATTATTAAACTGGACAAGTCACTTGCCCAAGCTATTGGCGAACTAAAAAAAGTTCTTATTCACCTATCATCTAATCACTGAGTTCACCAATGCATAAAAATAGTGATTGTGGAAATCCTGAAAGCTTACAGTGTATTGTTAAGCAGAGACTATTCAAGAAAAATACATGGGTATTTTGTTACTGATTGGTCGCATTTATGGATTCCATACAAGGGCAAGAATAACCAAATATAAGTGGAATAAATACATTACATGAAACACACTGTTACACCTTTCGAAGGGAAAAATGAACCTATTGCTTTCGCATATCTAAGTTTCGGCAACTAGTTTTTAGAAACTGACCTTTTGTGCTACCTTACACAACCATCACCCATTCCACTAGATAAACATGTGGAACTCCTTCCTGGTGCAAATGAATTATGTAATATAGATGTACATAGTAGTAGTAGTACAGGAAGTAGCTTAGTAGCTTAGTAATTTTTGGACTCTTTATTTTAATGGTTCTAAGAAGTAGGGTGGTTTTTTGAGCCAGTTGTGTCCTTACAGACCCGCATAACAAGAAACATTACTTTCATGTCGTCTGCAATTCGAGTGCACTAAAAATACCACATAATATGAAGCACTCATACTTGGATTGAAGAAAGTTATAGACCTGAACATAGAACTCTTAAAAGTAATAAATGACTCAGAGGTAGTCACTCGTCATGTACAAGATTAATACATTGTGTTTCACCTCGTCTCAAAAACTACCAACAGGAGGTATGGTGTTTGATAAAACATTTTAAAGCTTTCAATAGTGTTTATGTTCTAAGAGTTAGAAATGAAACAACAGATACATTAGAAAATGTTGCTACTAGGATGTTGTCATTGAAAAATGATTTTCTATTGAAATTTTATATGAACCATCCATACTTGAAAATGTTACTAATTTACGCATTTTCAGTGACAACCAACATATATACAATTTATGGTGAATGCTTATGTATTCAAAGAAACCACCATAGAGGAGGATGAGAACAAGAAAGCTTTGCAGGAAGCATCCCAAGCCCTGAAAGGAAACACTATGCCAAAAGGTGTGCAATCCCTAGAGAGATTATATGACTTGCAGAACTGATTCATATGACCTACTAACATAAAGAATTAGAGTTGGAAGCTTGCATCTGAACAAGTCAATCTTGGAACCCCCCAAGATCCTAAGTATGAGAACCTCAGTACTTGTTGTACCCCACAAGAATGACAAACATTTATTTGCCTATTCAAGTAGTATCGAGACATTTTTGCATAGGCATACATCAATTTAAAGCCTTATGATAATCGTATCATTAAACACGTGATTCTTATAAAAGAAGGGGTGAAATTGTTCTAACAAAAACTACAGAAGGTTCATCCAACACTTGAGTCCCTTTTAGAATGAATTGATAAAGTTTTTGGATGCTCAGATCATTTTCAAAGTTATACATTCCACGTGGGTTTCCAACTTGGTTTCTGTAAGAAAAAAGTATTGTGAAATACGCTTATGTGTTGGTTTATGGAACCTTAACCAGGCTTCTAACAAAGATAATTATCTAGTGCCATCCATGGAGCAGATACTCCAGATAGTATCTAGGTATGAAATTTTTTCGCTATTAGATGGATTTTCAGGCTATAATCAAGTGCTAGTAATGAAACTGGATAGATTGAAGACTACATTCCATACCAAATGGGGAACGTTCACTTTCAAGAGAATGTAGTTTGGACTAATCAATGTCGATGCAAATTTTTAAAGAGCGATGGACATCACCTTTCATGGCCTTATTGGTCAAAGCACTTTTGTGTATTTAGATGATGTCACTATGTTTTCAAATAAAATATCACATCATGTACGTCATCTAAAGTAAATATTCGAGCGGTGTCAGAAGTATGGTATTTCTCTTAATACCAAGAAGAGTGTCTTTCATGTGTTTGAAGGGATTCTACTATGGCACACAATAGACAAGAGCGGTATCAATATTGACCCCGAAAGGGTCAAGGCTATCATCGTCATATCCCATTCTTGGTGATCAAGAAATCCATGCAGTCTTTCCTGGGAAAAATTAATTTCCTTAGAAAATTCATCTATTATTATGCTCAAATAGTCAAACCAATACAAGAGATGATCAAGAAGGATGAAGTATACAAGTGGGCCAAACGAGAGAAAGGAGATTTCTCTAAGATCAAATAGGTTGTCGTTGATGCACATGCACTATTCAGTCAAGACTATGGAAAATATTTCCTGCTCTATATGTTTTCTTCGAACTTATCAATTGTGGTCGTTTTGACTCAGAAGGAAAAAGAAGGAAATGAGTGGCCTATTTATTTTATGAATGCTTGTCTACAAGGGTAAAAATTAAACTATAAATCAATTAATAAACAAGAATATGCAGTATACAAGGAAGTAAAGTATTTTTAGGCCCTCTTTACTTAAAGCACATACAATTGTATTTGTACCTCATCCGACAGTGAGAACCTTGCTCATACAACAAGAGCTAGGTGAGAAAAGGGCCAAATGGATGATCTATCCTCAAGAATATGACCTGGAATTCAAACTAGTTCATACCATAAAAGTTCATGTCCTATGAAAACTAGCAGTTGAAGCTAAATATGCTCTCGAACAAGATCTTTTAGGATGGTATCAGGAAATATAAACACAGATCTACAACAATTTTTGGAAAATTGCACCTTTCCCTCACACTTGTTGAACAAACAGAAAATGGAATTTTTTTTAAAGAGTCTATCATATCAATTGTTCCATGGAGTGATTTTTCAGAAGCACCACATTGGAGTTCTGTTAAAGTGCCTTGAGCCCCAATATACATATAATTTCCTAAAGGACTGACACAATGGACTGATAGGTGCCCACTATGTGGGTGACACTAAAACAAACAAATTTATGAGGGTTGGTTACTATTGGCCCACTCATTTCAAATATGCACATGTCTATGTCTGCAAGTGCCAAACTTGTCAGAAATGCACCGGTCGTGATCAAAGGTCAGCTGCCCCACTGCTCCCAATAGTATTCGATGAACCATTATAACAATAGGGCCTTGATTTTATTGGAGATATTTTCCCACACTCGTCAAATCAACACCAATATATCCTTACAATGACATATTACTTCATCTTCTGGCTAGAGGTAGATCTTCTCAGACAAGTAAATGACCAGGAAGTCATCCATTTTGCAACAAAATATCATAGCTAGGTTTGGCATTCCAACATCACTTGCCTTTGATAATGCAACATAATTTCCATTGTTAATAATTTATGAATTTGAATTGGAAAATGGGATTGTTTTAAAAAATGAATCTAGTTACTATCCCCAGGGAAATGATCTCACTGAATCAAGAAATAAAAACCTTATTCACATAATTAAGAAGACCATTTTCTTTGAACAGAATAAATCACATATTTATTTGACTAATGCACTATGGGCCGACCGTGTAACTCCAAAGCCTTCCCTGAAAACCTCACCATACTTTCTAGTGTACAGTAAAGAAACTATATTTCCCCCGAACCTATATCTTCCAGCCTTGTAGCTCTCCCAAGAGTCACAAGGTAAACCTTGCCTACTGGTTCAAAGCAAGATAAACACTTAAACTTGAGGAAGATAGGCTCAAAGAGAAATACATAGTTTTTCACACATCAAAACCATGTAAAGTGTTGGTTTGACAGAAAATCCGTAGGGGCAAATAGCTTCAATGTGGGTGACCTAGTTCTGAAATGGGATAAACCCCATGAAGAAAAAGGTAAATACACTAATTTTCAACCATTCTGGATTGGACCATTCACAATTGAAGAGATGATTGGCCACAATGCCTTCAAGCTAAAATACATGTACGGGAGGATTCACCCTCTTCCCATAAATGACGTAGACATTAAGCATTATTTTCAGTAGCAACTACGAGTTGCATCTGCTATACATATTATTTTGCGCTTTATTTTTATTTTGTTTGAGTCCATTGTGTGTTTGTTGTAAATTCGTGGCATGTCATGTCTTATTATTATTCATTGTACATAAATAATACTTGTGTGTAAAGTTCATAGCTCAAATAATTTGTAGTGTAATCAAAGAGAAGTGTGACACTTGCAACACTTGGTTGTCTATCTATTCTCCTTCTTTGTTTGGGAATCTTCCATAGGTTGAGGTAATTCCAGATGGAAAATATGATTCATCTAATAGAAGAACCTTGAGGGAAACTATTAGATTTGTGCTTATTCTAGCACATGAACTGCTCAACTTGGTTTATTTCTACTTGTGTGTTAATGGTTGTCCAATCTAGTAGAGAATGGATAAGGATAAAATCTGAAGAAAGAAAACCTAAATAGAGGTCTCAAAATACTTCTTTGAAGGGGTACCCTCCTCTTCTCTCAATAATTTAGGATCCCTCTTCCGCCCGTTGAAAATAATAAGTTTCGATGCACAGTTATATTAAATAAATAAATTAAGGGTGAAAGAAGAGAAACACTTCATGTGCAGGGAGGTGAAGAAAGTGACTTCATTGGGGTACTATCTAGGTTCATTGGAAGTGAAGCAACACTTGTGCTCCTGAAGTGACTTTATTGGGATACTTTCCAAGCATGTTGGAAGAAAATAAACACCAGCGATGAAAACTATATACTCTGAAAATTATAAACTCGTCGCTCACATTACCCTTTCCTAAATTGAACCAATTTTCATACGGTGAATCTTGTGTGAGTTCAACTAAGTAGAGTAAGAGAAGATGTTATGTATGAAACCAAGTCAAAAGGGGGAACTTGGCACAATCAATACTTCCTAAAGGTATCACCCTTAATTGAAAGCTAATTCTTGGACAAAGAAGCTGAAGTTTTTCCAGTGTGTTACCAAGTGTTGTTTTTGTTACAACATCCTCCAAAATTTCACTACGTTCTAATTTTGGAGCCTACTTCATGGTTGTATCAAGTGTTTCCTTGGTCTTCAAGTGCCGTTTTGTGTTTTTTCATATGTCTTAAGTGTTCTTGAGTCTTATGAAGTGTCATTGCATTGATTAGAACATCTCTATATCTGTTTAATGGTCATAACATTTTTGTTGTCAAAAAACGATAGTTTCGGGTCGCAGTCGCACAAATTTCACCATTTATACTTGCGAAATATTCATAAAGTGGTGTTTTAATGTATATTCATTATTGATCAAGATTTTATAAGTTTTATTAATGAATTAGGATGTGTCACAAACGGTTTTATGTCTTGAAACCATCTTACTCACCCCTTGAGCAATCATCCAAACTTAGACAAATTTCGGTTCTAAAACAAATCCATTAAGGCTAACAGTGCATGAGTGCACTCTAAATCCTTAATGGGAGACCCTTCGCTATTAAGTAGTGTACCATATACCCTCCTTGAGATTTGTGTGCACTCCAAAAGCATGAAGCCCCTTCCTCGTTTCGAACTTCCAGAAATGACTAAGTCTTCCTTGAGTGCACTCCTTTAACTTGATGAAGTGCACCCTCCTTGAGCGCACTGGCACACCTCGATGGACCGAATCTCAATCCTTCAGTCCTCTGTTATGCACCATGTTCCATCCTAAACTTCTTGAGCGCCATGACACACCATGAAGGCATGAAGCCTCAACCTTTAGCCTTCAAGAGTGGGCCCTGCACCCTTCCTACGACCCCTTAGGCAAATGAGCACACCTCGAAGGAACGAATCCCTAGCATAACACACTTAGGAAGCCTGAAGCATTCCCTTTCATCCTTTAGGCTAGAGAGATGTTCCTTTAATTTATTATTTTCTTCCTTAAGGCACAAGATCCCATGTCAAGGCCTAGAACCTCCTCCTCCTCATTCATTTAGCATTTCAGAGTGCACCCTATCACCCTGAAGCTCCATTGAGAATTTTAAGCGCACCAAAAGGGCACAAACAAGAAAATATGCATAAAACACAATAGAGTAGGATATTTTTAAACTAATAGATGCTCATCATGAGTCACTAAAAAAACAGGTATCCCAGGGACCTCATGGAGAGCACATGTGAGGAATATCGAGTAATGAGGATAAACAAAGGAAGCAAGAAAAGAAGAAAGAACACACATGAAAACTGATGATTGAAGCACCCTAAAAACTCCAATATTGAAGACCCTGTGGAGGGTGGAAGCATTATGATCAGAATATGAACAAAAAACAAACATAGTGGCATCCATATCACCACTGAAGTATTTCCATGTCATCAGTCACTATCATTCTCAGTCATCCAAGATAGTGGCGTGTCTAGTTTCAATATATGATAATGAGGAAGTCAAGATGTAATATTTTAATCATTGTAAAAATACAAATACGTATAAGTCCAAGAGTCATGGAATTCCAAAGGACATGTAATACCAAAAGTCATATGCAATTCCAAAAGTCATTTGGAACTTCAACAGTTGTAGAATTCCAAAGGTCACTAGAAGTTAGAAAGTTAAGAGTCATGAGGATATGAAAGGTCACTCCTCAAGTTATAAATATAACCTCATTTCTCATGTAAATATCTTTTAGGCTTGGATTCTCCCATAAGGCATAAAAGAGATAAGTTAGTAATTTGGGGGAGCAAGGAGTGGCTCCAACACTACACTATTTGATTAAGTGATGTTCGTTGTATTCATGCATATTGGGAATTTTACTTCATATTTGAAGCCTGATGACCAACATTTTTCATACATGGATTATGAATGGTTGAAATAATATTTTGTGAATGTTTATGATTCATGTTTGCATTCACCAGTCCTAAGGTAGTTGAACTATTGTTGGATGTTAGAAAAAACATTCATGTTCACATGTGTTTTTATTTGGGTGGTACTATTACCTCTCTCTTAGAGGCTCACTTTCTCTCCCTATGCAGTAGAAGAACCTTGATACACCTGCAACCAAACATTCACCAGGAACTCTTGCTTGCTTTTTGAAGGCACTATGTGATTCTCTCTCTTGCAGACAGCTAAATCCAAGGCATATATTTAAGTAAACAACACCTAGGTCGTATTTTGGATGGGGATCCTATCCCAAACGGTGTGAGGTATAATTGGGACTGCATATCGGGGAGACCCTCTAGAATGTTGGCAGGTCAAACACTATCAACATGTGCTTAGAGAGGAAGTGCCTATAATCATCAAAAACCTCATTTCCTAAAATTTTTGAATGACAGTATTTCAGCTTAGGACCACAAAATGGAAATGCCAATTTACTTTTTGTTTGACGACTTACATTAAGAGATGGATTAATGTCAATTACACGAAGGTATTATTATAAAAAAATGCATGATATATTCAAGTAATTATATATTATTAAATTGCAATATTTGAATGTTACATACCAAAAAAATGTGTTAGTACTAGGGCATCATGAATTGTCCATACAAGTATTCCATGAAATTGAAATTGCCTATGCCTTATTGGTTTAAAAATGTCATACATAGTGATGTCAACCAATAACTTTAGTAACTCATCGATAAGAGGCTTGATATATACATCCATATCTTTAACTTGGTACTTACCTAGTAATTGTTTGAAATTATACATAATTAATACCATGCTATGTATGTATATAAGTAAATAAACAAATATAAGATATTATGCAACAAACAAGACAAATCGGAAAAGGTTACATTCGAAAAATTAATGTAAACAAATAACTAGAAAAATCATTGTCAACATTATATGCTCCCTCTTTATTGACATTGAAGGAGGAAAGTTATTGTTGATAACAAATATCCGCCACGCCGAGTAAATAAACTTGATCTATTTAAACATATTAACATTGTCAGTTACCAATGAAAGCCAAACATTACGAGGCTCGTTCTTAAATATGGTCATATTTCCTCAATTTCCCTAAATGCATAACCATCAACATGCATTTGAAGAACACCATCTCCACTTCTCTTTCGTGCATGGTAATCCACAAATTGTGTTATCCTTTCACACTTGAACAATCGATGCAAACATGGAATTATGGGAATATGATGAAAAACCTTTTGAGGCACCTGTTTTGTTATTTGATCAGTTTATATCTACTGCTATGACATTTCAGGAAATTTGTTTTTGATACATGTTTTCCATTATATATAATATGATCATTACGACATGCATCTATAACTTGATACTCCATTCCAATTACTTTCATAATAGCATACAAATATCAGTACATGTTAGGTAATGTATTTGACGATGGTAAAAAAATTTCACCTAACAATCTATAACATAAAAAATCACTAGTTAGTGTTATAAAGAATATTAATTGTAAATTCTAGTATTATTTTACACATTAATTAACATAAAAAAAGGAAAAAAAGCAACCTTTATGTATAATATGTGATGAAACATATTACATACCTTAGGATTTGTGTCATACAAGTGTTTGACAAACCATTCATAACCTTTAAATTCACCAACAATAATGTATTGGAGATAAGAGTTTTTTTTTTATCCTTCATAAAGTGGCATCATTTCCTTTTCTAGCAAAGGTTCATCAAGAATATTATCATAATTGTCCTCATCCTCATCATTGACTAGTCGAGTGAAAAAGTCTTGGATCAATTTATTTGTCCCATCATCTTTAAATTTTTTATTGTTGTCATCTTCTTCCATAGGATCATTAACATTATCTTCAACATTTTCTCCATGTTCCTCAACTTGTACAACATTTCTACTACTACTTGGGGCATTCAAACACTACCTATGGGGTCAACTTGACTTTATAATTAGAAATAATCACGTAAATTAAAACTAGTCTACATAACAAATGTTATAACAATATAAAATTTTATAAGTATAATTAATATAAACATAATAGATAATGAATATATATCTTACCAAAGGATGATATTCCTTCGGTCCCCCTTCAATGTACCCATGTTTCCTACAATGTCTTTTATTTTGTTTCTATTAAAACTCTTATGGTACGTAAGCCCCCCATTCAGTGCAAGGGAAATAACATCTACCGTCATCCCCTTGGTTTTCCCCACCTAATGTTTGTTGACATTCTTCCCCACAAAAAAATTATGTGATGCTTATGTTATAAAATTGAGTAGCATACTATATTTATTATATTTTGTAATGAAATTGATATACATATATATAAGAAAAAATATGTTTTTCGCTCAACAAGAAGACCTCACAACCTTTTAGAACCGTTATATTTATAACGAAAATGTCGCAACGTCTCCTAAAAGAAACATATTTATAAATTAATTTACCGTCAGAATTTTGATGATAGTTTACTAAGTCAGAGTTAACTAGTCAAAAAATGACCCAACCTTCCATTAATAACGCAAAAAATATATAAAAAGGCTATTCATCGTATTGCAATGACCATTAAATTTCGTCACTCTTATGAAAGTATGAATAATACCATCGGAATTACGACATGTTCAAGACATGTCATTAGAATACCGATGATTTCGTGTTTATTAAAAAAAATTAAAAAAAAAAATGACATTAATTCTTATAATTTTCGATGGCACAACCAATTCTAGCCATACCGTCGTACTTTTTCATCGAAATTTATTACTATCTATAGTAGTGCATCTGGTCAACCCTGGTATTGCACCAAGAGTGCTGCAACTCCCAGGGGCTGCCCTACTTTACTTTATCAACCCGGGGTTTGTATAAACTTGGAGGTGACATTGATATATATACAACAAATGCATCTTGTTCATGTCATCCTCTTCCGCTTTACGAAAGGGTGCTATTTCTAAGGGTTCTCAGTGAAGTCTGTCACACTTCAATGAAACTAAACTAAATTTCAAAAAGGAAATGTCAGAAGGAAACTAAATTAAATCGCTGAAAAGAAATGACAAAAAGGGAACTAATCTAAATTTTTGAAAAGAAATGACAGAAAGGGAACTAATCTAAATTTTTGAAAAGAAATGACAGAAAGGGAACTAATCTAAATTGCTGAAAATAAATGACAGAAAGGAAACTAATTTAAGTTGCAGAAAGGAAACTAATTTAAACCACAGTTAACTTTGCCAATCAACTAAACAGGACCTACTCTATCTATCATGCTCCTATCTTTGCAACTATACGTGACCTAATTCTAATTTGAAGTAGTGTGCTTGCAATTTTCAGGAAAAAGGGCTAAAGAGGCTAATGGAGGGCTTACACACATGAAACAAGGCTTAGAAGTGAAAATTTGGGTTTAAACCTTATAAAAATTCATTATAGCACAAAATATTTGGAGCAGAATGTTTTGAAAAGTGTGATGGCGGAGAAGCGGGAGTACAATCGAGAGCACGGGCGAAGTGCGGTTTGCGATGAGTGACGTGGCAGTGGGACCGGTGGCGGAGCACGATCGAAATATCGCAATCGGCAGGTAGGAGTGGTAAGTGTTAAAGGAATAAAATAAAAAGTGTAATTTGTGATTTGCGATGGGGATAAAAACTACAAAATACGATTTGCGATAGGGATGGCATGGGAGTAGGACCAACGGCGGAGTGCGATAACAATATCACAATTGGCAGAAAAGAGCAGTAAATGTTAAAGAAAAGGGAAAATGTTGCGATGTGGCAAATATTGCAAACAGCGTCGGGAGCGGTAAGTTCTTAAAGGAAAAAGGGAAACGATTGCGAAGTGCAATGTGCGATTGCAAAAAGGGATTACAGTAAGTCTTAAGGGAAAAAGGGAAAAAGGTTGCGTAGTGCGATTGCGATGTACAGTAGCGGGAAGTTTGAGGAGCAAGGGCGGAGGTCAAACTTTCAACATTTTGAAGTGTTTTGTGAATAAAAAAGTGCGTGAAATCTGATAAGAAGAGAAAGGATGGGAATGGAGGTGTAACAACAGTGTTCACGCTGTGAAGACATAGATGGAAAATGAAGCAGGAAGGCACGAATGAACTTCTACGTGGCTATCTACGCCTGCAATTAAACTATCGAGTTATGCAAGAAAGATGGACAGTGCATGCTAAAGACAAAAAACAATACTAGCCTTGTCCTAGAAGTAGAGAATCATAACCCATAAATCATTTTTGGTCTTCGAGAAGGTCTACCCTCCTCGAGCTCTATCGACAAAGATGAGAGTGGAAGGCTGCCACACAGTTTTATCGAGTTCATCAACTATTCTATAGCGTAGATAAGTAGATTAAATCTACATCAACAAATTATAACATAAATGAACATATCAGAAATAAAACTATCTAAATAACAGAAAGGAAAGGATGACAACGACAGAGAAGCTAAGGCACATGGGTTGGGCCCTAACCCATGAGCCTAGCTCTCTGGAACTAAATCAGTAAAATAGCCTTGTTACATTTATGAAATTCTAATCACTGAGTACAATAAAAAGCTTAATAGCTTGCATTAAAATTCCCCAAAACGGAATCAAAGAATCGACTTGTATTGACTAATTCTTCCTAGATCTAGCTCTGATCTATTTATTCTACAAGGCAGCTACCAACAACTCCCTAGAAAATGGTGATTGATTCCACTTGACTCCATGTAAACAAATATTGAGTGCTCTTCTCTTTGAGTTGCTTGGGCTGCCTTTGGAACTCAAACTACTGGAGAGAATCTCTGGGGTGATTGAGTCCACTTGACTCCAAGTGAAGTATGGATTGAGTGCACTTGGTCTTGAGTTGCTTGGCTGCCTCTAGAATTCGAATTGTTGGAGGGGATCTCATGAGGATCCTTTGGCTGCCTTTGATATTTAAGGAGGGCAGAAAACCCCCTTGAATCTCTCCAATATTTCTCCCTAATTTCTTGATATTGTCCTCATTTATTCTCCAATATTGATCTTCGAGTGGCAGGGAGCAAGTCCCTAAATCATCTCCATCTCCAAATTTTCATAATCTTTCAAATATTCTCACAATATTCTAAAAAAATAACCAATATTAGGCACAAATATGAAATTACCTTTAAAACTTCCTAAGAAAATATTGAAGCATAAGAAAACATTATTAAGTGCAGAAGGATATATATATATATATATATATATATATATATATATATATATATATATCTATATCTATATCTATATCTATATATATATATATATTCATGTGCATAAGGAAGGTAGATGGGCTTAAGAAAGGTTAGATGGGCCTTATTTTATGTCTAATTTATAGGCCCATCATCACCCCCCTACTGAAACTGTTGCTCATCCTCTGAGCAACCTATTCATCCTCCCTTCCTTATGGTTTTTCCTGCATGCTGGCTTATTTCATTTTCTGTTTATTGGCCCATCCGTTGCTCCTCCTGCTAATATTCTTGCTATTCTTGTTGCATTTCTTCCTGTAGGTGCTTCATGGAGGTCCTCAGATGCCTTAATCAAATCTGTTTTGCATGCCAAGAGGTGGTAGATCCACCTTTTATTTGATTTTTTTCATTTTTTGTTCTCTCTTTTTTTTTTTTTATTGCATGCAAAGTAAACTCACAGTTATTTTTTCTATGAACTGAGTTCACCCTTTTTTATCCCTTGGCACTCCTTGTCTTCTATTACAATGAACTGCTTACTGCCCACTTTCTCAAGTCCTTTTTATTTTTGTCTTGTTCCTTTTCTTGGTGGAAAAAGTGAGGCTAGTTGCTAGATAAGGCTAAGGTTGCTCTGCTACTAATTTTGGATATATAAAAAAACTTTCCTTCTCACACTTTTTAATGTTTTATTAAGCTAAAACAGATTCGAAGAAAGGGTAAGATGATTGCATACCTGAGCCTTACCATTGATTTGTTTTTGCAGGTGATATTGAAGCTGTTGATATGGTCATTGAAGCTATCTTCAGTGGTTCTGAAGCTACATGTGATAATCTTCTTGAGGTCCTTTTGGAGCTTCTGAGCACAGGAGGAAGAAGTCCAAGTTTGACTACCTTTAAACATGGTGTTGACCGAATTTTATTTTTGTTTCAAATTGTTTTTTTTCGGCTTGCAAAGGTTGGAGAGCACCTGCATTAATTAGAGAGAGATACATGGAGAAATTATATATATATATATATATATATATATATATATATATATATATATATATATATATATATATATATATATATATATATAGATAGATATATATATATATATATATATATATATATAAAGGCCTACTGGCCGCCTCAATGAGGTTTTCCACTAGTAGGTCTACATAAGCGCCTCAAAAGAGGTTTTCACCTAAGATTTTATTCTTTCCATTTTTTTCTTTTTTTCACTTTCGTACTCTACTTGAAAAAACAAAACCTTTTCAAGTATAGGAATACTTCCAATGGAGCCATGTACACATCAAGATGATAGATAAAATCACGTGCACACTTGGAATACATGCTTTGACATGTACCTGAATATGAGAGATGAGTTTCTTTGACTGGGATTGTATCAAGTACTGTTGGAGAAGAGTGTGTTGTTGCAACTTAATGATTGTTTGGAATCGTATGTCAATATAGTTGTGATGCCCTTGGTTCACTTGATAAGTTGGATCACCTTGGATGTCCTCTTCTATTATGGCAGTCAAATATTCCTCTTTTTGTTGATTGTTCTCTTGAATACATGGAGGAAATACTGGTAAACATGAGGGAACTTTCTCAACATCTGATTCTGATTTATGCTCTACATCAAGTGCAGCCCTTGATATTTTGATCTCCTCATTTGGAAATTCTTCTTCTTGATGTTTTTCTTCAGTGACATTAAGAGAATATCTTCTTTGCAATACCTTTCTTGAACTAAGATGCAAACCATTTATATCAAGAAGATATGTTTGGTAGTGTTGTACCTCAGCATTGTAAGTGGGTTGAGATACTTCATGGTGTGGGTTTGGAAATGGTGGTATAGTGGGGGTGGATATATGAGATGGATGTGGTGGACGTGGATGGTAGGGATAGCATGGATTTGGGTATGGAGGATATTGAGGGAAATATTGAGGATGTTTAGGATTTTCCCATTAAGGACCTTGCCAACCATGTTTCCAAGATTGATTTTGGGGTTGAGATGGCCAAGGTTTCCAAGGAGGGAGTGTGTCCCAATTTGTTTGAGATGGATGTGAATAAGCTTGAAATTGTGAAGTGGGTCCTTGCATCATATCAAGTTGACTAGGTTGCCAGGGTATCCTTGGAGTTGCATAACATAGCTTCTTTGGTGATTTCCTTGCTCCATTGTCTTCTTGGTAAAATTCTTTAAACCTGGGGAATGATGAACAACATTTAGTAGCATAAGATTCTACATTGATAAAAAAAAATATCAACATCTTCTTTTTTCTCATTTGTCATTCTTAACATTTCTACCTGTTCACTTAGATTGCTAAGAATTTCTATTTATAAGTTATCAAGAAAATTTCCAAGTTCATCTTGCCTTACCAATGTTGATGCTGACTTACTTACTCTTTCCCTTCCTTTTGATATCTGCTTGCATGTTTCACAAATGTCTTCAAATGAAAATTGGTATACATCTCCTCTACTCATGATATTAAGGAGATCAATCCACTCATCCCTAATTGTTCTAAGTAAGAGGGTTTTTAGTGTGTCAAATCCTAAATGATGCAAATTTTCCCACTTAACATTATACATGAACCTCTCTATTAGATCCTCAAGGCTCTAATCTTCTTCTTGGTTCATTCTAAAAATTTCTTCTCTAAGATCACGATCTTTGTATTTTTCTAGAAATTTCTTTTGCATATCATTCCATGATATTATTGAACGAGTACCTAGACTCATGAACCATTTAAGAGCTTCATCCTTCAATGTTGCAAGAAACAACCTCAGTTTTTGAGTGTGTGATAAGTAGCCATAAGACCTACAAAGTATCTCAAAGTCAAAGAGAAATGTTTCCAGATCCTCTATCCTCATACCATGGAAGTTGGGAAGGAAAGATGGAGGGATGTTCTTCATATGTACACTGATGTCCATATCTTGAATGGGAAACCCAATAAGATCTTCTTCATTGTCATCATATCCATCCACCTCTTATACCTTCAAAAGTGTATGGTGATGTGGTTCTTACTGCACCACGTGGTCAAGTGGGGGGGTTGGTATTGGAGAATTTATTTATTTATTTATTTATTTATTTTATTTATTATTATTATTATTATTATTTTATTTTATTTTATATATATACTTTTTTAAATTTTTTTTTTTTTTCTTCAGAGTATCCCTACTCCTCTGAGGCATGAAAATCATATCTTTATTTTATTTTATTTTTAATATTTCTAAAAAAGGCATGAAAAGAAAGGAAAGCAGAAAAAAATGCTAAAAACAAAATCAAAGCATCTACTAGACACCTCCCCGACAATGGCGCCAAAAAGTGGTGAGCCCTGGCATTGCACCAAGAGTGCTGCAACTCCCAGGGGATGCCCTACTTTACCTTATCAACCCAAATTTTGTACAAAATTGGAGGTGACAGTGCTATATACACAACAAATGCATTGTGTTCATGTCATCCTCTTCCTCTTTACGAAAGGGTGATATTTCTAAGGGTTCTCAGTGAAGTTTGTCACACTTCAGTGAAACTAAACTAAATTGCAGAAAGGAAATGACAAAAGGGAACTACATTAAATGACTGAAAATAAATCACATAAAGGGAACTAATCTAAATTGCTAAAAAGAAATCGTAGAAAGGGAACTAATCTAAATTACTGAAAAGAAATGAGAGAAAGGAAACTAATTTAGGTTGCAGAAAGGAAACTAATTTAAAACTACACTAAACTTCGCCAATCGTCTAAACACACCCTACTCTATCTATCATGCTCCTATCTATGCAACTATACATGACCTAATTCTAATTTGAAGAAGTGTGATTGTTGCTTGGAGGAAAAAGGGCTAAAGAGGCTAATGGAGGGCTTACACACATGAAACAAGGCTTAGAGGTGAAAATATGGGTTTAAACCTTATAAAACTTCATTATAGTGCAAAAAGGCTTTGGAGCGGAATGTTTTGAAAAGTTTGATGGCAGAGAAGTGGGAGTACAGTTCGGGAGCGGGAGCGAAGTGCAGTTTCTGATGGGTGACGTGCCAGTGGCGGAGTGCGATCGCAATCAGCAAGTAGGAGTGGTAAGTGTTAAAGGAACCAAACAAAAAGTGCAATTTGCAATTTGAGATGGGGATAAAAATTTCGAAATGTGATTTGCGATGGGGATAAAAAATACAAAATGTGATGCGAAAGGGATGGCGTGGCAGTAGGAGCGGCGACGGAGTGCGATAACAATATCGCAATCAAAAGAAAAAAAGTGGTAAATGTTAATGAAAAGGGAAAAGGTTGCGATGATCGATTTGCGATGTGGTGAATATCGCAATCGGCGTCGGGAGCGGTAAGTTCTTAAAGGAAAAAGGGAAACGATTACGAAGTGAGATGTGAAATTGCGGTAAGTCTTAAGGGAAAAAGGGAAAAAGGTTGCGTAGTGTGATTACGATGAACAGTAGAGGGAAGTTCGAGGAGCAAGGGAAGAGGTCAAAATTTTAGTGTTTCGAAGTGTTGAATCTTTGATTAAACTGAGAGGGGGGGGTGAATCAGTTTAACACATGCATTAGCCTTTTAAATTTTCACCAGAGTTATTTACAGCTTAATATGTGAACAATCTTATTTGCAGCCAATATTAATTTATTGTGACACCATACTTAAGTTGAAAGCAGCAAGCAATTAAGCATATTGAAATAATCACATCAACACATAAGAAGCACACATAGAGACAGCAGATGTAAGTGGAAACCCATAAAGGGAGAAAACCACATCTTATTATTGTTGTGATGCAAAGGCAAGCTCCAACTCCCTCTCACCACTGTTTTCTGCAGGCACCAACCTACGGGAGGCTCTATCCTCAATTCTGCAAGCTACAACTTGCAAGGAAGCACCAACTCCCTTCAATTTTCTGCAGGCACCAACCTACAGGAGGCTCCAACCTCAGTCAGCTACAACTGACAGCTATCAAGCTGCAACTTGATATGGAAGCTTCAACTTCCTCAATTTATCAAACTGAATGTTTGCTGATTTACCTCTGATATCAGCTCTGTTCTGTAGCTTCTCTTTCTGCTTTTCTTTTCTTGATCTTCTCTGCTTTACTCTTCTGTATTCTGCTTTCTCTTTATTTACTCTCTCCTCTGTTCCGAAAAAAAAAGCTCACTCTGCATATCAAGATGATATTATTTATAGATTTCCTCACATGACTGTTTGTATTCTGCTTGGAATTCGAAATGGAAAGTCATGTCTCTTTGCCTTATGCCTTCTCACTCCTTTTATCAGCTTACTCAGAAATTATAACTGTAGGTGTCAATTTTAACATTACAGTGGGAGTTTGTTTTCTCTCGGAGACTTGCCAATGCATCACAAACAATAAAAATTTAAATAAAACATTTACATTCAAATTTAAATGAGAACTCCAGCTCAACTTATTTAGTCTTTTGAATTGGTACGCATTTGTCTTTTCTTTGGCTGTCTTTGTCTTTTCTGTGACTGTGTTTTATCTTCTTTCGGATCTGTTTGCTCTTATGTCCTCTACTGTGGTGTAACTACTGCATATGTGTAAATGTGCCTTTTATATCCGCTGACTGTAAATCTGGAGGAATTCCAATCCCTTTTATGCCATTAGTGTCTTGTTGATGTGGTAGGTTCCGCAGGCCAGAACATACATATATTACAAGCGTTAATAATCGCCCTCCCGTAAAGCTAAGGTCCGTGAGTCTAGAGACCACGCGGCTTATCGCAACAGCGTTATATATATATATGTAATTTTAACACTCGGCATACATACAACCTTCCTTTTAAAACGAATTAAATCAATTCTCGGCTTGTACATATATAAACTCGCGTTCACATTTTCCTTTATTACAACGTCCTTCAATTATTAACGAAATCCTACAGCAATCGACATTCCTTTATTAACTCGTAATCCTTAGTCAAACAGTCCCGATCAATTAGAACTTTGGCTTGGGACCCACACGTACAACTCATTTGCCAACGTGGAGTCAACACTCAACCATTTGTATGCGCTTTATCATATGATACATACATATATATATATAAACCAAATCACAATGCCCCGTAATATAAATTGAACCATGCAACATATTAATTCAGAGGCGGTAAGATTCCGATGGGGTAGCAGACTCGAGTAGATAGAGGAGGGAGACCCCCTCGGAATACATGACGTCATCCTCAGCTGGGCCCATGGTTTCGCTACAGTGTTAATCTATGGTTTACGCCGGCTGTACAATCTCAATCGCAACTCTTTGTTTGCACGTTCCGATCCCCTTGCGATTTCCGATTGCGATTGATCGCAATCGCAACTTTGAGTTGCAAGCCCCTCTGCTTTGTTTACCTCCGATGCGATTGGGAAGGTGTCCCACCATATAATACTTCGTTTTGTGCGCTCCATATATATACCTTGGACCTTTGGTTATATGCTATGGGCTTCATTGTATTCGCAAATTCTCTGTTTATTTAAGTTCCGAGATTTATCAATTGCGGTTTATAGACCCATCGGGTCCGGATTCTCATCGCAATCGCAATTTCCTGTGGGTTACATATTACGCTGCTCTTGTGATCTCCGATTGCGATTGGGTGAGGGGTCCCACCTTATAAGCCATTTCGTTTTGATAGTACCTTTGATTATATAGATATAAAGTGCTCCGCTTGTATATAACTGTTATATATATATTTTTTGCCACTGGAGTGAAGCGATTCCTGGAATTATGTTTGTATATGTTATATGTGCTCCTCTTGCATATAACTGATATATATGTTTATATATTTTTCCACTGGAGTGAAGCGATTCCCGGAATAATGTTTGTATAAGTTATATGTATAATGCCGGTTGGAGAGTGCGATTCCTGGAATTTTATAACGGCTCTGCTTCTGCCTCTGCCTCTGCTGCTCCTGTCGCTCTGCCTCTGCCTCGATTGCTGAGATAACGGTTTTGCCTCTATTATATTCGTTTCCTCTGCCTTCATTTGCTTCTTTGCTGCCTCTTTGCTTGAGCGCTGCCTCCTTTTCTTGAGCGCTGCCTCCTTTGCCATCAATGACAATATTTCCAACACGAAGTGTTTTGTGAAAAAAAGGGGTGCGACAGCTGATAAGAAGAGAAAGGATGGGAATGGAGGCGTAACAACAGTGTTCAGGCTGTGAAGATAGAGATGAAAAATGAAGCAGGAAGGCGCCAATGAAATTCTCCTGGCTACCTGCGCCTGCAATTAAACTATCGAGTTATGCAAGAAAGATGGACAACGCATGCTAAAGACAAAAAACAATTCTAGCTTAGTCTTAGAAACAAAGAATCATAACCCATAAAGCATTTTTGGTCTGCAGGAAGGTTTACCCTCCTAGATCTATACTGATAGAGATGAGAGCAGAAGGATGCTTCACAATTCTATGGAGTTAATAAACTATTCTACCGCGCATATAAGCAGATTAAATCTACAGTAAAAAACTATAACAATAATGAACATATCAAAAATAAAACTAGCTAAATAACAAAAAGGAAAGGATGACAACGACATAGAAGCTGAGGCACATGGGTTGGTCCCTAACCCACGAGCCCAGCTCTCTGGAACTAAATCAGTAAAATGGAGTCTGTATTCTCATTTCAGAAAGAAAATAGCCTTGTTACATTTTTGAAAGTCTAATCACTGAGTACAATAAAAATCTTAATAGCTTGCAGCAAAATTTTCCAAAATGGAATCGAAGAATCGACTGGAATTGACTAACTCTTCCTAGCTCTAGCTCTGCTCTATTTATTCTACAGGGAAGCTACCTACAGCTCCCTAGAAAATGGTGATTGAGTCCACTTGACTCCCAGTAAACAAACATTGAGTGCTCTCCTCTTTGAGTTTCTTGGCTGCCTCTGGAACTCAAACTGCTGGAGAGAATCTTTGGGGCGATTGAGTCCACTTGAGTCCAAGTGAAGTATGGCTTGAGTGGACTTGGTCTTGAGTTGGTTCGCTGCCTCTGGAATTCGAATTGCTGGAGGGGATATCATGAGCATCCTTTGGCTGCCTTTGAGAGTTAAGGAGGGTGGAAAACCCCCTTGAATATCTCCAAGATTTCTCCCTAATTTCCTGATATTGTGCTCATTTATTCTCCAATATTGATCTTCGAGTGGCAAGGAGCAAGTCCCTAAATCATCTCCTTCTCCAAATCTGCATAATTTGCTAAATATTCTCACAATATTATACAAAAATAACCAATATTAGGCATAAATATGCGATTACCTTTAAACCATCCTAAGAATATATTGAAGCATAAGAAAACATTATTAATTGCAGAAGGAGAGATTTAATATATATGTTCATGTGCATAAGGAAGGTATATGGGCCTAAGAAATGTTAGATGGGTGTTATTTTATGTCTAATTTAGAGGCCCATCAGTATGCAAAAAAAAATCAAATAATTCAATTTTATCAGCAAAGGGAGTAATTTAATGAACATTTCTAGGATTATCAGGAGAAAAAGAAAATTATTTTTGATAAAAAAAGGTAAAAGAAAAAGCATTTTTCATAGGACACCTTGCCCTCAATCGGGACAAAAGAAGATTGAATCCTAGTAAACATGGTATGTTCAATAATCTATGGGTTGGACCTTTTAAAATTGAATTTGTTAAAGGAAAAAATTAGTTTTTTTTATTATAAAATATGTAGGGAGAAAGGTTGGGAATTCCCATTAGTATCTGCATCGTAATGTTGTTTTCTCAAGGATCTCCTAAACAAATCATTACTTTTTATGATTTCTTAGTTTATTTTTTTCTTGCATTCACATTCATCATAAAGTAATTACATAGAATATCTCAAAAATAGAAACAAAATTCCAATGAGATCATAAAGAGATAGCTAAACAATAGACACAATAATTTACCCTGAGAAAACTCACATGGGGGGAACCCAACAACCTTTTCTTTAGAGAAAATTTTCAATTCAAAAAGTGATACATATAATTATTCTAGCCAAGTACAAAGCCAATTTTACCATCAATATCACTATGGTCAAACAACCCTTATGTCAATTCACAAAGGTGCTCAATCAACTCAGCCTAGTCTGATCTTCCTAGGTTGAAATTCAACCTCCTAGATATTTTCCCAGAAACTTGACCCAACTACTGCCCATAAATTGTTTCCTAGAAAATTCGTAGAAATTGACACGTGCAAGGTCAAACGAGAGAGAGAGAGAGAGAGAGAGAGAGAGAGAGAGAGAGAGAGAGAGATATCTTCATCCTTCTTGTCTTCTACTTATTCATTTGGTTTTCGAGAAGACGTCTTTATCTTGTGGGATTTGAATTTCCCAAGAGGAAGAAATTGAAAGGCATATATATAGTGATTTTGGTTGGTATAATGGGTGTCTCTCTACATGGGGCCAACTTGAATTGAATGGGGGTCGACTTGACCTTATTTGGAGCCAAAAATTTAAGTTTTCTCCTTTGAAACCGACATGAATAACATGTCTTATATTTTTTATTACATATACATCAAAGGGCTAAAATATTAATTATGAAGACCAACCATAGATAAAAAATCCAATGCTCCCTTTTATCTAGGGAGGTATTCATAATGACTATCAATATTTTCTCTTGTTGAAAAATTTCTATAATAAAAATTTATAACAAGTCATCATCAACATCAACATTATTTGATTACTATAATCTTGGTCAACAAATTTTACCTATGGTAAAATATTTAGCATCAAATAGGTACCATAATTTTGGTCAGTACCTCTGACCTATGGTGCATCATCACCATAATCATGGGTTGTACTCTTAATACATTGTACTTTACTAGCATCAATTAGTTACCATGATTCTAGTCGACGTCTCTAACCCATGGTATACAAACTAGTCCTGGTCCACCATCATTCTAGTCAATCTCTTTGACCCATGGTGAAACCCTAGGGACACACTCAATCCATCTTAGTACTCTTGGTACCAAAACCAAAGGCTTCAATCTAGACCATGATGCTAAATGGGCTCACTCAACCCATCTAGAGAGTGATCTTGAGCTTGATGTTGAAAGGCACCCACTCAACTGAGAGATTTTGGACCTATAGGACCATTATTCCTAATTTCGGTCAACATAATTGATAGAGGAACAATTATTTTCATATGTCATACCATTCTCCCAAATCTTAGTCAACACACTTGACCTAGGGAGAATTTTTGTGTCTGGTGCTATCACATCAACACTCTGGACCATTCTCCCTAATCCTAGTAAACCTGACCTAGGGAGAATGATTGTCCTTGATGATGCAATTTCATCACTCCCTCTTGCTAAGAGAGACATGCGCTATCACTCCAAGCTTTTCCTCGAAGTATACAAGTTTCATCTTGGGATAGAGGATTTGTCAATAATTTTCTTGATTGTAGAATAATACTGGAGGCATACTGCTTCCTTTTGTACCATATCTTGGTACTATATCTCACTGTGCTTTGACCTATCATCATGGTCGTCACCTGCACTTGATTAAACAATCCTGCAAGAATTTTCTATAGCCACTCTTCTTCTCAACTCGCCAACCAACCTACAATATACTTTTACTTTACAATAATGAGTGTAATAGATATTTTCTTCCTGCAGATTCAAAAATTAAGAAATATCTTGATGAACTATTTTTGTCTTATGCCCTCTCTGCCCAATCTGAATTTATATCATTGCTACTTCATTATTTGACTCACATCTCAAACCATAATTGGATGTGCCATAACCAAATTTACCATGATAGTACTTCAACATATGCTTAGCCACATGTCTTGGCTCATAAGTTGATCGACTACTTTTCGGTTACCCTAACCGGGTGTTTTTTCTGAAACAGATCTTATTGTGGAAATCCTAGCTACTCCCTCTGCTAATGCATCTTTCTAGTTATTGTATCATATCAACTATATAGCTTGACAAATATCTCAATGAAATTTCATCATCCAAAAAATATTTAAGGGGTCTCAATAGTATGTTTCTTTTGATAATAGATAAAATCTAGGTCCTTCACCTTGAACTTAGAGGTAAACTTCCTATGAAGCTAAAACAAGGCTTGACTTGTCCCTATGTCACTTGTGTCCTTCTACTTTTTTCAAAAACAAATCATACAAGACCAAACTTGATCCATAAATCCAATTTTGAGGTACATTCTTCTATTTTCAATCAAGATACTCCTTTATGACCCTCAAGGGAATTGAGATGGTCTCACGTACACTTCTTCCTCAATTTCTTCATGGAGAGAAATGACCTCTACATCCATCTAATGTAATTCCATAACAAAAGAAACAATAATTCTAATAGAAGTGTACCTGGAAACTAGAGCAAATGTATTTTCATGATCCTCTCCCTTTTTCTAGGAGAACCTTCTAAATCTCACTTTGTACTTTCCATATGCTACATGCTAGATCTTTTATGTCCATTTGGAAGTCACCACTATCTTCCCCTTGGTACAATTAGGGTATACTTCAAACTTTTTGATCTTCCTTCTCCCTCTAAGCTCATATATTATCTAGTACAAGATCTCTAGACACAAATAATCAATTCTAGGAGAGTCCTCTTATCACAAGCTTTTCTTCATTGTTCCACTACATCAATTTGCTACCATATCCTTGGTAGCCTTTACCCTGTACCTGCAATCCTCAGTAGGAGGCCATGGAATAAAAATTATAACCAAGAAAAATATACAAATACAAGAGACTAGCTAATGGTAACACAATAATAACAATAACAATCAATGAAGAGAGATATGAGTTACTTATATTTTGAGGGTTGAGGGGAATTTGTCATCTCCCTCTTGATCCTTTCCATCTTGAAAAAATCATCCTTCTACAAAACTCTTCATCCTTTTCATCATGGGAACATTTCTTTCCTTTCCTTCCTTTACTAGGTTTTCTTCATGCAACAAATTAATTGATCTATGTCTATCTCTAGGGTTTTATCCACAAACCTTAGGGCTTTCATATCCAAGAATTTTTAGTCTTATAGTATTTACAAACCCTAGTTTTAGAATTCTCCTTTTGCAAGTTCAACATAATTTTTAATATGAAAATTATCCTTTTCATATCCAAAAATTAATTCCATCATGTCATTAAACAATCAAGGATGTTTCATCTTGATATCAACAATAGTGAATAAGAAAAATCATCCAACAATTGTCAAGGACAAATATTTTTAGCATCCTGCAAGAGAACTACCTTTATTAAGAGAAAACTTCAAGAGTCGTGAGAAAGATCCAGACTTCCTTTAGAGTCATTAGCAAATTCAATCCATAGAATTTGTTCACAGAGATTATTGTTGTTGTCCTTTTTTAAAATAAGCATCTCGGTTTCTTCATAACAATAATAGTAAGGACAATATTCTATTCTAGGAATGAGGCAGCCTGTTAAGTACCTTCGATTCTTCAAATTTAAAAGTAACAATTTGACTTTGATGTTTAAGAGAAACAAAATCTCCAAGACTAATGAGGAATTCGACTTCTTTTGAATTTTGAATGCCCTTTTCCAAAATTGAACTCAAGACACTTTAGCCAAGTGGATTCAATGTATAATCTATCTCAACAAGTGACGTAAAAAAGGATCTTCTTCATATTTAGCGGAGCTAATATCCAATCTTCTCAAAGGTTGAATAACTTCTTCAGAATAATATCATGGAAACAATTTGTTTTCTTGGCTCAGGCAACACTATGCTCATTCCAATGTCCTTCTTAACCCCCTCTGACTTAGAGAGGAACTTCCTTAGTGATCTCATTAGAGATTAAGTCAAAATTTTGTCTATATATCAGTCAATAGAGTCATAATGGTGCATTGTAAGAGATATCACTATAGTAAAAAGTACGCATCATTATGGACTTGCAACTTTAGGGTAGCGCTGAGCTCAAAGGAGATGTCCTACGCAGGTTACTGATTTCAACCTATATCATATTTTAGTGACTTGAACACACTTGGTCCATTGCCCAAACTCAAGGTTTATGCTATTTCTTCTTCCATTAACAAGAAATCCACAATTTTTCATGACACATTTTGTACAAATGAATTTTCATCCTTCAGGGCATACATAGATCAACCCTAACTTTATCGAAATAGAGATTAATACAACCTTTTCAACCATACCTATACTTGGTCTTCATTGACAGAGCTACTTTATGTTGACAAGTGATAATTTAGGTCTAAGAACGTTTCCAAGTAAAGAATTCAAACAAAATTATTGTGATGATACTTACCTCACATTCCAAGGATTCAAGGAGCCATCAAACTTTAGACTTAGCTTCTAAACATCACAACATCGAGTGTGATTTGAATGGAATTTTTTTCAAGAAAGATGCTAAACAATATGTCTTGTTGAAACACTTCAACCTTATCAACTATGAAATTCCATTGTTACTCAAGCACTTTGAGAGAGGCTCCCTTCTGAGATCAAATGTAAAGTGTCTTCACCAATATATCTTGTGCAAACAAACATTTAAAAAAGACACCTCGTTGCATTTTCCACAAAGTTATTTCAGAATTATTTTAGGGCATAGAATTCTAGTGATCCATTTGAGGCCTTTCATCCTTCCATAATAAGTGGAATATGAGGCTTTTTAGGCCTCTTTTCAGGGTTTGGCCCTCCTTCCTTTGCATAGAAAAAAACTCGCTTTTTCAAATAGAATTTTGGTGGTCTCTCCTCCTTATTTCGGCCTGAACAGAGCACAAAGTAATTCAACCATCTTATGAGTAGACTCGGCCCTCAGTCACATCATAGATCAGACCATAAAAAATTTCTTTCCTTCTAGTTGCAACTTAACTTTGACTATACACCAGCAAATAGTCTTCGAAAACCATCTTTTTATTTTGGGTTTCTCTTGTACCATAACTCTGATATCATGTTAATTTTTCAAGGATCTCATAATTTGATAATTATTTCTTATGATTTCTTAGTTTAATATTTTATTGCCTTCACATTCATCATAAAGGACCTATGCATAAGATCTCAACAATAGAAATAACATTCCACTAGGATCATAAAGAGACAACTAAACAAGAGACACAAGTATTTACCTTGGGAAAACCCACATGGGGAAAAAATCCAACAACCTTTTCTTTAGAGAACTTTTTAGTTCAACAAGTGATGCATATAATTCTTCTAGCCAAGTACAAGGTCAAAATGACCAACAATATCACCATGGTAAAACCTGGTCAAACTACCCTTATGTCAAGTCACAAAGGTGCATAATCAACTCGACTAGTCTAATATGCCTAGGTTCAAATTCGACCTCCCAAAATTTTTCCTAGAAACTCTTCCCCGTTGCTGCCCATAAACTCAGACCTTTACCTAGAAACTGCTACCCATAAAATTATCAAAAAATCACACGTGCAAGTTCAAACAAGAGAGAGAATTCTTGAGATATCTTCCTCCTTCTTCACCCTTCTTGTCTCCTTCTTTGTTTGGATGCCCAGAAGATGTTTGTATCTTGTGTGATCCGAATTTCCCAAGAGGAGGAATCCGAATGGCATATATATGGTGATTATGGTTGGCTGAATAGGTGTCTCTCTGCCTAGGGATGACTTGACTTGAAGGAAGGTCGACTTGACCTTATTTAGAGCCAAAAATTTAAATTTGAAAATTCAAATTTTCTCTTTTGAAATCGACATGAAGAACATGTATTATATTTTTTATTACATATACATCAAGGGATAAACTATTAATTATGAAGACCAACCATAACTACAAAATTCAAAAAACTAAATCATTTCCTTATTTGTTAATTTTTCAACCACTTTAAGCAAATTGGACTTTATCAATGCTTTTATTTTATTGCATCTTGTGTCCCTTTATTTAAAGTAAGATATGGGCTATATAATTATTATTTCAAGACATAAAACCAATCAATGTTTTGTTCTTGCATTCAAAGGGAATATTATGTAAAGGAATTTTATCTCTCAAATTTTCAATGAGCCAAGAGGCTCATTCTACAACCCAGTATGAGGGGATGTATAAGTTTGTCTGCTCAACCGTGCCTCTTTAAAATAAAAAATAAAAATAAAATATGTTCTAAGTATAAAAATAAAAAATAAAAATTATGTTCTCAATATAAAAATAATGTCAGCTATAATTAAAAAAAATATGTTGTAAAGTAATTAGAAGTAAAAACAATATGTGAATAAGATGTTTAAATATTACACTTTTTAAAATATTTTAACAAGAGATTTAAATAAACCATTTGAAGGTCTATGTTAACTAATTGAGTTTTTATGGTTAAATTTTTATTTGGTTATATATATATATACTCTATTTAGCATTCAAAAATACAATTTAAACAATGAAAAATAACACAATGTATTTTGCACTCTAAAAAAGTTTGCACTTGAAGAATTTTTTTTTATTTGGTTATATATATACTCTATTTAGCATTCAAAAATACAATTTACACAATGAAAAATAACACAATGTATTTTGCACTCTAAAAAAGTTTTCGCTTGAAGAAATTTGATCTCTCTAGGCTCATGTTAGATCCTTATTTAAGATGAATCTATGTTGGTATTATTTGACTTAAAATATCTATAAATTTGGTCTTGTTTAAGGAAAACATTTGGAATAAATATAATATTTATTCTGCAAAATATCAAATAAAATTGTCAACCTGAAAGTTTAATTATATATTACTGCTTGGAAAGCATGGAAAATCAGCTTGAAAGTTTAATTATATATCACTTCTTGGAAAGCATGGAAAATCAACGTTGGGGCCAAATGGTTATTTTTATTCTTACTCAATACAAAATTTTATTTACTAACTAGTATCATCCATTTTTTATGAATAGTTGAATTTCCAGATGATTAATAATTAAAAAAAAATGGAAAATACTGATAAATGGGAAAGGCAATCATTTGTGCAGAAACTGGGAAACGGAAAGACATCCATTGAGACTATGGAAAACATTGATAAATGGGAAAGGAAACCATTTGTGTATAAACTAGGAAATGAAAATACATCCATTGAGACTATGGACAGTTGCTAGTAGTGGACCAAGGCTTGTGGCATTGGGATGTATCCATTAAGGCTATGGATTTTTGTGGGCAATGTAGCAACATAAAATAAAAAATAAAAAAATAAAAAAATAAAAAAAAAACCTCTTAACTAAATGTATTTAAATAAATAAGTATTAACTAAATGTATCTAAATAAATAATATGGGTACAATATCAATCACATCCCTCATTCCATGCCCACAACGACTTGGTATGCAGATATACAACAGTTTTTGGAACATTGCACCTTGCCCTCACACTTATTAAACAAACAGAAAAGGGAAATTTTTTTAAAGGCTCTATCATATCAATTTTTCCATGGAGTGCTTTTTCGGAAGCACCAAAATGGAGTTCTGTTAAGGTGCCTTGAGCCCCAAGATACAAAGAATTTCCTAAAGGACTTACACGATGGAATAACAGGTCGCCACTATGCGGGTGACACTAAAATACACAAAGTTATGAGGGTTTGTTACTATTGGCCCACTCTTTTCAAATATGCACATGTCTATGTCCGTATGTTCCAAGCTTGTCAGAAATGCATCGATTATGATCAAAGGTCAATCGCCCCACTACTCCCAGTACCAGTTAAAGAACCATTATAATAGTGGGGCCTTGATGTTATTGGAGATATTTTCCCACACTCATAAAATAAACATCAATATATCCTTACAACAACATATTAATTCATCTGGTGGTCAGAGGTGGTTCCTCTTAGACAAGTAAATGACCAGGGAGTCATTCATTTTTTGCAATAGGTTATCATAACTAGGTTTGGCGTTCCTACATCACTTGTCTTTGATAATGCAACATACTTTTCATTGTTCATAATTTATGAATTTGCATTGGGAAATGGGATTGTTTTAAAACATGCATCTACTTACTATCCCTAGGGAAATGGTATGGTTGTATCAACAAATAAAAACCTTATTCGCATAATTAAGAATATCATTTTCTCTTAACAAAAGAACTAGCATATTTCTTTGACTATGCACTCTGGGCCGACTGTGTAACTCCAAAGCCTTCCTTGAAAACCTCACCATAATTTCTAGTGTACAGTAAAGAATCTGTATTGCCCCCGAACCTGTATCTTCTAGCCTTGTAGCTCTCCCTCGAGGAAGAGGGGCTCAAAGAAAAATACATGGTTTTACATACATCAAAAACATGTAAAGTGTTGGTTTGACACAAATCCCCAGGGGTAAAGAGCTTCGATGTGGGTGACCTAGTTCTTAAATGGGATAAAACCCATGAAGAAAAAGGTAAATACACTAAGTTTCAACCATTGTGGATTGGACCATTCAAAATTGAAGAGATGATCGGCCACAATACCTTCAAGCTAAAATATTTGTACGGGAGGATTGACCCTCTTCCTGTAAATAACTGAGACATTAAGAATTATTTTCAGTAGTAGCTACGAGCTGCATTTGCTGCACATATTATTTTGAGCTTTTTTTGTTTTTTGTTTTTGAGTCCATTGTGTGTTCGTTGTAAATTCATGGCGTGTCATATCTTATTCTTGGAAATTGTACATAAATAAGACTTGTGCGTAAAGTGCATAGCTCAAATACTTTGTAGTGTAATCAAAGAGAAGTTTGACACTTGAAACGCTTAGTTGTCTATATATTCTCCTTCTTTGTTTGGGAATGTTCCATAAGTTGAAGTAAGTCCAGATGGAAAATATGATTCATCCAATAGGAGAACCTTGAGGGAACCTATTAGATATGTGCTTATGCTAGCACCTAAACTGCTCAACTTGGTTTATTTCTACTTGTTTGTTAATGGTTTTCCAATCTAGTAGAGAAGGGATAAGGAGAAAATCTGAAGTGAGAAAACCTAAATCATAGGTCTTAAAATACTTCTCTGAAGGGGTAACCTCCTCTTCTCTCAATAATTCAGGATCCCTCTTCCGCCTATTGAAAATAATAAGTGTCGATGCACAGTTCTATTAATTAAATAAATAAAGGGTGAAAGAAGAGAAAGAGTTTGAATGTGCAGGGAGGTGAAGAAAGTGACTTCACCATGGTACTGTCCAGGTTCGCTGGAAGTGAAGCAACGATTTTGCTCCTGAAGTGACTCTGTTAGGCTACTGTCCAGGCCTGCTGGCAGAAAAGCAACACCAAAGATGAAAAATATATACTCTGAAAATTATAAACTCGTCGTGTACATTACCCTTACCTAAATTGAACCAATTGTGATACAGTGAATCTTGTGTGAGGTAAATCAAGTAGATAAAAAGAATATGTTATGTATGAAACCAAGTCAAAAGGGGGAACTTGGCTCAATCAATAATTCCTGAAGGTCTAACCCTTAATTGAAAGATAATTCTTGGAAAAAGAAGCTGAATTTTGTCCAGTGTGTTGCCAAGTGTTATCGTTGTTACAACATCCTCCAAAATTTCACCATATTCTAATTTTGGAGCCTTCTTCATGGTTGTATCAAGTGTCGCCTTGGTCTTTAAGTGTCGTTTTGTGTTTTTAAATATGTATTAAGTGTTCTTGAGTATTCTCAAGTGTAGTTTCATTTAATAGAACATCTTTATATGTGTTTCATAGTCATAACATCTTTGTTGTTAAAAAATGACAGTTTCGGGTCGCAGTAACACACACTTCACCGTTTATACTTGCAGAATATGCATAAAGTGGCATTTTAATGTGTATTCATTATTGATCAAGCTTGTCTAAGTTTTATTGATGAGTTAGTATGTGTCACACACGGTTTTATGTCTTGAAATAATCTTTCTCACCCCTTGACCAATCATCCAAACTTAGACACATTTCGGTTCTAAAACAAATCCATTAAGGCCAAGAGTGCATGAGCACACCCTAAATCCTTAATGGGAGACCCTTCGCTATTCAAAAGTGTACGCTTCACCCTATTTGAAACTTGTGCAGAATCCAAAAGCATGAAGCCCCTTCCTTGTTCTTAACTTCCAGAAATGACTAAGTATTCCTTGAGTTCACTCCTTCAACTCAAAGAAGTGCACCCTCCTTAAGCACATTGGTGCACCCAGAAGAACCGAAGCTGAATACTTCAATAGTCCCTTATGCACCATGCACCCTCCTAAACTGCTTGATAATGACACACTCTGAAGGCATGGAACCTCAACCTTCAACCTTCAAGAGTGGGCCATGTGCCCTTCCTGAGGCCTCTTAGGCAAATGAGCACACCTCGAAGGCACGAATCCCCAACATAATGCACGTAGGAAGACTGAAGCTTTCCATTTCATCCTTTAAGCTTGCAACATGTGCCCTTCCTTTATTTTTTCTTCCTTAGGGCACAAGAGTGCATGTAAAGGCCTAGAACCTCCTCCTCCTCATTCCTTTAGCCTTTCAGAGTGCACCCTATCACCCTGAAGCTCCATTGAGCATTTTAAGCGCACCGAAAGGGCACAGACAAGAAAATATGCATAAAACATGGTAGATTAGAATATTTTAAACTAATAACTGCTCGTCATGAGTGAGTGGAAAAACAGGTATCCTAGGGACCTCATGGTAGTCACACACAAGGAAGATAAAGTAAAGAGGATAAATAAAGGAAGCAAGAAAAGAATCAAGAACATACATGAAAATTGATGATCGAAGCATCCTAAAAACTCCAATATTGAAGACCCTTTGGAGGGTGGAAGCGCTATGGTCAAAATATGAACAAAGAACAAACATAGTGGCATCCATGTCACCGCTAAAGTAGATCCATGTCATCAATCACTATCAGTCTCAGTCATCCAAGATAGTGGTGTGTCTAGTTTCATCATATGATGATGTGAAATTCAAGATGTAATATTTTAATCATTACAAAAATAAAAATAAGTAGAAGTCCAAGATTCATGTGTGAACTCAAGAGTCATGGAATTCCAAAGGACATGTAATACCAAAAGTCATATGTAATTCCAAAAGTCATTTGGAACTTCAAAATTTGTAGAAGTCCAAAGGTCACTAGAAGTTAGAAGACTAAGAGTCATGAGGATATGAAAGGTCACTCCTTAAGTTATAAATAGATCCTCATTTCTCATGTAAAGGTATTTTAGGCTTGGCTTCTCCCATAAGGCATAAAAGGGACAAGTTAGTAATTTTGGTGAGAAAGGAGTGGATACAATGCTCCATTATTGGATTAAGTGATGTTCGTTGTATTCATGCATCTTGGGAATTTTAATTCATATTTGAAGGTCGACGATCAACACTTTTCATACATGGATTATGAATGGCTGAAATAATATTTTGTGAATGTTTATGATTCATGTTTGCTTTCACTAGTGCTAAGGTAGTTGAACTATTGTTGGATGTTCGACGAAACATTCATGTTCACATGTGTATTTATTAGGGTGGTATTATTACCTCTCTATAAGAGGCTCACTTTCTCTCCCTATGCAGTAGAAGAACCTTAATGCACCTACAACCGAACATTCACCAAGAAATCTTGCTTGCTTTTCAAAGGCACATGTGATTCTCTCTCTTGCTGATAGCTAAATCCAAAGTAGATATTTAAGTAAATGACACCTGGGTCGTACTCCGGATGGGGATCCTATCCCAAAAAATGTGAGGTATAATTGATACCGCATATCGGGGAGACCCCTTGAATGTTGGTAGGTCCAACACTGTCAATAGGTACTTAGAGAGGAAGTGCCTATACTCATCAAAAACCTCCTTTCCTAAAACTTTTGAATGATGAGATTTCATCTTAGGACCACGAAATGGACATGCAAATTTACCCTTTGTTTGACGACTTTCATTAAGAGATGGATTAATGTCAATTACAAGAAGGGATTATTTAAAAAACAAGCATGATATATTCAATTAATTATATATAATTAAAGTGAAATATTGGAATGTTACATACCACAAAAATGTGCTAGTCCCGTGGAATCATGAATTGTCCATACAAGTATTCCATGAAATTGAAATTTCCTATGCCTTATTGGTTTACAAATGTCATACATAGTAATGTCAACCAATAACTTTAGTAACTCGTCGATAAGAGGCTCGATATATACATTCATATCTTTATCTTGGTACTTACCTAGTAATTGTTTGAAATTATACATAATTAATACCATGATATGTATGTATATAAGTAAATAAATAAACATAACATATTATGCAACAAACAAGAAAAATAAAAAAATATTACTTGGAAAAATCATTGCCAACATTATATGCTCCCTCTTTATTGACATTGAAGGAGGAAAGTTATTGTTGATAACAAAAATTAGCCACACCGAGTAAATAGACTTGAGCTCTCAAAACATATTAACGTTGTTAGTTACCAATGAAAGCCAAAAATTACAAGGCTCTCTTAAATATGGTAATTTTTCCTCAATTTCCCTAAATTCATAACCATCAACATGCATTTGAAGAACACCATCTCCACTTCGCTTTCGTGCATGGTAATCCACAAATTGTGTATCCTTTCACACTTGAACAATCGATGCAAACATGGAATTATTGGAATATGATGAAAAACCTTTTGAGGCACCTTTTTTTTTATTTGATCAGTTTATATATACTACTTTCATATTTTAGGAAACTTGTTTTCGATACATGTTGTCCATTATATATAATATGATCATTATGAAATACATATATAGCTTGATGCTCCATTCCTTTTCTTTCAAAATAACATACAAATATTAGTACATGTTAGGTAATGTTAGGTAATGTATTTGAAGATGGTAACAAAATTTCACCTAACAATCTATAACATAAAAAATCACTAATTAGTGTTATAAATAATATTAATTGTAAATATTCTAGTCTTATTTTACACATTAATTAACACAAAAAACGAAAAATATCAACCTTTATGTATAATATGTGATGAAACATATTACATACCTTAGGATTTGTGTCATACAAGTGTTTGACAAACCATTCATAACCTTCAAGTGTTTGCAAGTTTCGTTTGATCCTTCATAAAGTGGCACCATTGCCTTTTCTAGCAAAGGTTCATAAAGAATATTATCATCTTTGTCCTCATCCTCATCATTGACTAGTTGAGTGAAAAAGCCTTGGATCAATTTATTTGTCCCAACATCTTGAACTTTTTTATTGTTGTCATATTCTTCCATAGGATCATTAACTTTATTTTTCAATATTTTCTCCATGTTCCTCAACTTGTACAATATTTCTACTACTACTTGGGGCATTCAAACACTGTCTATGGGGTCAACTTGACTTTATAATTAGAAATTAGAATCACGTAAATTAAAAATAGTCTACATAACAAATGTTATAACAATATAAAATTTTACAAGTATAATTAATACAAACATAATAGATAATGAATATATAGCTTACCAAGGGAGGATATTCCTTCAGCTCGCCTTCAATGTGCCTATGTTTCCTACAATGTATTTTGTTTTGTTTCTCTTAAAACTCTTACGATATGTAAGCACCTATATATATAAAGCCTCCACAACCTTTTAGAACCAATAGTTATAGTGAAAATGTTGCAACGTCTCTTAAAATAAACATATTTATAAATTAATTTACCGTGAGAATTTTGAAGATAGTTTACCAAGTCAGAGTTAACTAGTCAAAAAGTGACCTAACCTTCCATTAATAATGCAACAAATAGATAAAAAGGCTATTCATCGTATTGCAACAATCATTAAATTTCGTTGCTCTTATGACAATATGAAGAATACCATCATAATTACGACGTGTTCAAGACATGTCATTAGAATACCGACGATTTTGGGCTCATTAATTTTTTTTTGATAAAAATGACGTTAATTCTTATAATTTTCGATGGTACAACCAATTTTAGCCATACCATCGTACTTTTTCATCAAAATTTATTATCATAAGTTAATCAAATAATTCAATTTTATCAACAAAGAGAGTAAGTTAATAAAAATTGCTAGGATTATCAAGAGAAAAAGAAAATTATTTTTTATAAAAAAGGTAAAAGAAAAAGCATTTTTTATAGGAGACCTCACCCTCAATCAGGACAAAAGAAGAGTGAATCCTAATAAACATGGTATGTTCGATAATCTATGGGTTGGAACTTTTAAAATTGAATTTGTTAAAGGAAAAATTAGTTTTGTTTTATAAAATATGTAGGGAGAAAGGTTGGGAATTCCCATTAGTATACGCTTATGTTGATTTTTCAAGGATCTCCTAAACCAATAATTACTTTTTATGATTTCTTAGTTTAATGTTTTCTTGCATTAACATTCATCATAAAATAATTACATAGAATACCTCAACAATAGAAAAAAAATTCCAATAGGATCATAAAGAGATAGCTAAACAAGAGACACAAGAATTTACTCTGGGAAAACTCACATGGGGAAAACCCAACAACCTTTTCTTTAGAGAAAATTTTCAATTCAACAAGTGATACATCTAATTCTTCTAGCCAATTACAAAGCCAAGCTGACCATCAATATCACTATGGTAAAACAACCCTTATGTCGAGTCACAAAGGTGCTTAATCAACTCAGCCTAGTCTGATCTTCCTAGGTTGAAATTCAACCTCCCATAAATTTTCCCAGAAACTCAGCCCTACTACTGCCTAGAAATTGTTGCCTAGAGAATTTTTAGAAATTCACACGTGCAAGGTCAACCAAAATATATATATATATATATATATATATATATATAGAGAGAGAGAGAGAGAGAGAGATTGATATATCTTCATCCTTCTTGTCTTCTACTTATTCATTTGGATGCCTAGAAGATGTCTTTATCTTGTGGTATTTGAATTTACCAAGAGGAGGTAGTTTAATGTCATATATATATTGATTTTGGCTGGTTGAATAGGTGCCTTTCTACATGGGGTCGACTTGAATTGAAGGGGGGTCGACTTGACTTTATTTGGAGCCAAAAATTCAAATTTTCTCTTTTGAAACCGACATGAAGAACATGTATTATATTTGTTATTACATATACATCAAAGGGCTAAAATATTAATTATGAAGACCAATCATAGTTACAAAATTCCACACTCCCTCTTATCTAGGGAGGTATTCATAATGAATATCAATATTTTCTCTTGTTAACAAATTTATCTAATAAAAATTTATAACAATTCATCATCAACATCAACATTATTTGATTACTATAATCTTAGTCAACAACTTTGACCCATGGTAAAATATGTAGCATCAACTAGGTACCATAATTTTGTTTAGTACCTCTGACCTATGGCGCATCATCACCGTAATCATGGTCGTTACTCTTGAAATGTGGTATATTATTAGCATCAATTAGTTACCATGATTCTACTCGACATCTCTAAACCATGGTATACAAACTAGTCCTGTACACCATCATCTTAGTAAATCTCTTTGACCCATGGCGAAACCCTAGGGACACACTCAATCCATATTAGTACTCCTGGTACCAAAACCAAAGGCCTCACTCTAGGCCATGATGCTAAATGGGCTCACTCAACCTATCTGGAGAGTGATCTTGAGCTTGATGTTGAAAGGTACCCACTCAACTAAGTGATTTTTGGCCTCTAGGACCATTCTTCCTAATTTTGGTCAACATAATTGACATGGGAACAATTGTTTTCCTCTGTCAAACCATTCTCCGTAATCTTAGTCAACACACTTGACCCAGGGTGAATATTTTTCCTTGGTGCTATCACATCAACACTCTGGACCATTCTCCCTAATCCTAGTCAACCTGACCTAGGGAGAATGATTATCCTTCATGATGTGATTTCATCACTCCCTCTTGCTAAGAGAGACATGCTCAATCACTCCAAGATTGTCCTCGAAGTATACATGTTTCATCTTGGGATAGAGGAATTTTCAGTAATCTTCTTGATTGTACAATAATACTGGAGCCATACTACTTCCTTTTGTACCATATCTTGGTACTATATCTCACTGTGATTTGACCTCTCATCATGGTCGTCACCTGCACTTGATTAAACAATCCTGCAAGAATTTTCTGAATCCATACTGCTTCTCAACTCACCAACCAAGATACAATATACTTTTCCTTTACAATACCGAGTGTGATAGACATTTGCTTCTTGCGGATCCCAAAATGAAGAAATATCTTGATGAACTCTTTCTGTCTTATGCACTCTCTGCCGAATATTAATTTGTATCAGTTATACTTCATTATTTGATTCATATATCAAACCATAATTGGAAATGCCATAACCAACTTTACTATGCTAGTACTTCAACATATGCTTAGCCACATGTCTTGGCTCATAAGCTGATCGACTACTTTTCGGTTACCCTAACTTGGTGTTTTTTCTGAAACAGATCTTGTTGTAGCAATCCTAGCTACTCCCTCTGCCATTGCATCTTTCTAGTTATTGTATCATATCAACTATATAGATTGACAAATATCTCAATGACATTTAATCATCCCAAAAATATCTAAGGGGTCTCAATAGTATATTTCTTTTGATAATGCATAAAATCTAGGTCCTTCATCTTGAACTCAGAGGTCAACTTCATATGAAGCTAAAACAAGGCTTGAATTGTACCTCTATCACTTGAGTCCTTCTTTTGTCAAAAACAAATCATATAGGACCAACCTTGATCCATAAATCCAATCCTGAGGTACATTCTTCTATTTTCAATCAAGGGACTCCTTTATCACCCTCAAGGGACTTGATTTGGTCTCACGTACACTTCTTCCTCAATTTATTCATGGAGAGAAATGGCCTCTACATCCATATGATGTAATACCATAACAAAAGCAACAATAATTCTAATAGAAGTGTACCTGGAAACTAGAGAAAATGCATTTTAATGATCCTCTCCCTTTTTCTAGGAGAACATTCTAAATCTCGCTTTGTACTTTCCATCTGCTACATGCTAGATCTTGTGAATCCATTTGGAAGTCACCACTAACTTCCCCTTGGTATAATTAGGGTATACTTCACTCTTGTTGATCTTCCTACTCCCTCTGAGCTCAGATCTTATCTAGTACAATATCTCTCGACACAAATCATCGATTATGGAAGAGTCCTCTTATCACAAGCTTTGCTTCATTGTTCCACTACATCAATTTGCTACCATTTCCTTGGTAGCCTTTACCATGTACCTACAATCCTCACTAGGAGGCCATGGAATAAAAATTATAACCAAGAAAAATATACAAAGACAAGAGACTAGCTAATGGTAAAACAATAATAACAATAACAGTCAAGGAAGAGATATATAAGTTACTTATCTTCTGAGGATTGAGGGGAATTTTTTAGCTCCCTCTTGATCCTTGCCATCTTGCAGAAATCATCCATATAAAAAACTCTTTGTCCTTTTCATCATGGAATCATTACTTTCCTTTCCTTCCTTTACTAGGTTTTCTTCATGCAACAAAATAATTGATCTTTGTCTAGCTATAGGGTTTTATCCACAAACCTTAGGGCTTTCATATCCAAGACTTTTCAATATTCTAGGATTTACAAACCCTATTTTTAGATTTTTTCTTTTGCAAGTTCAACATGATTTGTAATATGAAAATTATCCTTTTCATATCCAAATGTCCAAAAATTAATTCCATCATGTCATTAAACAATCAAGAACGTTTCATCTTGATCTCAACAAAAGTGAAGAACAAAATCCTCCAACAATTGTCAAGGACAAATATATTTATCATCTTGCAAGAGAACTAGCCTTATTAAGAGAAAAATTCAAGAGGCGCGAGCATGATCCAGACTTCCTTCAGAGTCATTAGCAAATTCTATCCATAGAATTTGTTCACAGAGATTATTGCTCTTGGCATTTTTCAAACTAAGCATATCAGTTTCTTCATAACAATTACTTTAAGGACAATCTTCTATTCTAGAAACAACTCAGCCTATTAAGTACCTTGGATTCTTCAAATTTAGTAGTAGCAATTTGAATTTGTTCTTTAAGAGAAATAAAATCTCTAATACTAATGAGGAACTCGACTTCTTCTTCATTTTGAATGCCCTTTTTTTAAAATTTAACTCAAGACACTTTAGCCAAGTGGATTCAATGTATAATCTATCTCAACAAGTGACCTAAAAAAGGACCTTCTTCATATTTAGCACACCTATTATCCAATCTTCCCAAAGGTTGAATAACTTCTTCACAATAATATCAGGGAACCAATTTGTTTTCTTGGTTCAGGCATCCCTATGTTCATTCCAATGTCCTTCTTAACCGCCTCTGACTCAGAGAGGAACTTCCTTGGTAAATGATTTGAATTATGAATGTTAGTTTTGTTGTGCTTGTTAGAAAATTATATATTACAGAGCAATGCAACACATAAAATACGTGGAAACAAAAACATAGAAAAAACATATAAAACCAAAGAGACACAGATATACGTGGTTCACCCAGTTTGGGCTATGTCCACCCCGAACAACCAGTCCTTCCTTTCTATTATCCAACAAAATGAAGAGACACAGCTTACAACAAATCCACTGTAATATCCTCTATCCTCTCTCATAGTCTCCCTATCTGTTTCTCTCTTTGAGAAAATACAAATACAATACACAGCCGCAATTACAATACCCTCATACAAAATGAGGGGTTGCCTTCTAGGGCGAAAACCCCTAAATTAAACATAACTTCTACCATCATATCATCCGCCTAATGGGCAATGGGATTATTGACTAGAAAGAGCTTGGTTACATATCATGAATCATTTTTAACTTGAGGCTTCACACAAGCCCCCTCAAGAGAGGCTCCCTGTCTCATTAGCTCTTCCCCCCATGCAAGGTGCATTCTGGGGTGGTGGAGAACATACATAGCCCTGTGGGGCTGTCTCTGATTCCAACATTGTGATAAAAAATAAATAAGATAATCGGGCTCCACACCCAACAATGCTAATTTCATTTTCAGATATAAAACTTATTTACTGATATTATGCTTAATGTACAGGTTTCCTTGTTTCTTATGTGTGTCAAAATAGGAAATTAAACTGCATTTTATGAGTGAATTTAAAAGGCTGAACAATAACAACATAAAGAACAACAAACCATCACAATTGATCTATTAAAACAGAGTTTTGATGAAGGAGTTCACCCCTCCTGGGCTACATCTCCTTGGTCCAGCTTCCATGGCTTGAGCCTTTGTATTAACTCAATAGTGCTCAAATTTCTGTTTACATGCATCAAATTCTCTTGGAACATACTCCAATGAGTTCAAAATGTCGAAATCTATCAGAAATGACTATTTATTTACTCAATTTTTCCTTTAGATGCTCTAGGCATGGCCTTCCTTATTGGTGGCCCTAGGCTTCAAAATTCTTCAAGGTAACAAAATATCTATAAACTTACTCCTCTGCCTCTGTAGTCTGTTCCAATGTGTTCATAGCATGCCAATTAGCCAATAATGACTCTTTCTGAGTTCAATTTGGTCGAAAATTGACTCAGTTATGTCAAAAAAAAAATTCCCCCAATTTCTCCTCCAAATCTGGAAGGACTCCACCTAACTCCAAAATTTTTGGTGGAATCTACGAATTTAGCACTACTGCTAATTTCACCGCTAATTAATAGGAGGATTAATTAGTTTTAAGCGCACTTAACTGCAGATACGTATGGATTAACTGCACTCTTATCCATATGGCATAAACCTGTTTAATTTAGAACTAATCCTCGAATTGACACATAAGCATGATTTAATTATCTTAAATCCCACTGTTTTAAAACCTCTGCCCTTGGTTTTCGCTGCTTAGTCACATGGGAGGGGGCTGGCCTGCTCCTTCCCATCGTCGAATCATCAAAACGCCTTCAAATATATTGTTCGCTCGTTCCTTTTCAAGGAACATGAACATGAATACCGGTGAGACATCACAACGATGATAGTCCTAGAGCATACATCCCATGGAAGGTTTGTCAAATAATATTTATCGACCGAAATCAAGACTTTTTCATTTTCCAGCCAACTGTTCAAGAATAATCGAATAGGGCAGGCAGAAATCCCGCTAATACCACCAACCATCCGTTACTTGGCAACCAAGGGAGTTGTCACCCTTCGATGTTCCGGGCCCACTTAAAGAATAATAGGAGGTCAATATTTGTTTCTTATACGGATTAAAAACCTTTCAAATCCCTCCCAGGGCCTTCTTTAGTAAAGGGTGGGCAAATAAGAATAATAGGGCCGGGTGGCCGTTATTCTTATACGTATTAACAACCTTATCATAGGTGGCAGTCTAATAAAGAAGCCGATCTATCAGCCGATCTATAAGATGCTCTAGGAAATTCATAATAATAAGGCTAGAAAATTAGTAATAGTAGGGGCTGGAATGGCTGGAATCTGACTATCTATTTAATAAAGGGACGGGGAAGGGGAACAGGCGAATGGGATGGGGGATACACCACACGTACGAGGGAAGAGGGAAGTATTGAAGAATGAAATTCGATGCCCAACATCCCCTTTGATTGATTATGGGGGGGGGTGGGAAGAAACAACCTTATCTAGGCTATTCTTATTCTTATTGTGAGACACTTATTATCATTATAATTTTCCGAAGGGTGGGATCTCAATAAGCGGGCTCCAACTCAAGAAGCTCTGTCATCCCATTCGTTCCATCTATCACAACTCTTCTTCGGAATGCGTTCTTCTCTCGTACGATTCTATACGGACTGGTGAAGCACCTATATCTATTCCATATGAACCGATGGGATGAAGCACCTGTCTCTACTCCACCCATATAGACTCTATATGAACTGCTAGGGTTTCAACCGCGAGTTGGGAAGGGGGTTGGATCAGCTCATTGTCCGGCTCTAGGACCTGTTCCAAGGCCTGCCACCGGGGAGCATGGTGGGCGCGAGAGATGGAGATGGTAGAGAACCACAAACCATGGGGTACCAGCATATTGAAGCTTAAAATAGTGACGAAGAAGGGTCATAGGTTTTTCCCACGTGCCCGGTATAGAAAGTGCACCCCGGTGGATGCGTGGATATCCCTCGGTTCGATCTGCTATCACTCCTTTCCGTTGGCCGGTAAGTTAGGGGTGAGGGGGATTAAGGAAAGGGCTAGGGTTATGCATAGTCGAAGCCTGATGCCAAACCTGTAACACAGGAGCCATGTGGATGAAACCCAGATGTGGAGGTCAAGGTGGGGGAGGGAATAGACGAGGTGTTAAAAGCGGGCTTGATTCCACCAGTTTCAAATTATGGATAAGCTCAGTCGTCGTCCGGGATAGATAGAAAGGAGAAATTGGGATTGGTGTGGACTGCAGGGGGTTGGACAAAGCCAGTGATCATTACCCATTCCCCGCCCCTTATATAATAATTCACCGAGGGCACATCAGAGAGTGAAGCGGAGAAGGAGGTGTACTCCTTGACATATGGCTTCTCAGGCTACCATCAAGTCAGAATAGCTGGAGGGGACAGGCCCGAAACCACATTTACTACGGAATGGGGATTTTTTCTATTCTACAATTTCTCCCTAAGAGAATTATGGTTTGGAATAACCGGAAAGAATCATTGGATGAGAGGAGCTCCAAACCCAGTTCCTAATGACCATTCTTCCAGTTATGGGTTGGGTGAAGGGGAAAGGTTGTAAAGCTAGTGCCTCTCTCCACACTCGCTTGTTCGTTTCCAATCCCCACTCCCCAATCCCTGTTGGAACGGTGCAATTATGGATCTTAAAGCACGTTAATTCACAGGTCCCCCTATACCAACTACCCAAGACCTTCTTATCTCCGATTTGTACGTGCAAGCAGAGTTTTATAGAATAATTTTGAGGCCCATAGGCTGATCTCTCAACATATCTTCTTACTCCAGTCATGCCTGCTCTGACAGACCAGTGTTGCAACCTCCTTATGTTCTGCATACTTTTCCCAGCCACTATGTCTGCACGAAGATCAGCGCTAATAGCCAAATATGAAGCACACATCGGCCAGGATTACTTTTTTTTTAGAGCCGTTGGAGCCTCCCGGGCCTCATGGAACGACCAGCTCCTAGGGTTGCCCATGCACGCGCAAAAGAGGGAATCAATTACACCCAGGCTTACAATAAAAAATCTTATGACACATGGTGCATAAATTTTTTCAGCTCAAAGAACTGGACTGGAGGCTTGCCTTACATCCTAGAGACACTGCGGAAATCATAGGACCGATGACAGCGCTAATACAACAGTTCACGGAATGTTGTTATTTCGGGCGTCCTTCAATGCCGGTGATTACAACTACCACTTATACAAACGTACCAGGACGAGCAGGAGTCCATGGGCATGTGTTTCCCATCCACGTAGCCCTAACCCTCAGCGCGTATTTTCTGGGCACAGTGATTACTGTTTCCCTCAGACTACAGGAGCAGACAAATCAGGGGCCCATTATCCTTGTACATCTGTCACGCCAACGACTCTATTACCCAATGGCACAGACCCGATCGCAACATCTTAAGCCCAGACGCATGTACGATGTTTTGATGAATCACCGCAGTCTTACTGCATGGTGCACAGAGCACGACACCAAAGGTTTTACAACACAAGTTTAGACAATAGGATTTAGAGAGTATTCAATCTCTCACATGACCTCCATCTCCTTTGCGTAGCAGCAATAAGCGCAATCCTCCAGCAGGGTTTGACTTTCCGCTATATGGGATTTATCTCTTGACTACCTCATATTTCCCACATTCAGTTTGTTCAGGCTATGGCACAAAAGGTCTTAGATATTGGTGTCTTTTCTATACCTGAGAATTAGTCCACCTTGCTGCCACTCATAGCGTGCCCAACCAATAGAGCCACTTGGGTTACTGCCCGTCAGCCCACAAGGACACTGTCACGTATCAGCCAACGCAATCCAGCTCATCGTATTGACGCTGGCTACAGGAAGATCACAGTCACCACAAGGGTTTCCAGCATCTGGGCTCTGCTTAAGTGGTTCAGGAGGCTACACATCAGCAGTCTCCGGCACGATGGCTCACATTGTTATCATGTTTTGACATGATTCCCAGTAATTCCACCTCTCATTATGGACTTATATATTGCACACCTTTATTTCCTCCATCTCAGCCCTAGCGCTGACCCGAGATAAGTGCCACTGCAGTACCCATGCTCCCATTGCCTTATGCCTGGTCCAATGTTGTCTCACTCGCTGCTTAGCATTCCACCTCCTGCCGAATAGATTATGGACGTAGAACACAGTCTGAGTGCCCAACACATAGATATGCCACGACCACTTCATTGGCATTTACATTTTGAACATGCTCAGCCTCGTAGCAGTGCACAGCAACACCTACTCTCTAAAGCACTAGCCCTATCCCTTTAGCAGCTGCTTCACAATCCAATCCAGCAGATATGGTCTTTTGGTTCCAAGCACCGCCACCGTTACACAAGCTGGCGACGAAGTTATGGCGGGACGATACTTTTTAATATTACCACTTCCGATAGGCATACGAGGGCACCGTCACTCCAGCATAGTTAGACTGACGCAGCCTCAATCCTTCATTTCATCACGGATTCCGGGCACATCTCACATCAACACCCAATCCCACAGTTTGGATCAGCTCTCTACGTACACGGCGTTTGCATAGCCCCTCCACCAGTGCTCTTTATGTCCAGCGATCATCCAGATTATCTTATATCATTTGCAGATATAGCATATTATTACTCAGCAAGGCCTACCGATGTATGCGTTCAGCCTCGGGACAACCCTTTCATTTGCCTTCCGTGCACAGCGCATTCAGCCTCACACACAGCGCAGCAGAATCAACAACACAATAATAAGGCGCATTATCATAGCCTGGTGCCTTCCAGATCACCGCCACAGTCTATCAGCAGCACACCATGCCTCATCCAGCAGCTTGCCAGAGTTCCAGAGCACCAGCACATCGTTTCCATGGACTACAACATACAGCATCTACACCCTGCACTTCACAGTTCATTATGGAAAGACAGTCTCATCTCCAGCAGTTTTTAACATACCTTTAAACTGGACCTGGATCTTTTTGATTGAAGAACCGTCTTGCTAAGGCAGGCCTGGAGACTTCATTCACTCTTTAGTAAGAGCTTAAAGGATTGGGATAACTTCACTGCGATTGGGAGCTTGAACTGAACTGCTTAGCAAACTGTGTAGTTATAGGGTAGGCTCTTTACTTTATTTTTGCAGAATAGTACAACTTAGCCTTATAGGCGATTCCATTGTGACTCAAGATCCCTTTGTACTCTTAGATGTTCTTTCCTTCCATTCCAGATTCATTCAGACACATAAATCCTTCTTCCTCAGTAGTTATACAAATCAATTACTTACTTAGGTACTCGAACTATTGTATTGAAGTGTTTCTTCCTTCTGTCTGTGTTTGGGTTAAAGACAGAACCTTCTTCCTCTGTCTTCCAGTCAAAGACAATGTCTCTCATTCATTCATACACACTTCCTTAAGTCGTTTGAGATGAGATACTTTCTCTATGGCTTTAGTCACTTACTCTATGGCTCTATGGCCCGAAATAAAATATCATATAGCAAGCACACCGGATCTATGAACCAACTACTGAACCAACCGGATAATCTACTGGTTTTTCAACTGGATCAACGGAGCCCGCTGGTAGAAGGTATGCTTAATCTAGACCTTGAACTGATCGTCCTGGACTTGGATCTGCCTTTGCCTCTGCTCCTGTCTTTGCTTCTCTCCTACGACTGGCTTTGGCGAAGCTACTTCCGATGCTACTATATATGGATATGGGTCTGGATATGGAACTATCCGAAGGTCAGCTATAGGGTATGGGTCTTTATCTTAAGCTGCTGGACCTGGAAGGTATCCTGGTAAAGATGGTGGTGCTGCTTCTGGTTCTCGAGATGGAAAGGATGCTTATAGGGTGGTCCTTCAATCGGCTCTACGCCTGGGACTGGATCTTACTCATGAAGGTAAGCATCTCGATCTCGATCTGTATATGCAATAAGCTATGCTCCTACCTACCTTTCCCTTGTCCCTGCCTTTGTCTCTATCTACGCTTCTAGGTATGTTACTGATGCTGGAGGATCTACGTATGGAACTGAGCGAAGGGAAGAAGCTACTGTATATGGATCTCACTCATGAAGGTCCGTAACTGGCTCTCCATCTCTATAATCTAATAGGGCTGGGTATCGATCTGTAACTGGAAGGAATGCTGCGGGCTCTAAGCGAAGGGATGTTGCTGCTGGGTCTACTGATCTACTTATGGCGCTGGTGCATAAACTGACTCTGTTCGCATCTATATCTGCCTCTCCTCCCTCCTTTGCTGTGGTGCTGAGCTACATGGGCCTAGAGCTATATTAGCGAATCCTCAGTCACTTTCATGTCTAATGGACCAGACATAGAACCCATAGAACCATAGTGCATCGTACTGATAATCTGATACCGAAGAAGGGCGCTGCTACGGAGGAAGAAGGGCGCTACGGATAAGAAATATGTCTGAAGCGAATGAATCATCCGTAAGCTTTATATTATCCCTATAGAGACCACATAGAAAGTGAAGTGAATCATCTATGAGCATACGATAAGCTTAGACACCTTTTCATAGGTAGCTGCATAGGTCCGGACCCACTAAGTCATGGATCAATCCATCTAGCTTACAGGAATGCCAAGGATGAAGGATCCGACAAGAAGCATGTCCATCATAATCATGCTCGAACCCAAATATAGAGAGGCCAAGAAGGAACCAGAATCTCCCCCAACTTAACCACCGTGCTGGCCCGACGAGTGGATAAGCGTTCAGCCCTCCCGAAAGTCTGGCCTCCCATCCACCAGCCAAAACCCAAGCAGCGCCAATGCCACTATCTAGAAACTATAAGTAACCGTCCAAAGAGCACCCATGCCACTCCCGGTGAGTCGATCCCCTCCAGCAATACCCGAGATCGTCAGTGTGGTTTGGGCATTACATTGGGCAGCCAGCTAGGTCATTGATTCAAATATAGCTAGCATACGGCTCGGGCTAATGACGTGGCGATAGGAGTGAACATCATCATGCGAATGGGAAGCTTTTTCACTTCTTTGATCCGATCTCATATAGCATCGTATATCTCGTAGAGCGTACACATGTATCAATCACACACCCCACCATCCGTCATCAGTCATTCCGTCTCAATCATCGTTGTCAGAATCATGTGCTACTGGGTTGCCGGCCCTGGAAAGAATCCTGTACGAGATGATGTTGTTTCCACCTTGGATGCTACTAGTTATTGATCTCACTCTTGAACTACTGCCACAGGTGATGCTTCAACTGAAACGAATGCAGGCTATTAAACTTGCTAAGGAGCTCATGGAGGTGCCTCTGCTTATGCTTGCTTCCGTTACTGGATTTGATGCAATAACTGGAATTGGCTTTGAAACGGGTGCTACTTCAATTGCTGGTGGTGCTACCGGTGGTGGATCAATGGGCTCTACCTTCGCTGATGGGTAAACTAAATCTGCATCTACTATAGATGCGCAAAGCGAGGATGCTTACTAAGGAGATGGGACTAATGAGGATGCTGGTCCTGGCATTGGATCGGGATGGGTAGGGCGCTTCCTCGAATGGATGTACGGCTGCGCCTTCCAAAGGGAATCACTAGCGAACACTAGCGAACCACCAGCGAAAACCAACCCCAGCGAATAGGCCTTTCCTTATCTTTCGGAAAGAATTCCCTCAAGATTTCTTTGGGTACAGACGTGAAAAATGCCTGGTCCACCTAAGTGGGGACTGTACGCTGAGCCATACCAGTTCATGAAAAAGCTAAGCCTGTTACCTCATAAGCTTGCCCAGCCTTATACCTTAGCATCGATCTAAGCCTACTACCGTAGCTAGCTTGGTGTTGATAGCTTTATCAGTAGTAGTGCTTAGCCCTAGCCCTTGTGTATCGATGTGCTAGTTGCTCTGTGTATATTTTTTTGAGTGTAGCTTGATCTCTGTATCTTGCCCACCCCTGCTGGCTATGCCTGTGCTCTAGCTGCTTTCACTCGGGCAACTTCAATTTCTAATGCAACTTTCACTCCTGCCCTTGCCTTTGCTTTTGGCTTTGATGCTTACTCTACTGTTTACTCAGATGCGACCTATTCCTCTATGGCTGAGGACTCTAGATTTGGAACTAAATATGCTATGGTATATGCAACTAGCTCTTTATCTCGCCTTCGAACTGCCTCGCCGAATAAATGGCAAAGGTAACAACAACGGGAAACGGAATGCGCTTTGGACAGGCTCCGTACTTGATTCCTCCCTACGAGTGGCCGCAGTTTCGGGTATATTTTGGAGGGTTGTAGGGGATGGTGTGCCGATAGATACTCGCATAGAGTGACTATACGAAAGATAGTCGCCTTTACTGCTACTAATGAGACTGAGAAAGATGGGTCCACGGGGACTAGATATTAATCTGAAACTGCTACTAGGTAAACTAAGTCAACAACAACTTGTTCCGCAACCCTGCCCTTACTGCTTATACCTTGACTGCTTGCTTTGCTCCTGTCTCTTATGCTTCAACCGGATCACAAGACAGATATCTTTCTTTGTCTGTCTACTCCACTGCTATTTTCACCCACTTAGTTCAGTCATTCTTTTATTACAATGGGCTATAAACAAAGAACTTCTGGACCTATTTCCTTACAATTTGACCTATCGGCTTACTATGCCCCCGGCAACTGTCAATGACCTTCCTTCGGGCAACGGCCTTCAAGCAATGACTAGTGGCAATGAAGGGCTCTCAGCAATGAACAATACACATTACCCCATTACGCTTTCAGTAACCAATCCTACACCAGTACGTCCGCATCCACGCATCCCCGCATCCCACATTATACCATTACCGCATACCCCCATTAACCTTTAACTAATCCCCTTTCACTTAACGATACAACGTTACACAATTAGGAGGTGTTTCCAATTAGGGTTGGTTTTCGATGGAGGTGGGTGGTTACCAATTAGGTTACACGTTGAGCTGATCGATGAGGTTCAATTAGGTACGATGCTTTATTTTACACCATGAGTGAAGTGAGTGAGGAGTGAAGTGAGTGAGGTTACCGCTTAGTGAAATAGATATCTCCAGACAAGTCCTTTTTATTAAGAATTTAGGTTATCCCTATCGGATTGATACCTACCCCTCGCTACTATCTATATATAATAAACGAGAGGATCAGACCCCCCCACCCTTAGCTACTTAAGAGCCGTCCTTCATTACCGAAGACAGGCACCGAAAGCACTTGACCCAGCATTTGGCCCTAAGCTATACAAATTGAAACATGTGGCCAGCCCACCATCCAGCTATCCATTCCAGAGAGACTTCAGTGAGCGGGGAACGCTCGCTAGTGAGCGGAGCCGCTAGTGCACGCTAAGGATAGTTACAGCCCTATCCTTTCATTATGGAGTTTTCAATTCGAAGTGTTAAATGGAAACCTTATCAAAGTGACAGTTTATTAGAAAGGGAAGGGTGAGGAAGAATGGCTCACTTGACAACGGCCCCCCACTTAAAGGACTCACTTGACAACGGCCCCCCACTTAAAGGACTTAGGAAGGCAGATCTTAGAAATAATTCTAATTTGGCTTGTCTCAGCTCCAGGGTCTTCCCGAGTTGGAATATGGTCTGTGGTGAAATGGGGAAAAACCAGCTTCAGGAAATTCTCACTTGGGATATAGGGATCGAAGAATTAAAGAGTCGGAGTTTGGCATTCACGCACGGGCTCTCACTAAGTCAGGTGAAAAAAGTGTATCTGCGGGCTAGTCATCCACCCGAGGAAAAGAACCTTGAGGCAAAGGAAGAAAAGGGTGAAAAAGGTGACGAACCAAAAAAAGAACCTCCGCCAAGGTGAGATGAGAAAATGAGAAGTCAAACTTCGATGAACAAATAAGAGGTCAAACTTCAATAAGTGCCGACAAGAGTTCTTTTTTTCTTTATCTATTCGAGGGGCCCCCATATATAGTAGTTTCCAATAAGTATAGGTATTCGGGTGATAGCCGGGCAGATACGGATATATAGTCGAGCTTCACATATAAAGAAAGTGAACATTTCATTGACGTTCATTGGAAATTCTCTCTCTCTAGATGCATGGCTTTGATTTGGACACGGCGTTACTCGCCCCCCCCTTTATCCAAGCGATATTGCTGGAGCAGACGGAACGATCCCAACTGCTTAGCCTCCGGGATGGACACACCCCACGGCAACACGAGAGGCAGGTCCCTGCAGAGCTTCGTCAAACGCCCACCACGGGGGGGAAGCACGAGTAACCCAAGCCGTGCGATATGTTAGTTAGTTATATTCATAGGGGTGCTTATTGGGTAATTGTTTGACACTGTACATGGAACGACCAGTGGCCCTATCACTGGCAGGAGGCGAAGCGTACCTACCCATTGAAAGCACTGTTCTCTTTCCCGACTCGATATTCTATTGGTGCGAAAAGACCCAAATCGATATGAATATTTGCCCCTCCTCGCTACATTCTTTCTTTCCAACTGTACTAGAATGAATAGTTGCTGACGCTCTAGAATTCAATTACTGAACTGTACATTTCATTGGATCTTGCCTCCCACCCAGAAGGATGGAACCCCGGTGTATAAGGATGGCCGGATGGATAATACTTTATTGAACTCCCTGCCTAGTTGGACCATCCATCCTTCACGTAATAGAATTCAACAATGAAGGAGATGGTGCCGGGTAACCTGTTAGGCTCTTCTGCATTGGCCTAGCCGGGTAAGAGCTAAGACAATAAAATAGGAGGGAGGGAGGGAAAGTTAGTTAGTTCAACATAAAATAAAGTAGTAGGAGAATTATGGTGGAGTTATTAGTAGGAACAAGAGAGGAATATGTACCAAACTTCGGAAAATGATGCTTCCTCCCTTCCTCTGGGACTGGCTAAGCTACTGGTCCTCCCTACTCTTCTGTTTTTGAAGTCTCTGTCTCTACTGCTCCTGCATCCACAACTGGGACTAGATCTGGAGCTACGGGTTCCATTGGTGCTCCTGGTGCTAGATCAACTTACTAAACAGCATAATCGACTTCTTCAACCCGATCAATCAACTACTCCTACATCTTTAGCTATTGATTCTTCAGTCGATGAATCAGTCATACCCATATGAAAGAGAACGAGATCCCTCATATAGAGAACCAGAGTCAGAGTTTTCATAGTTTATAGATAAAGACCCGGAACCACCAATAGCCGTGGGAGAGGCAGTTGACTGAGTGAAAGCAGCACCAATAGCATAGGTAGAGCCAGTTCCAAGCGCAGCACCACCGGATTGAGCAGTCGATCCAACAGTTGCTTTAGTCTATTATTTTGGTTATGCTTTTGATTATGGTGGTTTAGCCCTTTATGATCCACTTGAACCAGTCGATTAAGCTGTAGATTCTGTTCAAGATACATAGCTAGTAGTTTACCTTGATCCAACAATAGAAGCCAGGGTATATGCATCAATAGATCCATCAGTAGCTTACCCACTACCACCTTTCCCAGATCCATCAGTATACCCTGCATAGGCAGAGCTATAACCAGTAGCTAAGTAAGCATCAGTAGCAGTAGACCTAGCACCAACACCAGCATATCTAGTAGCAGCACCTACACTAACAGCAGCAGCCCTTGATGCAGCAGTTGTTTATTCTGTATACTAAGTAGTTGTTGGTTCAGTAGTTGAGGCACCAGTAAATCCAGCATCAATAGTAGATCCAGTGGAACGAGCACCAGCAGCAGTAGTCAATATAGTAGCTTAAGCAGCACCTATTGAACCAGCAGCATCACTAGTTGTTGACCTTGAACCAGTTGATCCATCAGTAGAACCATAAAAGGCATAGGCATAGGCACAAGTAGCATAGAAAGTAGGTGACCCAGTAGATTAAGCTGATGACTCAACAATGTATGTGGAAGAATACAGAGATATCTTCACTTCACCCACAGGGGTGCCTCTGCACTGTTAATTCAAGCATTCAATTTCTTTGAGCATCTTAGTTAGTTGTTTCAGCACCCCTAGCAGAGGAAGCATATGGCTTAGAAGGGAAAGAAAGGGAAGAACCCAAAGAGAAGGAGAAGCGAGGTTACGTTAAATAGCTCGACCGTTAGGGAGAGGGACGAGCGAGTGCTATCAAATGGGGTAGGGCCCCCAAAATGGAGGTGGAAAAAGTATCGAGTAGCTGGTTCATTCCCCCATGACGAAGGTGGACTTGAAGTGGTAAATGAAAAAGTTCAAGGGTGGAAGCGAGGTTACGAGCTTGCTCTACTTTCAAGGGGTAGGGGCCCCAGGAAAGTAGAGGACGGCGGTCAAAAGAGCTAAGTGCGTGGAAAGATAGCCTATGGTTGGGTGGAAAGTCATTCATATGCAGCTAGTTTATTAATCCTTAAGAATTATTGACTATATAAGTATTCTATGTTGTCTATGAATATGCAAAATTTGCTATCGTTTATGGATGTCTATCTTATTCATGTTTTGCATGAATTGCATGGACTTGGTTTTATTAATAAACATTAATAGATATTAAATTATGGAGTTCAAGGATTCATGTTTGTTCATATGGATTCATACCTTGCTTACATATACATGCTTGTGTCAATATAAAGGATTGAATAGGCTTAGAATCTATTTATGAGTGCTTACTATTATGGAGTTCTGTAGCAATGAGTTGACATCTTCATTTTCTTAAGTACACTTATGAATCTGCTTGCTGGAAGAGCTTGGACTCAAATTAGATTATGTTTAGGCATGTAGTTATGTAATTATATGGTTAGTGATTGAAGAAATGGGTTTGCAATATTTATCAGATTGTGCATGCTTTTCTTTAGTGAATATGCACATTTGGGATGTTCATGCATTCACCTTAGTAAGAATTTCATACTTAGCCAAAATCATGACTATAGGTCGGTTCATTGGGGGTAAAAAATGTTATGTATGCAGGATTGGCCCATCGGAGTGATTTCAAGTAATGTGTTCTAATTAGCCTATTATCGAGCAGATTCTCGGCCATCAGATAAAATCTCAAGTTTGAGTCATACATAGCCAATTTGAAAAGAAGGTCATTGGGCTATTGAGGACATAGCCAACAGATTCGGACCAGTCAACAAGCCGGCTTGGAACAGATTGAAAAAAACATTCTCATTATATATTTTGATTTATATCAATTTCTTTTTGAGATGGGACAAGGCATCATAATCGGGGATACTCAAATGGATTTTGTTATTTACGAAGATTGGCAGGTCATGATTATTCTCTATTATTCCATGCAACCTCAACCCTCAAACTACAGCTATACCTCAATCTATACCTCGATCCTCGAACTAGACCCTCATCTCGACCCTCCACCCTTGAACCTCGACCTCACTTACCGATATGGAACACGAGTTACTCGATTTAAGAAAGAATCGTTACTTACGACGCACCTGTTTAGGATCATCGACCGACAGACACATGGGTTCATTCACGCTAGGAGGGGAGTGCCCGTCAGGGAAGTGGTGGGCGTTGCCCCGAGAGTGATTGATCGATACTGAGATGTCTTCTGAGAGGGGTGGGTGCACAACAGGATAGTCTTACGAGAGGAGGGGTTCCCACGGACGGTACTAACGGTACGGCGCCGAGTGAGTTAGTCACAGACAGACATAGGGTCATTGTCAGCCGATCATAGTTTTTAGCGATCATAGCCAGAGGGGCAGGGCAGTGCCGAGAAAGAAAAGCCCCCCAGCAATGAATACCCGATAAGAAATGTACCCTATAAAGCACCTTACCCCAGATAGGTGCCCCTTCACTCATACCCCAAAGAAGACAAATACGTACTTACCGTCAGAGAAGGGAAATATGTTGGAGTTATTTCTTTCATTTGTGCTATTTTTGGGCAGGCACAATGTTTCGGCGGACCATATCTTAAAAAACACTCTCATTCGCCAGAGCTATAGAATTGCATTTTTAGCGGAAATGAATATATTACTCATCGGGCCACTCAAATGGATTCTCTTCTTATTGAACCATGCCTTTTTAGGGCGTTTACATTGAATTGGCAGAATGACCTTGCCCCCTTCATCAGCGAGAGATATAAAAGGCCCACTTCAACGCTGGACCAGAGGAATAAAAGGAAGGAGATGGACTCCAAGTTACTGACAGACCACGAGATATGGACCCCGTTCATTATAGAACCGAGAGGAAAACAAAACCGGACGGAGGAAATATGTGCTTTTAACCTGGCTATGTGCATGCCGTTTATGGATGCATGCCTTCGGACAGCCAGTTTCTTTATAGCTTCTGTGCAGGCTGTGAACGGCTTTCTTTCACATTGATTCGTCGAACGGATTCGTCAGTGAGTAGTGGTGAACGGTTGGTTTCTTTCTTTGAATTGGTTTCATGCGTTGTGAACAAATAGCTTATTTGAACCTTCTATGTTTGAGTTAGTGGCTTCTATCTGCCTTTTTGTTAATGGGGTGGGGCTTCTATACGCTTTGAATGGCGGCACTGTTCAGCACTCAACGAACGGTACGGTACGCGGTACGGCACTCAACGGCACTGCACACTGGTGGTTTTTTACTACCCCCATCACACTTAACAATACAGACACACAGGGCCTACTACACCTCACATAGAGTACACATAGAGCACCTCACTTAACTAAGCTACACATTGAGCATGCACAAAGAGAAATTGGCATAATCGCATATATAATATAGGAGCTACAGAGTCGTGCAGAGATAGCGCGTTCATCTTGATGCTCTACTCCTGCTCTCTTTCAATTTCTTACTTGAAGATCCATAAGGTTAGGGAAGGTTGTCGGAATGATGAATGGGTGCATGGGTGAATGGATGGTCCCCCGTCCCAGAGGTGTGGGAGCTTGCAGAATTGAATCTTTTTTAGGGGTACCTTATAAATTACTCCCACCCCTTAGAGAAATGGACGGGAAGCAACTAATGCTGAGACTACTTTATCCTTGACGAAGGGAAGGAAGTCTCTTGCTTACTTACGATACATAGAACTTGAGATTGGATAAACTACAGTTATCACACCTACCTGCCCTCTATATGCTGCTTTCTTGACCCTAGAGCTGCCCTGTTTATGACAAAGCCCTCCATACGCCCATAACAGTACGCGTAAGAAGGCACCACCCATTTTAGTACGCCTGGGACACTCCTACGGCACTAGATCTTAGTTACACCAGGAGGATATAGATAGAGCTCATAGCCGATCATAGATAGAAGGTAATAGCTGATAGCCATAAGGGTCATAGACATACAGCCATACCCGAGATAAATAAGGGAGGGCCTTACCGACAGACCAGAGGGAAGTCCTTACCGACAGACAAAAGAAAGGACCACACGTTCCCAGACGAGAGAAGAAGTCCGCCAGACAACAAGGGAGAAGTACCCCTTTCCCAGCAGATGAGAGAGAAGAAACCGTTCAATCTTACCTGTATGTTCAAGCTTACCCAAGAGATTGAGTTCCCCCATACCCCTCATGAATCTTATCTCTACGGAGGCAATAGTTAATAGCAATTATGATGCGTTACATATAATGATGCACAAGTTGAGGATAATACGCCATACACATTGTGCTACTCAGGTAGAACAGTCAGGAAAGTGGATGCCAGATAGTTCTTGATTGATTGCCCACATCCGACAGAGGGGTGGTCCAACGGATAGACGAATGAGTAGGCCTAGACAGGAAGACTAGCCAGGAGTACTAGACGATCATAGGTAAAAGGTTATAGGCCAATAGTCGAGCATTGGAAGCCGATCACTGGCAGCCGGTCCATAGCCTAGAGCAGCCATACATATCCCTCTACCTCGAGCTCTACCCTATATAGAAATATAACTTGACCCTTAAACTAAAACTCTTATTCCACCTTAATTACCGCTACCAAACGCAGGGTTCTACCTAGGCGGGGGCTACTCGGTTGGGCTGTTCGACTCCGCTTGGCTGGGCCTGGATACCGGGCTGGGCTGGATACTCATTGCCCCTAAAAGCTCTTGTCAGTGCATGAACTCTTGGCAGTCAGTGCGTGAATGAATTCTACGGGAAGCTCTACTCATAAAACCTCTACTCATTTCATCTCTACTCAGTGAGTGCATGAACCTCTGGTCGGTGCAAGAATTATGCTCTTGTCGGTGCAGCTTTCACTCTTGTCTGTCAGTGCATTAATGATGCTCTGGTCGGTTCAAAGTTTTCTGTGCCGAGAGCCGCCGATAGCCACTAGTCGATCCAAGAGTCGATCCACTCCATGCCAGGTTTCAGTGACATTCATAGCCCATAGGCAACACTCTCATAGCTGGGCAGATAGAGCTCTTCTCGTTGCTATTAGATCTCTTCTAAGTGCTAGAAAGAACCTATACTCTTTGCATTTACCTCTATTCAGGAAGCTCTACTCGGCAAACCTATACTTCGTGCTACAAGCTTTGTGCCAATCTGTGCTACAAGGTCCGTGCTATAAAATACTCAGTTACCAGTTGTTAGTGCCCAGGAGGTTGTAAGTAACCAATAGTCGTAGATCCCCCATTACCTGTTGTACTTGACCTGTTCTCGATCCCCCGTGCCCTGGATATGGGGTTCCGTGCGTGACCAGTTGTACGTGACCCGGAAGGATTTGTACGTGCCCACCAGTTGTAGATCCACCAGTTGCCCCACTGATAAGATTCATATGACTTGTAGATGACGACTTCTACAAGATAGGAAATAGGCCCATTAGGAAAGATACCCATTAGCTTTGACTATCCATAAGATACTGGATGGAAATGCTCATGAACCTAGTTCTCTACCTACCTCTGACACATAGTAGGCTTGTTAGAAAGACTTAGATGCCCATATTGATAAACAAAACCTTCGTTCTATGGCATGGCAGTAGGCCACGATGAGATATTCGCATCATCTAAGGTCACCCCCTCTCATTATTAACATTGTTTCGACAGCTCTTTTTTGTGCCTATAGAACAGATCTCGCACCATAGCCACCAATAGGGCCCAACCGAGGGATGGATGGATGGCGTGGGTGGCGTGTTGTATGAACTGGATGAGATGGCTGGTCTTCTTGCTTGAATGGATTGAGGGACGGAGGGAAACCTGGGAAAGTAGGAAGACTGTAAGTCAGACAGCTACCAACTGTTCTGGATGGAATCGTTGGAACTGCCTTTTCCACTACTAGATTAAGATAGAGAGAATCAGGGGGTAGGTAGGAATTAGACTCATATTACCTTTATAAGCCTACTGGATTAATGGAAGTGCCACAGGAAAGGAACAACCAGTATTGGATCGTCGGAACTGCCCTCTTTATGAATTAATGCCTTAACTTCGATGAACTTTATAAGCTTACTTTATTCATCTTTGTGCAACCTACCCAGATAGTCACAAATAACCCCACCCTTCCCAACTAACCTTGGTTCCACCCCCCCAACCTTTTAGGGGAGGTAGGTGCCCGATACTACAGACCCTGACAGTGACAAAAGAATGAATGCTTTTTTCTTATGACTTACACCCTTTTGATCAGACCCTTCTTTTTGTTCAGGGACGCAGTCTTTATGAATCAACTTTTGATGATTATGCCCTATCTGATTTATGAAACTCTTTCTTTACAACCTGCGTGCGCTCCTTACTTTCTTCGCACAACCCCAGCTACGTTAACAATCCCTTCCAGCCTTTCACAACTTCAACACTCCATCGTGCCTTATCGCATGGATTTAGGGAGGGGGGACTCGGTTCAGCCTATACAGGATTACTTGCAGTTGGACAGCTACCCACCAACCAGTAAGTCGTGGGAACTGCCCTCTTGGATTCACTAAGCCAGACTCAAGAGAATGATTGAACGGACAGACTTTGGTAGGAACTTACAGCATTGCTATTCAATTTCATATCGCTACTGGATTCATTTATTTTGGACAGCTAGCTAGCTACCAACTGTCGTGGCGTGGGTGGCATTGTTTTGACTGCCTGCCCTCTTCTCTTACAGCCTGAATACTTAGATTAGACAGGTGGGCGTGGGGTGGGTGAGTATTGCTATTACCTTTTTATAAGCCTGCAGGATTACTTTCTGTTGGATCTACTGCCCCACTCCGGTGCTTCTAAGAAGATGAAATAGTAGTACCTCCTTCCTAAGCGATTAATTCCTCAAGTGTCTAAGGCTACAGGTATAGATCTTCATGTTAAGATGGGTCAATTTTTTTGTTTGTTCAAACTTCAGGTAAAGTGAAGAGTTGTATCATGTCGTCCTGAGAAGAGGTAGCAGTCCCCACCCACTAAGCGACGAGGAAGTTGTCTAGGTTTTAAGGCGGGTGCCCTTTAAATGGTAAAGCAAGGGAAGGGTTTATGCTAGCAATACCCCCCCTAATCCTTATCCTTCCTGGGTGAAGCAATGGGTACCCGATAAGTAAGTAGGGTGGTTTCTAGGTGGGTGGGTAAGTTGGGTGTTTAGCACAGGTCCTAAAATGACAAAGTATGGCTCTTCCTAGTAAGTGGGTTCAAATTCCTGCTGAATTGTATAATAAAGGCTCGGCCAAACCAGAAGGTAATATGTGATACCCGGAATTCTTAATAAGACAAGTGAGTAAGTAAAGTCTATAACCAGGTGGAGCTAGTAAGTAAAGGATGATGCCCCGTACCTCCTAAGAGTTCTAAGGGCAAGTGTGATAAAGCTTTTCCTGGCTGGCTGTCCTGGGCCTAATAATATACTATGAAGCCTATCCAACGAGGTTGCTCTGATGTCCCATAATCCCATCCATCCAAGCCATCCATCCAGAGCAGTTCAAAAAGAAGCAGTTCAATAATAGCTAAAGGGAAAGCCTATTAGCTGACTATCCATCCCATCCATCCATTAATCCATCCATATCTGGTGCTTCTAAGAGAAGGTCTTCATGGGTTGTTGGGCATTGATGAAGCGGTAAAGAAAGTAAAGAGTAAGGTTCATAGCATGTCGTCCATCCAATCCAAGTAATTTGTCAGTTCAACAAGATCTGCTTAAAGGGAAAGCCAGCCTCTCGGAACCCACTCCATCATCCATCCCCGCAAGAGCATAGCCAATAAGTCATCGGACCATCCATCCCATAATCCAACCCAACAATCCATGTTTCTGTGTAATAATCAGTTCTAGCTGTTTATCACAATATCTCCGGGGCAGTTGATGCTCTGCTAAAGGTTAAACCCTCTGGGCTACTGGAACCATCCATCCAGTTGTGCTGCCATGCAGAATCGGGCAAGAGGAACTACGAAACTAAGCTACTGAACCATCAATCCAGCCGTGTCTAATCATAAGTTCTAGTGGTAATAAATCCGAGAAGGTGGTTCTTAGGATCCCCCACACCAACCAGTTGGTTCAACCTGTCCAACTGAAACGAATTATGTCTATAGGCTTGAAACCAGGTTATCCCTCCCTCTCCCTCCATGCACTAAATTGGCGAAGCATTTGTGTTCGTAGATTCAGGAAGAACTTCTCCTTCCTTGTTCGGTTGGGTCGTGCAACAAAGAAGGTAAATAAGTTGAAGAAGTTTTCATATTATATACGTAATAAGAGTGATTCCAAAATCCCATAAAGATTTTCTATTGTGTAAAGCCCGCTCGCTTTCGCGTTTGTTCAATCATTTTGTATTTAGGGCTTCATACATATTAGGGCAACCAGGTTGGGTAGTTCCGGCCAAAATAAAAAACGCTCTGAAACGTGCATTTTATAAAGAATAACTGGGGTTGTACAGGTTTGGAGGCCAATATTCTTTCGGGTTTGATAACTTGCCTTTTTCTATAGTAGACTGACTTGATTCATATCATAATTCCCATGGTCTTTGCTTGGGCTTGGGCACCTAAATCCTAAAGTAAAGGGGCTCCAATTCCAATAAATAAGGCCCCATTTACTAGTTTACCAAATAAAGGTTTACACCTTGCGGCCCGCCCTTATAACTACCCAAATTCCTATCTCGATAGGCAACCTTTTCACTAGCGAATTGACCAGATAGGAAGTCATTGGCTAATGGAAACAATAATCCAGCCGCCTTGCAATGTAATCCAGCAATTGCTCATGAATAGCTTTAATAGCTCGGAAGAATCATAAAATAGTAAACAGGCTTAACAACAAGTAGATTGGAGGTGTCCAGTAGAATAAGAATATAAAAACTTTAGTAACAAAAACTTAGCTGTGTGGCGTTTCAAACTCAAAAAGGATATATGGCTCATCTGGATCGATCAATTTCCTTTTTGATTAGGCGAATCACCGTTTCATTTCCTAATTTCATGGGCGTCTGAATCCTCAAATTCAGGGGCAAAGTAATAAATAAAACTTGCCTTTTTCAATAGGTAAATTGACTCCGTCGCCTATATCCCTCCGCCTTCAAACCATACATGGTCCCCCGATCACTAAATGTTGACCCTACCTAATGTGAAGAAAGAAATATACGAAAAGCCATGTCATGCCGGGTCTCTAGTGGTACCTCCCAAAGCTAAGATTCATTAAGAAAGTGGTGCTAACAGGTCTAGGTCGTATGATGGGTAGGCGCGGAGCGGTTAGCAGGTCTAAAAATGAAAAGTATGACGGCTCTTCCTATCCTAGCAAGTGAGTTCTCATTACTGACTCGTATCCTATCCTGAGCTCGTTCGGAATAGTCTGGTATCCCAAGTGTATTTAAGCAAGTAAGCAAGTGTGATTCCATAAGTGATAAAGTAAAGTGTTCCTAGGTAAAAAAAAGGTTTAGTGACTCAGGTCCACCACCTTAAGAGCTAGGCATGTTAGCCCTAGACCACGAACTGAATGAATGCTTAGCAAGTACAACGATGAACTTATACGGGACGGGAGGGATGGCATGAAACCAACAACCTTACCTTTATACCGGTCACCCTAGGACGATGGGAGGATGGATGGTGTGCTCCTATTACCTTCACCCAGTAATGGTAGGGGATGCAATATCAGAACCTTCTACCTTGCTTGTTGGTTCCACTTACCCACCTGAACAAATAGACCTTGGGAGGTACACTATAAACTACCCTTCGATTAGAAGCAGCACCGGATGGATGGAATGTATGAGATCGCTGGGGGTGGTAACTGAGGACTGGGCAGGGTAACCTAACCACGCCCACTTTAAGTATTGAATTTCACCTAATTTTTCAAGGCGAGGCAAATGGGTTACCTCATATATTAGATTAATGAGATTCTAGCTTATCTATTCCCTTACATTTTATCCAACACTTACCCCTAACTGCGATGGTTATACGGATAATATTTGAGCGTTTCTGGTAAGAATACTGCGATGGCCAACTGCGATGCTTTGACAGAGGGAATATAATCTAAATTTTATGGGCACTCCAACCCTTTCCATTCTGTCACTATCAATCGTAGTTTCTGTCAGTCTGGCCTACCTAACTCAACCCTATCGAAGGTTTCAAGTGGGACTACAACTCGCTAAAATGGTTTACGAATTTGTTTCTCCTAGCACCCACCCAAACATAAAAATGCTCTACCTCACAACCAGCTCTCTTTACCTGCTGCTATATGTTGCCTAACTCACTAATAAACCTCTCAGCTAGCTCTCTCTCTTACCCGCATCGCCTCAATGGCTCAATCAATTGCATTATGGCTGGCTTTATCAATTGCTCAATCCCTTATTCTCGCCGGATGGATCACGTGTTTTAAGATCGATCATAAAGCCTCCCCCACCCTACCTGACTATCCCTCTGCTCTCTGTCCCGTCTAAGCCTCTAAGTGGCATTTCTCTTTCTGAACAATTGCCTTATCGCCCAGAATCTAGTCCGAAATGAACAGTTTATAAATATGTTTGAAGTGAATGCATCATAGCTGAGCTGGACAATAAGTGTTTTTGTGCCCCAATAGGGTCATGTGCCTTACTGAATCACCTCTAATCTATCTTACTTGCTATACCTACCTGAGAAATGGATGAATGGGGTGTTGGCCCACGCACGACCTACCCGATTAATGGGGGCTCGCTACCTACCAAGTAAGTCTATGACCACCATAGCATGAAAACCGAGTCTATCGACGCCGTATCATGCCAATTCTTTCACCATCATCAAATGCCAAGTCTATACCATTCCACCGCTCTCAGTTCCAAATCTAACCCATATTGTGTCGGGGAGCACCCCGAACCCCCATTTCTCATGAAAGCCCCCAACCAACTGACTCATACCAAGTTTCTACCACCGCTTTCAGTTCCGAATCTCAAGCATATTGTTGTCGGGCCCGAACCCCCATTTCTCATGAAATCATCCAATTCTCTCACTGTAATACGTAATAAACCCAACGAACTACAGGACCCTGATCAATGAGGAGGGCCAGAGGCAGGGACAGTGAGGGGGGGAATGAAATTGACCCGTGGCTGCTTTCGTCCCTGACCCCCTTGGCATTCAAGCATCCAACACTATTAGTTCCAATTCTCTCGCTGTCATCAGTAGAAACCCGCTACCAACCTAATGAAGGCATTCTTTCTCTCACCATCAACCGAATCGATTCAGCACCGTCAAATGGAAGGTGACCGCATCATTTCATCATCATGTCATATTATCTACCTGTCATATGAAAAGCCAGGTCTTTCAATAGCATGACAACCCAGTGAGTTGTTCATCAACGTTGAATGATAAGCTGTTGATCGAGAATATAACTGATTTCTTCCCCGCCCCTAACTGATTTCTTCCCGGCCCCCCCTAACTTAGTGAGAATACCTGTTATCTTAGTATTAGTGGAATTGGTCCCAGGCTCCCTAAGGAAGTGAGGTCCCTGAATGTTGAATCAAGAGGCTATTTCTATCTATATTTGAGAAGACTGGTCCTCCCGCTCTATATATTTTCTTTCAAACCTTACCGCATTACAATTGCCTCTGAAAAAGTAATGAAATTGAATGAACTCATTAGCAAATAACTTACCTATGAATCTCAATATTAAACCTATTCATGTCGCATCAATGCACTTTGAATTTCATAATGAAATGAATTAATTTGACGGATCTCCTACCTACCTAATCGTGGAAAGAAAAAATAATAATATAACATACAAGATTAGAATAGAACCTATTCATCTCGATATAACATGAATGACATGTCATGTTGGAAAATATCATTACCTAAATGAAATAGCCGCATGCTCGTAAGTAATAATAATGCTTCCCGACCGATCGACCGACCAAAAGGCAAAGTGTAACGTATTGACTCATATTCTTTCGGTAACTAGAAAGAGAATAAAGAAAAGCGTAATTACATATATAATAGATCAGCATTGTCGAAGGATTGACCTTATAAACTCGTATCGGAAGTCAATGAAAAGTAAATTCCTTGACGACTCTAAGTTACTTATTGGTTGGGGGGCCTATGCCTGGTTGGGATACTATGGCGGGTATGAGAAGGGAAATTAGAAGGGTTGGGATACAATACAAGACCTGGCATTGGAATGACTTTCCGGGTGTACACTTACTTCGTGACATAAGGCAAAGTAGATCGCATCATGCATGTTTGCTTCATCATGCATCATCGATTTTTCCATCTCTCATGCAACATATATAAGGCATCCACAGACAGATATCAATCCAACTGGGAGAAATAGATGCATTCACATTTCCCTATGATATTAGGTGGGAAATTCTTTATTTCAATCATTATCGGATAAGTAGGGAAGTAGACAGTATAAAAGCCAGGGTACGCGTAACAGTCTGGAAGCCAGATAGGTAACGTGTAAGGAAGAAAGCCAGGCAACGTGGAAGTGGGGTTTGTCTTAGGCATTTTGTAAGGCATAATCCTCGACCGTACTTGGCAGTTTGCTCATAAGCCCCGGCCGTACTTGTCGGACTTGGCCTTCAATCCATTCGTGAGGAAGCGAGAAGCTACTCTCTTTTGGGCTATGGGTCCTAAGACACAATCCAACCAAAGGGAGAGTCGGGAGAGATAGATATCGTTGCTCGACCAAAGGGAGAGTAAGGATGGATATTAACACCCTTACTTACCGGGTTGGAAGGCGAAGCCTGACCTCACACCCACTCCTATTGACGGGTTGGAAGGCGAAGCCTGACCTCCCTCCATCCATGGGCGCAGCCTTACCTTCCCTCCATCCATTTCGCTATTTCTCCTTGTACCCTTTCCTCGATATAGTAATTGACTCGATAGAGATAGTCACCCGAAAGACTTACTCTGACTCTTAAGGGAGCTCTGCTCAGGTTTGACAGAATTCCATCCGTAATAACTGAACTCTACGGCACCGAGGAATTGAACCCCTTTGAACCATATAAAAACTACCGCAACGTATGCGCCTGGATCAAGACCGAAGGCGAAGGCAAGTCCCCATTCCTATGACCGCTCCTATTCCCTTGCACCCAGGCCCACTTCCATAGTGGACATGCCAGTAGTTGATCCATCCAAGTGTTGATGTCAGCCTTAGAAGAATTAATCAGGTATACTGGAAGCGCAGTATACGGAAAACAATATGGATAGGAACGAACGCTCGATTCCTTATTTAGGGCCCAAGCAACTCCTTATTCATTTTCCTTCTCGACCCAAGGAAAGAAATAAGCGAACCTGAGCTCGCCCCGGCATATCGGCCTTCCCTTCCTTTTTGACTTGCCTCCATTCTTCGAACTGCTAATATACCCGAAGGTACGGGCAGTCTGGCAAGCGGGCGTGGGATTACCCTTTATTTGGTGCAGAAAGAGAAAACATAACTCCATAGAGCATTAGAAAAATTGTTTATTTAACGTATTAACTCATACGATTTTGGTCATTAGCCAGGTATCTAAGCTGCGGGTGAATCTACTACATCCGGGCCTCTAACACTGATGCCGGGTGATCAATTAGATCATTCACTGATTTCATATAAAAACCATAACTTATACTGCTTATCGAACTAGGAGATCAACACCTGGGACTTTGACTCGGTAAACGAGGTAAATCACAGGTGCTTCTACAGGAGGAAAGGATGCTCGCTCTGTTGCTTTCACTTAGCTGGAGATCAATTGGTTCTGGTTAAAAAGAAATTGCTTCAACGGATGCTTGCTCTTATGCGACTTATGGTTCGATTCCGATCGTTTCTGTTCTCATAAACATAATAAAAGCATAATTACGTATATAAGAAAAGAAGACCAAATCTTGGCACAAGATTCCGTAGGAGAAGGGTTGCATAGGGAGCTGGCATCGTTCAAGGGAAAGCATCGGAAAGGCTTTTTATATGGAGTAAAATTCCCTAGAAGTTCCTTTAAAGGTACCTTCCTCACCCTCCTAGCGTCCAGGTGAGCCATCCTTCCAAAGTAATCCATTTTCCTAAAACTATATATAAAGTATATAAATCCCAATAACCGAAGGGAGTGATAGCATCCCCATCCAAGCGAAGGGATTCTTAGCCAAGCATCCTAGCGTAAAGGAGGTAGCCCAGCGGACTGACTAGCTGTAGGTGAGAGCTATAGCGTACAGTAGGTTATGAGCCCCAGATTGAGGAGGAGGCTAAAGTGCGTGGGGTCAAGCCCCAGTGAGGCTACTGGGAAGGCACTTATAGGGGCCTAAACGTGGATTCGAAGGGTAAAGCCAAGTGAGTGTATTAGCCAAGGTAATAGCTATAGCGTAATAGCCCATAGAAGGAGGTTGGGCTTATCACCTCACCCCAGCCTACTAGCTGTAGGAAGGTGAGCTCTACTCCCCAGCCCAGTGTGTTTGGCTAAGCCAGTGGATCCAGGCTACATTATCTATGTGAGCATGCATTTTTAGTAGCTCCAGGTGTTGGGCTAACCTAGGGAGAGATATAAATTGTATATATAATTTCTTCCAGTCAAATTAATGGTTCAAATGAAGATGGATACCTTTGATCCCGATTCCTGTCAATATAACAAAATGCATGCCTACCATCGTTTGGCTGGAATCAAATAAAAGCCTCCCTTTGGTGCGTAGAGTCAGTTGTTTCCAGTTCCTCTCTTTGGCTAGTTGATCGAGTTTACTTTATATAAGCGAGCATTAGGAGCTCCTGGTGGAGGGCTAAAACCAAGCTTGGCAGCTAGTTATTCCCCAGTATAAGAGGTAAGGGGTAAGCGAACTCCCTATTCCCCGAAGCTATAGTATAACGGGGCGGGGTCAAGGGTCCGGTAAAACCCTGAAACCTTCTTTCTCTTTTTACACTAACCATACCACGGATTTGTTTAGGGTGTTGCAACTAGCAGATTAACAGTTTTAGGCCTTCGTTCATTACAGCTTAACGCACGCTATAGATCGGTACCTTATCTTTCTTCGTGAAGACAAAGGGGAAGGAAGAGCTAAATAAACAATAAAGCCCCGCGTTTTATTGCTCTAATACCACATGACACAAGAGGATATGATGGTCAATTAACCCGTATGAGTACCTATAGGCAGGAGAGAGGTCTGTGAGATAGTCAGGCGGTACATACAGCATGCATTTGGACGTGGGTGGTGGGAAATAGATCCTATCGCTTGGAACCCAAAGGCCCATCAGCGCAGGTTACTCTACCAAACCCAACTAGATCTTATCGCTTCAAGAACAAGGGAAGGGCTATATGGCTAACCAAGATCCCCAGTTTCATTGGTCATAAACACTTGCATTACGAGAGGAAAAGAGAAAGGTTTCATTACATCGCCTCAGCCGACCTACAGGAAAGAAAGAGGTTGGAAAGTTAGTTGGGCTTCACATCCAGCATTAGGATAGGAGGACCTGGGATAATGAAGTTTAGACTAAGACCCCTCTTGTCCATGTGTTATAACCTAATTTTCGGATGGATGATTAGAATCTTGCTTGGATGGATAGATTCTCCTCTTGGAATTTTATCCCCTTTCTTTGAGGATATATAGAAAACAGTCTTACCGAAGGGAAGGCAGGGAGCATACTTAGCTACACTCAGACATCCGGCTACATACAATAGGGACACTCTTACCCATTCATACGCATTCACAGGACAAACAGAAGCTACTCCTTCTTCGGCAGCTGTCGTACCCCCTTACAGTCAGTCATATGAGTGTTACTGGACTAGACCATACCAAGACTATGCGAACCAGTAAAATAAAACAGGCAGGGTTGCCAGAGCGGCCTGCAGAGAGCCTCTTTTTCATTGGTTTACGAAGCCAAATCGTAGTCGTAGATAAAGTACTCTCGCCCGGCCCGCCCTACACCCTATATTTATTCCCTCAAAGCCATTTAAGCGAATTATTCTTACTGACCGAACAATAGTTCGGCATGCCCGCAATCCGAATCCACTTTCTTTCAGAGTTAGGATATAGTTGGAAATAGACATCATTTTGGGGTTTTATATATTGCTCAAGGCTGTCCCAAATAGGGTTTTAACGCTCACTCATCATATGGGTAAGGGAAGCTCAAGGCTGTTTCATTATCATTCTTTATATATGTAATTATGCTTTAGCATCGTATGGGATTCGACCCTAATCGATCGTACCATAATATCGTATACAAAGAAATAAAAAAAGAAGTATTACTTTATCTCGATGGTAATAAATATATGGGCTGATTAACCCTGCTATTTTTACCCCGTAAACCCTCTGCCTAGTTCTTTAGCTATTTATCACCCGCGAAGTCAATCAAAACAAAATAAGTAGTTACACTCAAGGCGAACATCACTCTAAAGGCCCCCTCCCTATACATGTTAAGTACAGAATTAGCAATATTACACGCCATAGAATAACGTACTAACAGAACGGCCAGACCACTTTATACTTATACCAGCCAGATAGATCTTCAACAACAAATTCCATAAACCACCTGTCTGGGGGGAAGGGCGGAACTAGATGCTTCTCCCCGGCCGAATACTTTATACGACCCCATAACATACCTTGAGATAACATCCCTTTATCCAAGGCGATCAACTTGGTAAGCAAGCGCCTATCGGCCCCCTACTTTCTTCCATAGTAGCAAGCTACCTTATTGGGGGTTTTCCTAAGAAGGAAGTGGTTCATTTGATCCTTGCTTTCCCAATCTACCCGGCCGGGAGGACCAGTCGGTATCTCGTATACATAAGTGTCGAGGTCGGGAAGACTTATGCGTAGCCATAAAAGGTGGAGACCTACCCTATGTATGTATGAAATAAAGAATTAGCTAGGGTGAGGGTGAGCTTGCCGAACTCTCGACTAAAGGCCTAAAAGGGACTCGGCCGAGGTTACGAGGTCGAGGAGAGGTAGTGTTAAGCGGGCTCGCCCGACCCAAGGAGGGCGAGGTAGCGAACTCGAAGAACTAAAGGCCCGTAGGGACTCGGCCGAGGTTACGAGGTCGAGGAGAGGGCTCCTAACTTTATTTATTTCTTTATTCAATAGGGATCTGTTGGGTCAGGTGTTCCCATCCCATTGGGCAGGGTTGGATCTCCTAGCTTCTTATGCAAAAATTCCCTCCCTGGGTCCATTAGAGGGAGATAGATCGATTGATCCCTCGAGATAGATAAATTAATAAAAAGGGCTTCATAGCTCCCTCCGTTTGAGCTACCCATTCACAAGTACAGAACCCTCGTTCCGTTCGGTCTTATTTCATTTTATATTCTCTATTTCTATAAAAGCTTCTTTGAATAGACTTAACCCCCCTAGTCTTAACTTCCGATCCTCGCTTTTGTTCAATTGGAAAAAGAATATATCCAGCCTGTTTGTAGCATCATTCAAGTAAATACAGATTGAGATCGTAGAAACATGAGCTTGTTCTATAGACGATCTAAGTACATATGGCCGGGTCACTAATCTCGTAAAAAAGAGGTATATTGTAACTGGAACATCCCACCCCCAATCTATACCCTGCCCGCCCCTTCCATTCCAACAGTCAATAGGTTTCCGAACGAAGTGGGTGCTTGTAAAGAGTTGGTCCCGGGAGAGAGAATTAGGTCCATGTTCAGCATAAGGCCAAGGTTGCTACCTTCTTGGTTGAAAGTCATTTGGGAGGCCTTTGGTCAAACGGTAGGCTCTTAATATATATATATGACGCACCAGAAATAGATAAGGCTTTGTAAGGCACTTTCTTCTAAGTCACTTATCTGGTAGAGGGGCTTGGCCGCGAGCTCGTATGCTGTCGGTCACTAGAGAGAGAGAATAAGTTCCAGACAGGGGCCCCCTCACTACTATACCCCCAAAAGGATTTCTTTCAATCTCTGTAGCACACGATGAGATGAGTAGCAGGAATGAATGATAGTACCTCTCCCCCCAAGCATATATGAGGCTATATCCGTACTCGAAAGCGAGTCTATCAATTCCCCTTCTTTATTTCAAGTTTCCCTCCCCTCGATTCATTCAGGGATCGTGGTTATTCTTTCCCATAATAAATAAGTTGGTTGCTTCCCCCTTCCTGGTGCGGAGAACAAGGGAGGTACCACGCTTAGAGATTCTAATTTCCTTCCATCCATAGTGCTCCATAGTGAAGTGTTTTTTAGGAACTTTAGTTGCTCGACCAAAGCCCCTCACCCCGCTAGTAACCCAAAGAATATAGTAAAAAGATTTTTTCGACTAAGGCGAAGATCAAGCACCGAGTTAGCTTAGATAAGATGGACTTAGCCCGCCGGGCCAGGCACTAGATGTTCGCTCGGAATAAGAGAACAATATCCCAGCAGGTGTACAGGTGCGAGAATGTTGGCCCGGCGCCCTTTATGCCCAGTCATTTTCCCTATCTATTTCCCGCTTCACGGTCTCCAAAGGAAAGAAGCATCATTCGCGAGGACGGACCTGTGTGCGTATCAGACGTTTATTCGTATCGAAATATGTTTCTAGTGCACTTTCCTAGGGAGAGTGGGTTCTGAACCTTGACGCACTCCAATAGGGAGGGAGAGGAGAATAACTCAACCTTTAATATGGGAGGAAGGAGCCCGAAAGCATTGTTCAAATAGCCAGAAGCCCTGGAGCCCGTACCAGGAGCTTTCATTCAAATAGCCAGAAGCCACAAGCCAAGCCACAAGCCTAACCAAGCACACAAGCCATAAGCCATTCCACATAAGCCATCAGCCACAAGCCATCAGCCAAGCCCAGTGATTGATTGATTTGATTGACTGCCAACAGATAGCGGAAATTCTTACAAGGCGAGTACCGGGATAAATTGATTAGATGGCCATTTGAGCACGTTGTATCGACACTTTTGAGCCTGATATGAATATGAGACTACTTAGCCAACTGATGTGAAAATGATTTGTTATTAATGAATAATGTCATTTTACAACGTTTACAACAGATAGGCGAGAGAGATGTCCAGCTGGACTCGCTAGGATTGCTGCTAGCTGGGAGATGAAATGAAACGGGCCAGCTTGTTGCATCGACCTTGCGACCTCACGATTAAGAACTTGACGGAGCTCCCTTGTTTACTCGCTTGCCTGGAAACCTTTACCCACCAAACTAAAACACCCCGGGAATTGCTTACTTGCGAGCTTGCGAGCTTGCTTACTCGCTTGCCTTACTTCGACCAAACAACTCCGACTTGCTGGTGCTTGCTTCTTTCTTACTTGCTTTAGCCCAACTAACGACAATAACGCCACCAACAAATACAACCATACCAACTAGGTGCTCATAACACATCACGTTATATACGTTTATTTACAATTGAGGAGCTTAGGAAAGAGATTTTGAGTTGAGGAGCTTAGGAAAGAGATGTTTATAAGTTTGAGGAGGAAGGAGATGGATTAGGATTTACCTCAGAGCCACGAACACACAGGGGCAAGCCATGAACCTTGAACCTTAAGCCTTGAACCTTAAGCCTCTCACCAGGAGGGAGCCTCTCACCCTTCGACAAAAGACATTGAGCCACACTGACATATGAGCATATCGATTAAGCCATGCGACAGACAATATTGATTGAGTTCAACGAATTGATTGGGGGTGGTTGGTTGCCTAAAGGAGACAACAGCCAACAGATGGGATGGGATTTTATTACCTAGCAAGGACGCGGTGGAGCAGGCAGAGAAACCAGACCTGAAACCTGCCTGAGCTCTTCGATCTTGCTACCAGCCTTCATCGAACCACCTCACTGCCGCCTTACCCCTTCAACCTGAGATCGAACTCTCTTTTGCTGCTTGCTGCCTCGTATGGCTGCCTATAATAATGAAAAGGTTTGCTTATGATCCAAATAGGATTTGAAAAGGCCCCCCTGTTGAGCCTCAAAATTGTGCTTTCTTTCATTCCACTTTACCTCATTTCATCATTCTTTTATCACTTCATAAGCCTAAAATCAATGAAGAATGATTAGGATTGCTTAAAGGTTACATGCAATTGATTAACATATTGTATTTTCATGATTTTTGCTATTTTAACAATTTTCTGCAAAATAGCTACAGAATACAGGCATTCCGTAGCTGACCGGCGATTCTGCAGCTGTTTTACAGTTTGAGTATGTTCCAGGTGTCGTCTCAATAAAAACCGCATATGGGCATATTCCACGTCATGTCTACATGGTTCGTTGCTCACCATGAAGGAAGAAACGAATTCTGTGTGTGGTTATGCACGTGGAAACCAAAATCAAGAGGTGGAGTTCTACCGGGACACAGACTCTACAGCTGTCTCCAGCAAAAGTACGCAGCCTTCAATAAGAGTTTTAATTCGAATAGGAATGGGAAAGACAGTAATCCCTGCATTATCTCAAGTTCTGTTATGTAATTTAATTATAAATATGACTTGGGAGACCAAGCAACGCTAGTTAGTCTTTTGGTTTTTTCCGCTAGATTTCAGAACCGTGAATACTCTGTTTTCAGTCATTTTCTCCTTTAATGAAAGAAGCATCATTCTGCTGCATGAGCTGAGTCAATTTTGAGTTAGATTGCATGCTACCAGGTGGTGGAGGGCCCCTACCTCCTGTGCAGCTCTGTTTTTATAATTTAGATAAGTATTTTAGCTCTGTTTTCATAGTTTAGATGAGTATTTTAATTGTGTTTTCATTTATAATTTAGACAAGCTTCTACGGTTTAGGATCATCATTGATTTCATTAAAATATCACATCTAGACTTGTTCTAATCATCTATTCCAAAATACCATTACAATGAATGAGAAATAGCTGTGATTTTGTAGGCTTTAGTTACATTTCCATTTGTTAATTATCATAGTGAGAATTGTATGGACTGTGTAATTTCATAGAGTAATGGCATGTCAATTTCAATAGAATACTCCGGAGTTAGAATGCATATGGTTCAGTTCTGTTATTTCATTTTCAGTTTGATAATGACTTTCTTTAGTTTAGTTTTAATTCATTTTGTTTCAAGTAGATTAGTGACATTTTAATTTAGTTGTAATCACTGTCCTTTAATATTGATAGATAGCGTTCTAGCTTGATGTTATCCATTGTATTTTAAGTAGTTCTAGTTGTCAAAATTAGTCTCTCGGCCTTCATTATTCACAACTTACTTTTGTTCTGAATTTTTATTAATATATCATCATATGAACAGAGGTCAGTAATATTAGTTTAAGGTTTTGATTATTCTGCAAATCTTTTACAAATTCACCAATAGCCTTTTTCCCAAACATTATTCTAGAAAATCTCTAAATTTCTGAATAAGGCTTAGTAGTGATAAGTCAAGTTGCAGAATAGAATAACTTCAGCATCATAGGATAATTTAGATTTTTGTAACATTGTGAGTTCATTGTTTATTTAGGAGAAAATTTCATTTACACTTAGCTTGTTCATTTTCTCAGGTTCATTTCAAGTTCATGTTGTGATTTGTTTCTTTGCCATAGAGTCATTATCAAGCTTTGTATTTGTTGTTTGCTAGTCATAGTTTAGGTTTGATTCTGTTTCAGTATTTGCATTTGTCATTTGTCATCCATAGTTTAGGCTTCACTCTGTTTTTGACCAATAGTTTCCCTTCATTAGCACTTAGTTCTTTTCCTTTTCAAAATAAAACCATAAAACCAAAAACATCAGAAAACACTAAACACAACGAAGTAGGAAGAGGTTACTTAGGCACATATAGTGCACCACACTTCAGCAGTTTACTGACCCTGGTTGACAATTAAATGAGCTCAATTTAGGAGACTAGGTTGAGACAAAACATTTTGGCGCCGTTGCCGGGGAAGTGTAACTAGGTATCCCGATTTCCTACATCCACAAAAACAAAAACAAAAACTTCAATCACCTACCACACCCACTATATCATGTGGTGCAGTAAGAGCCACACATCCACATCATGAATTCATATTTTTGCAGGTAGAAGAAGAGGTGATAAAGCAGGTTGAAGAAATGGATGGAGATGATGACAATGAGGAAGATCCTTTTGGATTTCCTATTCAAGAAACTAATATCAACATTCAAATGAAGAACATCCATCCATCTGTACTTCCTAATTTCAAAGGTATGAGATCAGAAGACCCGGAAACTTTTCTTTTTGAATTTGAAATAATTTGTAGATCTTATGGCTACTCATTGCACATGCAAAAATTGAATTTGTTTCCGGCAACATTGAAGGATAGAGCTCTTAGATGGTTCATGACTTTAGGAACAAATTCTATAAGGACATGGGATGATACGAAAAGAGTATTTTTTGAAAAATATAAAGGTTATTGCATGCACCATGACCTTAGAAATGAAGTCTTTAACATGAACAAAAAAGAGGATGAAAGCCTAGAAGATTTAGTAGAGAGATTTACTTATAATATCAAAAGATCTAAATTGCATAATTTAGGATCAGATGCATTAAAAACTCTCCTACTAAATGCTATAAAGGATGAATGGATTGATCTTCTTAATATTGTGGGAAAAGGAGATGTCTATCGATTGTCATTTCAAGAAATTTGTGAACTATGCAAGAACATATCAAGAGGAAAAGCAAAGTGTGTAAGATCCCTTCAAGGTCCATTTGTGGCAAAAGTAAGTAAGTCAACATCAAGATTGGTAAGTCAAACTGAACCAAACAATTTGATAAACATTCTTGGTAATTTAAATGAAAAAACTAACATGCTAAGAGTGCAAAACAAGCAAAAAGTTGCTTCATTTATATTTTGCCCTAAATGTAGAAAGAAACATACCTTGCATGAATGTCCACTTGATAACATTAAAATGTGTAAAATTTGTGCAGGATCACATACTACTGAAGATTTCCCATCATTACCAGGGTTGAAGGCAATTTACCAGAAGGATAATGGAGAAAATCAAGCACAAGAGCAACTTTGTTATGTAGCTCCAAGAGGACTATGGCAGCCTCATCAACCCAATATGATGCAATATCCTTATGCACAATTTCAAGGTTATGCACA